>CM044011.1:39134370-39646870 GCA_024085815.1 Flaveria linearis
AATTTTTAACTCGGTTGAATGCTTGTTATGTGTATTCAAATGATCGCCTTGCATGGTTGCTGGTGGTTTGGATCGCCTCGTAAAGGTCTAACATACTCGGGAATTCATCAGTGTGTGAACCGGAAGCCCTGACTTCTTCATGCTATGCCGGCATATCGTGGTCCATAATGATTTTTTCGGGATCAGCCGAATCCCAGATTTGTCCCTTTCTCTCCATATATCTCGGTTGTCCATTTGGTAAGTTTGTGATCATGTACAGACTTGTGAAAATGCTAAAGTCTAACAATCTTGGCATTACTCCTCGAGTTCCCTCCATGTTACCCCCATAGCTCTCGTATAAGTTCAGAATCCAGCTTCCTCCAAGCATGGGTGTTGAAGCACCGATAGTTGTGTTTCTGGAAAATAAGTTACAAAACAAATACACAACATTGCATGGAAGATGATTCACCATACAATATAAAACGAATAAGTCTCTCAAACTAACAACTCCCTCGCTTTAATACGAGCTGTTATCGAATGGCTAAGTAGACGGTGTATGTAACGTAGCAGCGGGTCTCATATCTAACTGCTTTTGGTTTTACTTGAGCTAAACACCCTTGTTCCTATTCTCTCCTAGAATGCCTTTCGCATAGCACCATGGTTCGCATCTTTAGTCTCCTTCTTAGGAAATGTACGGTATGTTTCCATTCCTTATATTGCTTCCTCCTCCATTTCTTGTTCCGTATAGATACATAGATAGACACAAAACAAGGCAATGTATGTTTTTTGCCAACGACCCCCAAGTCTAAATAAACTGCTTGATCATCCCACGGGTCAGAGTCTTTCATGCAAAATCTAAAAGATGCCAAAAATTCAAGAGTCAGTTCATATACAGAAGGTTTGTTTTGTGAAAACATACGTTTTCAGTTAATACTCAATAAATTATTGTTTCTTTCAAGCTTTCCAACAGCCACCAACGTTCTTCATCAACTTGTAGATGTGATCTTTCGACCCTTGTAAAAGTCTTCGCAACATGTCACGGCACCACCTTTCGTGGCTCCCCTCAAATGGTAGATAGGGATGATTCATGATCCTAAAATTTTAAACAAATAAGTTAACCCATACAAAATGAATTTCTAAAACAGATTCATTATGCTAGTAAACAGACAAGGGTTTAACGAGATATAACACCATATTTGTTAAACTCATGTTACAAACACTTAAAAGTTTGACATTCAAGAAAAAGTATTAAACATATGGGTGCGGTTAACATTTTAAGGTGTGAAATTTTGACTCGACAATACGTGGTTTTGTTTGTAAACCTATAATTAAGCATGGGTTTAGCGTTTTCTTGCTTGAAAAATCAAAGATTACACATGGATCATTTTAATCCCTTGTTAATAATTCAAGTTAATCAAAATATATAAAGTGTTAAAACCAATTGTTTGACAATTTAAACTATAACTTAAACGTGCTTAACAATGATTCGACCACGAATTATGAAGAAAGTCATGTTAACAACCTAAGAAGAAAAAACATAAATAACAATAAACTAACTAAAAACAATCATTAAAATACTAATTAGCTACAAATATAAACATGAACAAGAAGGCTTAAAGTATTCATCATTCCATATAACACTGACTACAATGTTCTACATATAATGGCTAGGATTTCGGTTGTTTAGTGACCTAATCACCTAACTACATGTAAATGACCATCATTATAACAACGAATTAACAATACTAACCTCTTGAAGAATTAAACTTGAAAGAAAAAGGAAGAACTACTTGCAAAAGCTTGAAAATATGAAAAAATATGAAAAAAATTTGAAAAGGATGGTGAAAATTGAAGTGGATACAGGACTTTGCAGGCATTAATTTGGTTTTTTTCAACTAGAGTTGATGGGGAAACAGCAAAAGCCTGAAACAAGTCAGAATATGTCATGGTGTGTCGATGACGGGGGCGTGCCTCCCTTATGCTACCGAATTTCAGTTTTTGTTGTTTCATTTTTCTACTTTGGCCATTACATTATTTTCCCAGTTAAGTTTTATCTCTTACAAACCAACAGAAAAGGTACGAAACTAGTCCTAGAGTTAATTAAAAGAAGCCAGATGACAATTACATTTCCAATGTCCTAAGGTTACACGATACGTTAAAGTCATGAGTCTAAGACTACAAAATTAGACTCTTTAAGCACACATAACACATCATGAAATGCTTCTAGAAGTAGCCTCATGGATGATTCGGGATGGAATAGTGTGAAGTGTGGTTGTTTAGTTCCGCAAGATGACGGTCGATGGAAACGAGTTCTTCACCCATCTTTTGAACTTTTTGGATGAGTTCAATTAGGCATTAGGATGCGACTATGTTCATTTCAGTCAATTGCTTGATAGGTTCGTGTAACTTGAAGAAATATTCTGGCGTCATCGGCTCTCGCGCTTCAGAACATGGTTTGTTCACAGAATTCCATCTTGAACTTTTGTGGCTTTATTCTTTTAGTTTTTTGATGATTTTAAGGAGGAGCTGGTATGATGAAAGCCTGGAACAAGTGTGGTATTTATATACATGTCAGTAAAGTTGATCAAGGGGGCGTGCTTGGCCAGGCATGGCCCCTTGTTTGTCAGGTTTCTTTTTAAATTCGACAAAAAAGGTTCTATAGTTGTCAGTGGAGATCATGGAAAACTTTTGTCAAAGGCACAAGGGCGTGTTTCATGGGGCACGACCCCGTTCTTGAGCTTGTGAGGTCCTAGAAAAAGTTAGATTTTAAAGAAAAACCTATATACAAGTGTCGTGTTTTAGTTTCAGGTCATCAGCGTGACCCTTCCCCACACTTAGTCTTCGTTGGGGGTAGAGGTGTAATTCCTCCAAGAAGATCTTTGTCGGTCCATTGGTATACAATTTCAAATGATGACCATTGACTTTGAAACTTAAACCATCATGGTTTTCAATTTAATTGGCACCATTGGGAAAAACACCCTAAATTGTGTAAGGAACGGACTAACGTGATTTCATCTTTGCAGGAAATAAACATAAACGAGAGTTATACAGTAAGACACGTTCTCCCACATGAAATCGTTTAGTGTTCTTTAATCAAGAATCGTGGAATTTCCTTGTCTTTTCCTCGTACCCTAGCGTTCTCATGCGCTTGTTCTCTCAGTTCCTCGAGTACGTGGATTTGTAGAAATTGGTTTTTACCTGCAACGTTTTGGTCTACGTTTGCTACCTTAGGTGTCAAATAGGCCTTGTGTTCGAGTTCCACAGGTAGATGACATGACTTCTGGTAAGCCAGTTTAAATGGTGTTATGCTAACGGGAATCTTATAGGCTGTTTGAAAAGCCCATAATGCATCATCTAGCTTGGTAGACCAATCCTAATGATTTTCACATACGGTTTTCTCGAGGATTCTTTTGATGCCTCGGTTAGTGACTTCAGCTTGCCCATTCGCTTGTGGATGATAAGCACTTATAAATAGAGGGTGCGCGCCATAACGAGCTATTTCTCTTTCAAGCTGGTGTTACAGAAATGCATTCTGCGGTCACTAATTAAAGTTTTAGGGGTAACAAAATGAGAGAATAGTTTGTTCAGGAATTTGACAATGTTTCTAGCATTGTAGGTAGGTAAGGCTTGAGCTTTGGCCCATTTCGAGACATAATCGACTAGTACCAAGATGTAACGATTGCCAAAGGACACCGGGAATCGCCCTATGAAATCAATACCCCAAATATCAAATACCTCGCATACTTGAATGGGTTTTCAAGGCATCTCATCCTATGTTGAGATATTGGTTGCTCTTTGACATGCATCACAGGTTCGTACCATGTTGTGAGCATCTTTGAAGATCGTTGGCCAGTAGAATCCGGAGTCAAAGACTTCCTTGGCTATTAGAGGCGCTCCATGGTGTCCTCCTGCGGGTCCTTCAAGAAAGTGCCTTAGAATTTGTTTTGCTTTACTTCCGTATACGCATCTTCTGATAAGATGGTCAGCACCAGTTCTGAACAGATACGGGTCTTCCTAATAGTAATGCTTAATGTCAACAAATAATTTCTTCTTTTGCTGATAAGTCCTTCTTTTGAGGAGGATTCTACTTGCCAAGTAATTCATGAAATCGTCAAACCAAGAATGTTCATCGATTAAGGATTGGATGTGCATAAGGAATTTGTGAGGAAAATTGTCGGTTATTTTGGATTCCTCAGATTATGAAGTATTTGAATCTTCAAGACATGAGAGAAGATCGGCTGGTAGATTTTTTGCTCCTTTCTTATCACGAATCTCAATATCAAATTCTTGAAGCAAAAGTATCCAGCGAATCAGTCTTGGCTTTGCATCTTCTTTGTTGAACAAATAATGAAGGGTTGCATGATCGATGTGACGATTGTTTTTGAAAGGATTAGATACGAGCGGAATTTTTCAAACGCAAAAACTACCGCAAGAAGCTCTTTCTCGATGGTGGTGTAGTTTTCTTTTGCATCGTTTAGGGTTTCTCACATAGTAAATTGGGTGCACTTGCTTATCTTTCCGTTTGCCTAACACAACTCCTACCGCGAAAGAGCTTGCGGCACACATGAGTTCAAATAGTAGTGTACAATTAGGGGAAACCATGATTGGACCTATTACCAATCTTTCTTTTAGCGAATTGAATGCACTAATGCATTCGTCAGAAAATACGAATTGTGCGTCTTTCTCGAGGATTTGAGTCATTGGTTGCGCGATTTTTTAGAAATATTGATAAAACGTCGGTAGAATCCTGAATGGCCTAGGAAGTTTCTAATTGCTTTCATGGTTGTGGGATGCAGAAGTTTGAAAATAGTGGCGACTTTGTCTTGATCGACCTCAAGTCCTGCTCGAGAGATTTTATGTCCAAACACTATTCATGAAGTAGAACTTTTCTTATTCTAAACAAGGTTAGAATCTTCGGAATTAACCAAAATCTTTTTCCAATTTTTCAAGACATTGTTCAAATGAGTTCTTAAATTTACAAGACATTATGAGTTCAAAAGGATGGATTGATTCCCTTGATGTCCATGATTTTCCATGCAATTGCTCGTTTATGTGCCTTAAGCATATTGAGCAACTTGTTCTTCTCATCATTTGATAAGGTGGATGAGATTATTACAGGAACTTAAGATGTCTTTTTCAAGAAATGCATATTCGAGATGAGACAGAAGTTCCTTGAGTTCTAAAACCGAAGGATTTTTTATAGATGGTTTGACTTTCGGTTCTAGTTCTTCTTCGATGATCTCGAATACTTCTCGATAAGATGATGTTTCATTAACTTCTGGTTCTAGAATGATTTGATTTTTCACATATGGGTTTGGTTTTTGGACTTCTATCAATTGAGCGTTGCAAGCTTCATTTTCAAGAGACTTTCTTACATGGCAGCTTATAATTGAATCGTGAACACCAATATAATAGAGTGAGTCATCATGATGTTGATGATGTTTCATGGATCGTCCTATGTCAGAATTCACTTCATCCTCATCCACTCGAAGCTTAAGTTTGCCGGTGCAAACATCAATGATAGTTGCGGTTGCTAAGAAAGGTCGATTTAGGATAAGAGGAACATTCTTGTCCTCATCCATGTCAAGGATCACAAAATCAACAGGAAATATGAATTTGTCAATTTTAAATAAAAGGTTTTCAACAATGCCCCTCGGATATTTGAAAAAAACGATCAACAAACTGTGCTCATACAAGTAGGTCTGGGTTCACCTAAGTTTAACTTTTCTAAAACCGCATAAGGCATAAAGCTAATGCCAGCACCTAAGTCAGCTAAAGTATTACTAATAGAAGGATTTCCTATTAGGCAAGGTGTGGTAAAGCTCCCTGGATTAGTCTTCTTTTAAGGTAGTTTGTTTTGAAAAACTGTAGAGCATTCCTCATTCAAAACTACATGTGATAACTCTTCTAGTTTCATTTTATTTGACAACATACCCTTCAAGAACTTAGCATAATTTGGCATTTGGGCAAAGGCTTCCACCAATGGAAGATTGATGTGGAGTTGTTTGAAAAATCCTAGGAATTTGCCATATTGTGCCTCCATTCGTTGTTTTCTCAAATGACCTGGAAATAGAGGTTGTGGAACATAGGGTGGTGGTGGTACGTATTTCTTGGTTGGTTCTTCAATAGCAACATGTTGCTTTTCCTTATCATTTGCATTACTTAGAGTTTTGATTTCTATTTCTTCAAGGACTGGTTGTAATGCAGGTGTGTAACCTTGAGTGGTTTTGCCACTCTTTGTGGTGATGGCTTTCACTTGTGCATAAAGGATTTGCCAAAGTGTTGTTAGGCAAAGAACCTTGGGGTCTTTTAGATGTTATCCTATCTGACCTACTTCGTATTCAATGGTTTTTAATGAAGATTTGTTTCTTTTGATGTCAGCTTTATTTCTTTGGAACCTCTCCTCATTTCTTCGATCAGATTTCCGGATGTATTCATTTGTGGCTTGTGTGGTTATCAATAATTGTTGCAATTAGTCTTCTATTGATGATGCTCCACGTCCTTGGTTACTACTACTTGAACCTTGGTATGGTGGTTTCTGTTGTTGGTAGGGTGGCCTTCGGTTGAATCCATTTGATGATTGGATGAAACCAGCCTCTCTATAATTCGAGTTGCTCCTCCAATTTGAGTTGTTATATGAATTGTTTGGTCCTCCTACGTAATCAACATCTTCAACCATTATCATGCTTTGTGGGCATTCATTGGCTTTGTGTGAACTTCCGCATGTGTTGCATCATGTAGGAGTTTTCTTTAGTTTGGCTTTCAATTGTTCGAATCGTTTGGTCAGGGCTTCTAATTGGGCTGCAACTAGTGTTTCGGAGCCTACTTGATGAATGCCTTTAGAACTAGGTTTGTTTCTTAAGGGATTATAAGCAAAGCTCTTCTTAGCTGCTCTTTCAAAGGTTTGGTATGCTTCGGTTGGTGTGAAACTTCCGAAATCTCCTCCCACACTTTGATTGACAACTTGTTTATGTGCTGCACTGATTGGATCGTAAAAGGTTTTACACTATTGCCACAGATCAAGTCTGTGATACAGGCATTACCAAAGGAGACCTTTGTATCTCTCCTATCCTGCGTGTAATGATTCATTGTCATCTTGGCGAAAGCTTGTGATGCTGCTCCTCAGTTTAGCAGTGCGATCGGGTGGAAACTATTTCAAAAGGAATTGTTCAGCCATTTCCACCCGTGTAGTGATAGAACAAGGCGGAAGCGAATCAAGCCAGTCAATGGCTCAGCCTTGAAGTGAAAATGACAAAAGTCTTAATCTAATGGCATCGTCTGGATAGTTGTTGATTTTGAAGGTTGCACAGATATGAAGGAATCGTGAGATGTGAGCATCAGGATCTTCGTCTTGCAATCTGTGGAACTAAATAGAGTTTTCTATGAGTTGGATAATACTAGACTTAATCTTGAAATTGTTAGCCACTATTGTTGGTTGGACAACACTAGACTCATAACCATCAATTGATGGTGTGACATAGTGTGTCATCTTCGTTTCCTCCTCTTGGTTAGCCATATCTTCTTCGGATGGTATGCCTTCCCAAACGTCTTCTACGATGATTGTTGTTGTTTGTCATGGTATTTCGCGTAACCTTTGATAGAAAAGTCATTCAGGTTCTAAATGAGGCAAAACAAGTTCAGGACTTGATGAGTCGGACGTACACTAACTTAAGGAAGCGTAAACTAACTAAGGCTTAAATGAATCTGGAAAATGTATCTAAACGAACTAACTAAGGCAAACTAACTAACCTAACTAATAAAATAAAATAAGTGTGAACAAAAATATATTAACAAGATATAAACAAGATTGTCAAAATTTTGGATTATCTTTCAAAACTGTCATGTGTCCCCTGCAACGTCACCAAAACTTGGTGCGTGCGGATTGTATATATATATATTTTATAAGCATTTTCACATAGATTCAGTTTTAATTACTTATTACTGATATTAAACTACACACACAAAAGGCAAGTGTACTGTAGTGTGGTAATATAGTGATGGTAAAAATCGAGTATCAATCCATGGACACACCAAGCCGACTCAACAACCTTTATGATTGACTATCAGATTTGATTTTTGTTTTGAGCAAATGATAAGTTGCATTATTGTAATTAAAATTTTTAGGGTTTAAAAACAAAAATTAAAATAAAAGTAAAGTAAGATTGAAATTTGGGTTTTAAACCAGAGAATAAAGGTTATCATCCTAATTAGAATACACTTATGTAACTGTGATGAATATCATGGTGTGAGTAAAGATATAAGTTTAAGAAGTTATGTTAATGTTTGTAAACGTGAGACAATGCGGATTTCTCGTATGCCAGCTCTATAGTGACAAGGACACCAGCATGAGTAACTTACAGTCTGATCAATCAAATCCACTAGTAATGTAGGTAAATCTAGTGTAATCTTTTAACATACGATTTTTGAAAACATAAATTAATGTTAGAAAGAGAGGTGATCAGGTTCCTCTTTAACATACCATTAGTTTTAGAAAACCATAACAAATACTGTAGATTTCTCATACTAATAAAAGGGAACCCGCAAATGATCAGAAAGCTAAAGTTATATGATTTCTAATAACCATTTCTAGTTCATTAGCCATAGATTTGTTATGAAGACCGGTTTCGCGAATAAAAGTTAGTTCATACGTTTTCAACATTATATAACATTCATAATTACAAATCGTAAGTTCATAACCTCCCGTTCAAATGTTAGATGCTACCCATCAAAAGCTTACTCGAGATTACCATAGCATTAACATAACATAAAACACACCATTAATTCATCACATATTTCATAAAACACACCAACTAAGGGAAGTTTGTGAATCAAGATCTCCGGCACCGTCACGATCTCCAATCCGGGACAAAACCCTTGGTCGCACAACCACCGGCTTCCAACGATCCTCCGGCGATCCTCCAGTGATCGGTGACCTAACTGTTGAAGCCACATCTAGACCTAAAAGCCACATTAAAAATTGTTGCTGTCAAAAATAGTGGTCATCGGAGATGAAATTCAGCGAATCGTTACTGTTCTGTTGAAGTTTACTTCTCCGAACAGTGGCTAGTTGGTGATCGAGGAAAATCCTTCGGCCATACTTTGGTTTATTCTTCTGTATCACTTTTCATTTTGTTTTTGTTTGGGATTGATTTTGAACTAGCCTTTGCTCTTTCTCTCGACTGAAGCAAACTTGTTGTTGTTTCGTTTTCTTTTCTTCTCGTTTTGAACTGACCTTTACTCTTTCTCTTCGAAACCCTAATCGTTTACCATCACTTAGTTTCTTCACTTGATCCGCCATTGTTGCCTTCTTTAGCTTGTGATATGGTATGAATATGGCTGTTGGCTGTTGTTTCTTGTTGATTTCCGCTCACTTCACCGTCAATCCGTAGTTGGACTTTGATTTTGGTTTGTTTCGTTTTGTGATAACTTTCTACTTAGTTAGCTATTGAAATTTCGATGAATTTTATTTGTATCTAATTAACTTCAACTTTGCTCCTTCAAATTTCCTTTGTCACCCACGTCGCACCACCCACCCAGCACAGCCAACGCCCACCCGCCTCCCACCTGTCATCGCGAACCCAGACCCGTACCAGCAGCATAATCGAAGAACCCTAACATGGGTGTACATTGGTGAGATCGTTCCATCTCGAGTTTGCATATCTGCTTTTACTCGTCTTTAGTTATATCTTTAATTATACATTTTCGTTTAGATTGTTTGGCAGGGTTTGGGTACCAACATTCTGGTTTTAAATAGGGAGAGTCATCCCCTATTCTTGGGCTATTACTAATTTCGTGTGATTTGATATATTTCTGCTTCTTGATTTGATTGTGTGTCCCATGTGTATTGTTGACCTCGTGTGACTGATTGCTTTTGATTGTGCATTACTAGTGCTGCACTTCTATTTTAAGGTGTTTTCCGTGAATTTTGGTTGTATTAGTGGACTCTGTCTGGTAAAATAGATAGCAGAGGTTATAGATTACGAGTGGCATCGTGGAATGTAGGACCCCTAACTAGTAAGTTACTAGAGTTAATTGATGTGCTGAAGAAACGTAGGGTGCAGATAGCGTGTCTTCAGTAGACTAGATGGCGGGGTGGGAGAGCAAAAGAGTGCAATAGTTACAAACTATGGTATTCAGGGTCAGATAGAACAAAGAATGGAGTAGGTTTTCTACTTGCTAAGGAACTTCAATATAACGTAGTGGACATGAGAAGATACGATGATAGAATTATGTTGTTAAGAATAGTAATAGGGGATGAAGTAGTGGCAGTAGTTAGTGCGTATGCACCACATGTTGGACTAGGGGAAATGGAAAGAAAGAAGTTCTGGGAGAGTTTAGATCAAGTTATAGGTGACATACCTAGAGAAGAAAAAAATATGCATAGGAGGAGATTTTAATGGGCATATCGGTAAGGATAATGAGCACTTCCAGTTGGTGCAAGGAGGCTTTGCGCACGGTCTTAAGAATGAAGGCGGTAAGGAGCTTCTTGACTTTGCATTAGCGCATGAGTTATGCATCATAAATTCATTTTTTAAGAAAAGAGACTCGCATCTAATCACGTTTAGTAGCGGCAGGAGACACATGCAGATAGACTATTTGCTGATAAGGGGAGAAGACCATAGCTCGTGGAAGGACTGTAAGGCAATCCCAGGAGAGACAGTAGTGACTGAACATCATTTGTTGGTGGCGGATATATGCGTGAAGAGACCAATTGTCCAACCAAATAAGAGAGTTAGACCTATGATCAGATGGAGCCAGCTCAAAGATGAAAAGATTACTATTTTTAGAGATAAGGTCATACCAATGAGCCAGACTGGGCCACAGGAAGACGCAAACCAAAAGTGGGAGGCTATGGCAACTAGAGTCATCCAAGCAGCTAAAGAAACTCTTGGAGTTAGAACAAATAAAACAGTAAGCCATAAGGAATCCTGGTAGTGGAACGAATATGTACAGGAGAAGATAAGAATTAAACAACAAAGTTTTAGAGAGCTTATACGCTGTAACAATGAGGAAGAACACGCAGAGCTAAAAGATAAATACAAGGAGGCTATGCGAGTGGCGAAAAAGTCGGTGTCGGAGGCAAAGAACACGACGTATGAGATGATGTGTAAACGATTAGAGACGAAACAAGGAGAGCATGACATGTTTAAGATTGCCAAGGCAATAGAAAAAAGAAGACAGGACTTGAGAATGGTGAAGTTTATAAAGGCTGCGGATGGAAAGGTTTTGGTGAAGGAGAAAGACATCAAGGTGAGATCGAAAACTTACTTCTATAACCTTTTCAACATAAGGAACCCTAATCAATAAACTGCGATCGATAAAACAACTCAAATAACGCAACAAAACAAATGTTATTGTAGAAGCGTCACAATCAACGAACTTACGAGAGCTCTGAAGAAAATAGGAGGGGCTAAGGCGCTGGGGCCAAACAACATACCTATTGAAGTTTGGAAGTGCTTGGGAGATGATGGTGTCCAATGGCTAACAGATTTATTGAACACAATCTTCAAGACAGGGAAGATGCCAGAGCAGTGGAGAACCAGTGTCATAGTCCCCATATATAAGAAAAAAGGAGATGTCCAATGTTAAGCAAACTACAGGGGAATAAAGCTATTGAGTCACACGATGAAATTATGGGAAAGAGTTATTGACACGAGAATTAGACAAGAAACTCATATAGCGATAAATCAATTTGGATTTATGCCAGGACGCTCTACAACAGATGCCATACATGTCATAAGGAGGATAATGGAGAAATATAGAGAAAAGAAAAGGTACCTCCATATGGTATTCATTGACCTAGAAAAATCCTATGACAGTGTTCGCGCCAACTCATTTGGGAAAGTCTACGACTTAGAAGGGTACCAGAGAGGTATATCAAAATAATCAAGGATATGTATGACGGGGCAAAAACGTGTGTGCGAGCACTAGTCGGAGGCACAGACTCCTTCCCGGTGGAAGTGGGACTCCACCAAGGATCGACATTGAGCCTATTTCTTTTCACATTAGTGTTGGATAAGATGACCAAGTCTATAAAAGAGCCAGTCTCGTGGTGCATGCTCTTTGCGGATGATATTGTCTTAATATCAGAATCTAAAATGGTGCTTCACGAAAGGCTAGAACAGTGGAGAGCAGCACTAAAGTGCAGAGGCTTAAGGATAAGTCGCTCTAAGACGGAATACATGCATTGTAACTTTAGTGGTGAGGCTAAACAGGACACCCAAATCAGTATACAATGTATGGCGGTCCCATGAACGTCTAGGTTCAAGTACCTGGGCTCGTACGTACAGGAGGACGGAGAGATACATAGCGATGTAGCCCACCATGTTCAAGCAGGATGGTGCAAGTGGAGAGTAGCATCAGGGATTCTGTGTGATAAGAGGTTTCCAGTAAAACTAAAGGGAAAACTATAAAGAGTGGTAGTACGTCCAGCTATGTAATACGGAACAGACTGTTGGGCCATAAAGAAATCGCACGAGAAACAAATAGAGGTCGCGGAAGTTAGAATGCCGAGGTGGATGTGTGGACACACAAGATTGGATCGGAAAAGAAACGAAGTGTTTTGACATAAGCTAGAGGTGGCTTGTATCATAGATAAAAGACGAGAGGGATGATTTTGATGGTTTGGGCATTTGAAGAGGAGACCGATGGCAGCACCCGTTAGAATAGCAGAGAACATCAACTTAGAGGGTAGGAGGAGTAGAGGAAGACCTAGGTTGACTTGGGACAAGATAATTATACGAGATATGCTTCACTTGCACCTCTATGAGCACATGATCAAGGATAGGAGTGAGTGGAGGCGTAGAATTAAAATTAAGGACTTTTAGTGAGATCTGTAGGTAGGAAGGGTATAAAGACATGATGCGGGGCCACTCGCGTGATATGTACATAGTCCACATCTGCCCTTTATACATGAAACTTGACGCTTCTCTGATTTTTGCAATATAAATATCTAAATCTTTATGTGATATATACCTTTATGCTGTGAGCTATGTGATGTATTCTATATAATATTGGAAGCGGTCTCTCTATCTACCAAGATAGAGGAAAGACTCGCCACCACCTACCCCTCCCAGACCCTGCTCTTGAGTGGGACATACTGGGTTTGTTTGTTTGTTTGTTTGTTTATTTATATTTCATTAGTTTCATCCAATTATGATTATAATGGGAGTTTAGCTCATAATGATCTTAGACATAACAACAAGTAACATAAAAGATAGATATGAAATCATCGATGAAATGGAATAATCAAACCGGTGATCCATAATGGATGATGTTTTGACAATCGCAAGAGAATTCAGGAGATCAACTCTCCTACCAAATAACATTCAAGTCTTAATTCCAAAGAGAATTCAGGAGAGTAACTCTCCTACCAAATGCTCTTTCAAATGGTGAACTTAAGCATCTACTTATAGGCTTTCTAGAGTGTCTAAGCATGACCTCGTGCCTAAAATGCATGGCCCCGTGTTAGTACAATGCTAATGAAAGTTAGTCGATTCGTACGTGTAGGAGGTGTCGGGCACGACCCCAATTTAAATGGGGCACAACCTCGTGTTTGAGATGGGGCACGACCTCATGACTCATGGGGCACGACCCCGTGCTTACTTTTGGGGGATAGTTTTTTTATCTTGTCAGATGTCCAAGCTCGGTGGTGTGACAACTTAAGCACGAGATATGTTTCTTGCAAGTCATGGGCGTGTGCTTAATGAGGCACGACCCCATGCTTGGACTTTAAAGCTAGGTTTTCTTCAAGTCTTTGTTAAATATGCTTCTTTAGTCCATCTTGCCCTTTTGGACACCTAAAAACACAATTTAACATTTTTAAGTATAAAATCAGCATTTGAAAGAAGATGTTAAGGAATAATTATGTGCTTTTGATATGATTTTTATGTATAATTTAGAGCACATCAGTTAACAAGAAGACTTGAACTTCTATACCCTGAGATTCTATGAAAGCTTCCCTCTGATTGACTTGTCACTTGTTAATCCAAGCCAAAACAAATAGGTTGACAGGTTAGCTGGGAGGATACAGATGAGGGTGTCTAAGGAGTTCAAGAGAAGAACCACCTTATATAGATAGAGGCTAGCCATCAAAACAGTTGATCAACTAGATATTGAGGTAGACCCTAAGATTAGCTTCGAAGTGGAAACCTTAGTTGAAGGCCTAGCTGAAGAACCTGTGAAACTTGAGACCATAACTCATTCAGGACCAATTACCCTTAGTGAGACACCAGTTGGTAAGGGTGTCTCCTAGCCTCTCCCTGGTGAGAGCTCAAGTGCACAACAAGCTTAAGAAGTCCAAAGCTCTCCTATATGTGTCACGCAGGTCAGTGCTTAACAAAGGAAAGAAGGTTCTAATTTCTAAGGAGGTTGAGGTGTAGAAAAGGGAGAGAAAGAGCAATGCAAGGGAAGAGTGGCTGAGAGAAGCTCCTAGTTTCATGTAGGCTGCAATCAGAGCTGCCCATATGCCAAACAATCAGGAAGATGAGTTAAGGGCAGCCAAATTAAACTACATGGTAACTAGGAACTATAATATATATAAGCTAATCTCTCTTTCCATGGAAGAATTGAATCAATTGGCTGACACTAAAGTGTCTAAAAAGAGGAAGGAGAGTGAGGTTGCTACTTTTCTCCTCAAGACCAAAGGAAAAAGAAAAAGAAGAAAACTATATAGGCCCTGTCCTCTCCCCAGTTCAACAAACGCCTAAAGTAGAGTCCGTGGCTGTTGGAAAAGAAACTAACGTGGGTAGAGAACAAGACAGACAAAAGATGATTACCTACTTAAGTGCCACAGGTCTCTGTCTAGCAACAGCTTTACTCCCTCTATCGTATGAGTAGATAGAGTTTGAATCTCAAGCTGCTTGAATAAGAAGTAATCAAGGAAAGAAAAGCTGCTAAGAGAAAGATAAGGGAGGACGCTACAAAATCAACAGCCAGCATTAAAGCTAACCTGAAGAAGTCTGAGGACAAACAAAAGATGGTGAGCTTCTTGAAGCTATATAGGTTCTCTGGAAGGAGGCTTAGTCTCATGTCTCTATCCATAATGGATGAACACATTAGGGTGATCAAGTAGAAGATCAAGAGGGTTGAGCTTCAAGACTTGCATTCTCTACCAAGTCAAGCTGCACCTAAAGCTGAGGTCAAGGTTGAACCCTAATAGACAACACAACATGGACCTAGTGTTGATCCATAGCCTGCTTTATCTTTTGACCCACAATAGGGTTCTGAACGTTCTTATAAACCTGCGAAGGGGAATGACCAAACTAAGAAGGATAAAGAAGGAAGACAAGGTGATCAAGACCAACCTTCTCAGTTGAAGTAGAGAAAGAGGAAGTGGATGGACATCAGAAGGGACTTAAAGTCAAAGAAAAATCAGAAGTCTAAGGCATCCACCTCTGCATCTCAGGATGAGTTAGAACATCCTAAGGGTGAACCAAAAGAGGTTGCTCAACCAACTCCCTTAGTTGTAGAACCTCTTGCTACTGAGAGACCCATATTGTCTTGGGTATACTCTCCAAACCCAGACATATGGTATGTCATAAGAGATTAAGGAGTTCTATAAGTATTCTACATGCAGAACATACTTGACATCCCTACTCTTAATCTCTTGGACATCAAAAGATACTATGAGAGCCTGAAGAATCCACGCCAACTGATGAAGAGAGGAATGGCTCTGGTTTTGATAATGGCTATACACAAGTAGAAGATCAAGAATCATAGTAATATTCAAGTTCTGGTAGCATCAGACTAGGGAAAGTTTGTAAGAGTTATCTTAGAGGCTAATGCTAACCAAAGATCTCTCAGCATGCAGCAAAAGTACAAGGAAGTTACTTTGAAAGATTTGAACATGCAAAAAAATTTACGAAGTGTCAAATCTTCCGAAGCCAAAGACAGAAATCTTCCGAAGCCAAAGATGAAGTATTTCCGAAGACTTTGAAGACATGTGTCCCTAACACACTTTTGACAAAAGCTAGACAACTTTCCACTTCCAGCTTTGAAAACTCATCAACTTATACAAGTTGGTGATTATCTTCATACTTCTCTCAACCGTACATTATGGTATATATGTCTGTAACTTTCCACTCTTGTACTTTTATCCTTTTTATAATATATTAGGATGTGAGATATGGCATGTCATAGTGAATTGTCAAAAGGTCACAATGATCTTGTTGTCTAGATTAGTTCTAGATGGCCTTCAAATTATGGTTGGCTGTGAGTTGTAGTATAAAGCATCTCATCTAACCAGTCTTAGGACCACGCATTGAAACATTGTAAAACTTCTAAAATTACTTGAGAGAAATATACATCATCATTTAAAACTAATACTTGTGTTCTTGAGTTATATTAGGATGTGAGATATGGCATGTCATAGTGAATTGTCAAAGGTCACAATGATCTTGTTGTCTAGATTAGTTCTAGATGGCCTTCAAATTATGGTTGGCTGTGAGTTGTAGTATAAAGCATCTCATGTAACCAGTCTTAGGACCACGCATTGAAGCATTGTAAAACTTCTAAAATTACTTTAGAGAATATACATCATCATTTAAAACTAATACTTGTGTTCTTGAGTTCTTTATTTGTTAGTTCTTTGTTTTTTCCTTGGTTCCCTATTTGATCTAGTAAGTGTGACATTCTGCAACACTGAAACTGTTGCATAAACATAACCGGTCCTGCAAATTAATTACTTAATTAATTATTTTGACCTGGTACTAAATAACTAATTATTAAAATTAATTATTTTACCAGCAATGTTCAAGCTTATTTATTCACTCGTTATAAAAAAGTTAATGATATTTAATTATTTTCTTATACTAACATTTTCAATTCAAATTTCTTAATCACTTTATTCCATAATAAAATCAAGAACATTAAATCAAATCATTTGTGAACGCCAAATCCCAAATTTAAACCACATATTCCCAAACTAAAGTGTAGACATGTTATTATTCTAACATAAAACATCTTTCTTAGGTTAACCATGAGGAAAACCATTGGTGTCTAATATAGTATTATTTTTATTCACATCACATCTTTTTATGTGTTTTTATAATTGAGAAAGGTTCAAATAAAAATTATTCTAAAACTAAAAAGTTTAAGAAGTAATCTCAACCATCCACCTTCTTAATCAATGGTTGAGATCAAATTGTAGGGAAAATTTTGCTAGTGTGATATTTTAGGAATAGCCACTTTTGTATTTTGCAAGTTTCCTCATTTTTTAAACGTTTAAAACTTTTTTTACGACATTATTTTTTATAAAAATTACACCATAGAAATGAGCGTTTTTTATCTTTAAAACGAGTACAGTATTGTTATATAAAAAGTTAAAAAATTCATGTTTTTAAGCTCGTATCTCGTTATTATGTGTTTAGTGCAGTTCATTATGTATTTTTGTTGGTTCTTGTGTTGATTTTGAATACTATTATGTTTTTTTCTAAATGATGAATTTTATTATAATGATGTAATAACATTGTTGTGTATCTCTGATATGTAAAATATAATAATAAATTATCAACTAAATAATCTAATACATTAAAAACAATGACAAAATAACACATTATCACATTGTGTCTTTTGATTATCATTGTGTTATCTTGAATAATATGAGTTTTAAAAAACAACATTGTTGTGTATCTCTGATATGTAAAATATAATAATAAATTAACAACTAAATAATCTAATACATTAAAAACAATGACAAAATAACACAGTGTCACATTGTGTCTTTTGATTATCATTGTGTTATCTTGAATAATATGAGCTTTGAAAAATACATTATTGAAGTAATATCAATGTGTATTTCTAATGGAAAACACAATGAATAATAACAAGTTTATATAATCTATTAAAAACAATAACAAAAATAATACATTGTGTTATCTTTAATACTATATGTTTTGAAAACTAGATTGGTTAAAGTATATCATTGTGTCTTCTAATTGTAAAACACAATGGTCGCTAACATGTTTATACTCTATGTAAGTAATACATCTAGAGGTTGATGCAACCAAAGAACAACTATAGCTCTCAGCATGCACATGTGAAGTGCAAGCAAGTTACTTCGAAAGATTTTATACAACTCAGTGAATTATGCCATGTATCAAATCTTACGAAGTTAAAAGACCAAATCTTCTGAAGCCAATGATGAAGTCTTCCAAAGCTTCAAAGACAAAGTCTTTCGAAGCTTCAAAGACAAAGTCTTTCGAAGCTTCAAAGACAAAGTCTTTCGAATCCACAGACTGATTTCTTCTGAATACAGAGAAGATATGTTTTTTTCTACATCACCTTTTGACAAAAGTTGAACAACTTTCTACTGCCGCTTCTAATAAGACTCGCCAACTTATATGAATTGGTGAAAAGTCTATACTTTGTCAAATTGTAGATTAAGATCTCTTGTCTGTAACTTTCTACTTGTGTGCTTTTGTCCTTTTTGTAATAGATAAGGATGTGAATTATGTCATGTCATAGTCATAAATCAAAAGCCAATCTGCATTTTGACTCTACATTGATCTTGTTGTCTAGATTAGTGTTTCCAACTGGCCTTCAAAGTATGGCCGGTTGTAGGATATAGTATAAAGTATCTCAAGTACTTGTATCTTCATATAAGCTTAGTAACACTTGTAAAAACTTAAGAGCAATATACATTATTCTTGAAAACTATATTTGAGTGTTCTTGTTTATTGTTCTTACTACTTGTCTTCATTGTTTCGTCCTAACCGATTCCTATTTGATCTGTTAAGTGTTCTAAGGCCTTCCTCATTGTGAAACTATTGCTTTGATCCCCTTCAACAGTCCTGCAATTGGTATCAGAGCATCTCAGGCTCTTGATTATAAGATCTCACCATCTTAAATCCCTTTAGTTTCATAAAGCACTTACCATCTCAAACGGCAGCTCTTACCAAGGCTGATATGGAAACCGGTACCAAGACAAAATCTTCACTCATTACTCCTGATGACTTTGATACTTGGTACCAAAGAACGGAAGGCTTCATAAAGTCTCAAGATAGCAGGTGGTGAGAATCTGTTGTCTCTGGACCTCATGTTCCAAGCACCACTTCAGCTGCTGCTAGTGGTGGTATGATTCCAAAGAAAGTGGTTGACTACTTAGAGGAAGATTAGAAGAAAATTGATGTAGGTCAGAAGACCATGACCACTCTCCAAACTACTCTTCCTAACTCTGTCTATAGAGGCTTCAAGAAGTGCAAAACTGTAAAGCAACTCTGGAATGCACTTAAGCTTATGTATGAGGGGTCTAATAAGCCAAGGAAAACAAGAAAGAGCTCATAAAGCAGTAGTTTGAAAACTTCACCTACAAGACACGTGAAACCATGACTCAATAATACTTCAGGTATGTTAAGATTGTGGATACTCTAATGGATGTTGGAGTAAAACTTGAGAATAGGGACATTGTGAGGAAGTTCATGTTCTCTCTTCCCAGACAACGGACTCACTACTGTGTAGCCATTAAAGGAACTAAAAACCTCTCAACCCTTACTCTCACAGAGTTGTATGGTATTCCCAATGGATACTAGAAGGAGATGAACATGCAAAATCCATCAGCCAGCTCTTCCAGCAATCAACAGAGTTCAGCCCTTCATGTGCTTGAAAGGGACTACAGAGAACTACAACATCATCTTATCTGTTACCCTGATGACTCACAAAAGGGTCCTTTCATCACCTTCCTAGAGACACCAAGGGAGAGCTATATCCAAGAAAGCCCATTCCAAGAGACAAGCTCTTGTTAAGCCTTTGTGTCTAAGGCTGCAAACGATCCGAACGAACACGAACAAAGCCTTGTTGGTGTTTGTTCATTAAAACTAAATTTGTTCATGAACTATTCACGAACACTTACCCAATGGATTTTCTTGTTTATGTTCGTTCTTAAGGAAATGAAAACGTTCAGAACAGTTCAAGCATTCTTACCGAATGCAAACGAACACAACCGAAATAAAATTAAAACAAACAAATATTTATAAACATGACAAATATAAAGAAGTCCATAAACAGAAACGAATACAAATGATCACATACTTATTTTAGATTAAAATCAGCATTTTCATCATAAATTTACCAAAAAAACTTGTAACATAAATATCCAAAAACACTTGACATAATTGTCATAAAAATAACTAACACAAAAATTAAAAACATATTCAAACATATTAACAAACATAAACAAACACATTATCGAACGTTCACGAATGGACATTAACGATCATAAACGAACACATTATCGAACGTTCACGAACATAAATGAATGAACACAGCTTGTGTTCATGTTAATTCGTTTAACTAAACGAACGAATTTTTCATGTTCGTGTTCATTCCTTTACTAAACTAATGAACATAAACGAACTTCCTTCCTAATAGTTTACGAACTGTTTCATTGAAAGTTTAGTTCATTTGCTGCCCTATTTGTGTCTGCTGATGAAAATTGTGGCAACTTTCTCTTAACTCTTGAAGACTTGGATTGTATCCATCCAGATGATCTAGAGTACATGGAGATAGTCCAACAAATGCCTCTTCTCACTCACAGGACCAAGAAGTTCTACAAGAGGACATGTAGAAAGTTTCCTAGTAATGCTTCCAGTGGAAAGTTTGGACTAGATAAAAGCAAGATGAAGTGTTACAACTATAACTAAATGAGACACTTTGCTAGAGAGTTCAAGGAAGCAAGGACAAATGGTGCCCAAGCATAAACCAGACCAAACTACATTAAGGGTGCTCCCAGACCTGAGATGCCTAGCCAACCAAGACAACATGTTGTTGCTGCTGTTGAAGGGGTAGGCTTTAACTGGAGCTTTCTGGTTGAAGATGTTTCTCCTAACCAAGCACTGATGGTTTCCTATGAAGAAGCCAAGGTACTAGAACATCTCTGTACCCCTGAATGCATTACTATGTAAAAAGATATAGGTCCTACAACTTGGAAATGAGATCTGACATTGACTCCTTAAATATCTTAAAAGCTGATTTTAAAAGAGCTGAAAATAATTACAAACTTAAAATAGAAGATTTAGAGAAAAAATTCAACTCTTAAGCATGAGCATACAAATTACAAGACTCAATTAAAGATCTCATTACCAAGTTAACTAAACGCCAGGCTAAGCATGTGTCCGCAAAGCCAGGGCAGAAAAATGTGTTCATAAAGAAGAGACCTTAAAGAACATTATATTATTATCCTTGCATGCAAAGATTTGTTATCAGAACAAGCAGGGATGAGATCTATAGAGATAGCTCCACCACACACACTACTATTTGTAAGATCACTAAGGTATGGAACTTGTCAAGATGAGTTGCCTCTCATAAACCCTATTCAAGAACAAGATAAGGATGAAGAGGAGATAATAAGGATGGATTTAAGGTGAGTGAAGAGGATCATCCTCAGAAGGGTCACTATTCTTTTGAACAGAGGAAAGAACCAAGGATGACCAAGTCTTCAAGGAAGAACTTGATCAAGGCAGCCAAAAGAAAATCAAAGAAAGCCTAACAGACCAAGGCCACCTTCAACTTCAAGCAAAAACATGTATTCATCTCTGCTAGATTTGAAGTGGTGAAGAATGAAGACTCAACTAAGGACACTAGTACCACGAGTATTATCTCATATCCAAATCATCCTGGTCAAGAGAGGAAGGCTGATCAAATATGTGCCACTGCTACACAGCCTGAACAATCTAGTTTCAAGAGCAAGCCTTACCCTAAGAAGCCTGTTGCATCATCTATGAAGATCAAGATGGAAGTGGAAATTGATCAAGCTCAGCCTTCTACTCAGAAGAAGACTCTCATAAGGAAGTCAACTGAATGCATCATTGTAACGCCCGGGAAAAAGTCAAAATGAGCCAATTAATTATAATGGGCTTAGTCGGGGTTATTTAATATAAATAAGAGGAAAATGGATTATGGACCAAATTAACCTTACGGGTTATGTGTTAGACGACTTTAAGGTCCCATGAACACCCGATATATAAACACAAATCAGCTATTTACCTCTCATTTGCAACTCAAACAACCAATTTTCTGTAGAGAGAGTGTAGAGAGAGAAAGTGGAGAAAAGTGAAGATTTAAGGCTTTATTGATCAAAGGATTGAAGATCTTTGTTTTTGGGCATCAATAAACAAGAAAATAGCAAGAATCCAGGCAAGAATCATCATCCAAATGCCTCTTTAGATCATACCCAGATTCTAGGGTTTTGGGGTTTTGAAAAGTGGCAAAGAATCATACAAAAGTTACTTTTTTATGGATAAAATCATGTTAAAAGCTTAGATATAAGTTCATGGATTAAAAATGAAGGATTTGGATGTAAAACTTGAAGTTTTGGGGAAAAACGGGCTGGAACGTCATCTTTATGCGTACAACGAAACTGTGAGTTCGTCCAGCAAAACTGACAGTTCTTCCAGCGAAGTTGTGGATTCTTCCAGCGAAACTATAGTTTTGCTGGTAATTTCATAGCCATGGAATTCCAAAGAAATTTAGGAAAATTAGCAGCGAAACTGCATGTGAAACTGTGTAGAAAATGACATATTTGTGTGTTAACTTATATTCAGACCGTATACCATGATCATAGCTTCGATAACCTAAGTGTGAAGTGACTTGTTGAGACAAGGTGAGTTCTAGATCCCCTTATTTACAAGTTTTTCTATGTTTTGGGGCTGTTATGCATACTAAATATACGTTTTTATGGAAAATATCTCAAGAGGTTTTAACAGGAAGATAGAATTTTTTATAGAATTTTTTATGTTTGGACCCCACTAGGCGCTGCTGCCCCTATAACCCCGCTGTCAGGGGCTGCCACCCCCGAACCCCTGTTGTCCCATAAAGGGTTAGATATTATTGTTGTTATTCATTTTGATGAGAAGGTAAATGTATGGACTATGGGTGAATTCGTTCTTTATAAAAAGTGGGTTTTCACGATGTTTCTTACTCTGTGTTATATACTAGTTAAGAATAAGTATTATGTAATGAAGTGAAAGTTAATGTTAACGAAAGTAAAGCCTAATGAATGAATGAAAGTCTTGTAAGTAAATAAATGGAGGTTCACATCCATTAGGTTGTTAGCTCAACTGTGTGCGGTTTAGCTAACCCATGAGGATGCTCACAGGGGTCAATCTTTATGATTGACTAATACGTACGAAACGGGATCCTTGTCGTTTGCCCCGGTACTGAAGTCAGCTTCGTGCACAATATTGGGGGTCTATTTATAGACTTTGGTCCAGTACCAGCTTCGTGCATAATGTTTGGGGTGTAGCATATGACATTGGTCTAGATGAAACTGAAAGATAACGATGAAAGTTCAAAATGTACGAAATGAACAAAATGAATGATTAAAACAATGAATATGATGATATGTATGTAATGATGAATGATCACACACTAAATGTAAAGGTTTGAAATTTATGAAAAAGTATTTTTATTATTAAACTAGAACTCACTCAGCCATCACTGACTTTTGCATGCATAATAGTTGGCAAGTAATCGATGATGCTAAGGAGATGCAGGTATGGACGTAGAAGATACTAGGATAGTTCAAGTCTGGTATCTATAATTTTGGGAATGTAATTGTATTGATAAAATTTTTGAGATGTAAATGGAATGATATGATACTCGACACGAGTTTTAATTATTAATGGAAAGATATATTTCCGCTGCAAAATGATGTGTTTTAAATGTTTACGCTCTTAATGACCAACTATGGCATTCCAGGAACGGGGCCTTACAATCATGTGTGGTAGTACTTTTTAGTTTGCTAAGGATTGCATCTACAATCCCAAAAGAACGATCCACATGACTAAGAAGAAAACTTCTGAGAAGAAGAAGAAGATAGCTTCGGAAGGAAAATCTCTTCCTTCCGGAAGCTCCAAAGTGAAGAAGAAGATAAGTGAAATCTTGCCTTCGGAAGAAAATTTGGTCTTGGAAGAAAGGAATGCTTCTGAAGTACTGAAATCTACTGCAGTGGATGCAAACTCTTCCGAAGGTTCAGTCTTTAAAACTTCTAAAGTTATGAAAACATCCAAAGTATGAAGGTCAAGTCTAGTATTCCAAAGATGGTGTGTAATATAAAGGAAGACCATGTGACCAAAAATTATTCATCAACAATAGTAAATGATCCTCAAAGATTGCATATAGGATCAATTATTGTTTCATTGTCTTCAATTCACTTTGACAAGCCCAAGACCAACAAGGTTTGGGTTTCCAAATGTAACTAACCATCTCTTTTTATGCAGGAACAACTAAAGACCAAAGGAAATGTATGGATCATTGATAGTGGTTGTTCCAGGCACATGACATGCAATGGCTCTTTGCTTCAAAACTTTGAGAAAATTGATGGAGGGTCAGTTGCTTTTGGTGGAGATTCAGGTGGTTACATTTCTGGAAGGGGCAGGGACATAAATGGTAAGCTCAACATTACGAAGGTAAACTTTATTAAGGAGTTTTGGTACAATCTTCTGAGTGTATCCCAATTTTATGATCTAGGACATAACATGCTCTTTACTAAGCATTAGTGTAATGTTCTCAAGCCCGGAGTGGTCATTCCTCAAGAGTATATCCTGCTCAGAGCCCTTAAGAAAGGGAACATTTACAAGATGGATTTGCAGGAAACATCTTCATCAGGAGAAGTTTCTTGCTTTCAATCTAAAGCCAATAGTGATAAGTCTTTCCCCTAGCATAAAGAATGTGCCATGTAAAATTTAAAAACATGAATAAATTAATTAAAAATGATTTTTGTAACTGGAATGCCAAAGAAAGAGTTTACAAGTGATAACCATTGTGTTGCATGTCTAAAAGGAAAACAACACAAAGGGTCTCACTAGCCAAAGGAAAGGAACTCCATCATTACACCCCTACACTTATTACATATAGATCTCTTTGGCCCCACCATTGTAATAAGTCTAGGAAGGACCTCTTACTATTTGGTGATGACAGATGATTTCATAAGATTCACTTGGTTTTTCTTCCTTAGAACTAACGATAAGACTGTAGGATTCTTATGCTCAAGACACATAAAATATTGATGTGGTTAGTACGTCATGATCCAAGTCGGGTCATACCCAATAACAAGCTTAGCAAACATCAATTGATATTTAATTGATGATATGATCATGCAATTAAATAATTACACCAATTTAGGAAATGGGTTTTCTAAATAAATTGTATGTGAGAAAGAACAACTTATAAGGATATTTTGTTCATGGAGATTATTTGTAATGTTATTTAAGTTTGTTAAATAACATCAAATAATAATAGTGTGTGTGTTTAAGTTATATATTTAAAAGTTTAATTATATAACTAATAATAATACAACTAGTAACAATTTAAGTGGGTGTTTTAAAATGGGGGAAACCCATTTTAAAAAGACAATGTGGCCGCCCCTTGAAGGGCACTTTTGGTCATTTTGTTGTCTTGAGAAAACACACCCATTAACACAAAAACACACTCTCCAATTCAGCTCTCTCTCTCATACATGCAAGGGCCAAGAACACCATAATATTCTCTCCTTTCTTGAAGGATTCTCGGCTGGAAATGTGTTCCAGCAGCTTGTTCTTTGCGATTTTGGTGTACAAATCCTAGCAAGAAAGGTGTTTGCATCATGCTTGTGGGTATGGAAGCTTGAGGACATCTACTTTGATGTTTTGGCCATACAAAAGCAGCCCCATCTTCATCTAAATCACGTTTTAGCAGCTCTTATGGAAGGTGTTACATTCATGATTTTCAGCAGCATACAAAAGGTAGTTTGTATGTTACACTTTGGTTGTTATTTCTTGTTGATAGCTAGTTCAAACACATATTAATGATCCTTATGTTCTTGGGTTTATTGTTGTTATGAAATGAACCTTATATTTCAGATTATAAATGTACATATTAAGGTATTTATCTGCTGCGTTTTTCTTGTTTAAATGGTTAAACAACAATGATAAAGGTCCAACAAACCCAACATTGGTATCAGAACAGGATATGTGGATGAATAGCTTCGTTTGTCCTTGTAAAATTGGTTTTATAGGACTTAAACAACCTAATAGGGGCTGTTTTGTGATGTTATGATGAATCCCCAACCTTTCAAGGTTATATCTTACATGCTTTTGATTAAATCTTGAAAGTATGAAATCAAATGGTTATTTATATTATTTTGGACATAACCTAAAGTTTTGGTTCATGTTGGCCAGAACTTTAAGGTTTAAAAAAGGGTTCATTTAGTTCTTTAAATGATGTATATGGATACATGTTTTAGTGCATAACATAGCCTTGACCATGTGTGTTTTGGATTTGGTTGATTGTGGAATTGTCATGTTGGTTGTATTCATTTAAAAGGGTTGTAATAATTTCTTTTGTTTTAGTATTTAGGTTGTAATTTATTTATTCATTTGGTTATGTAATAAATAGAATAGGTTCATTTCTTTTATTAGAAAATTGTATTAGGATATAATTTTGTAAAAGAAGATGCACAAGAAGAAGACCTTAAAGCAAGGACACAAAAGACATGGACACTTGAAGCATACAAATGCGGGTTCAAGTGGGAGTTCATGGACACTTAGAAGTGTCAATTTTAAACCCTTAGGAATGACCTTATGACAACACTTGTGATGGCAAACAAGTGTAGTCAACTTAGTGGCTATGGTTATGCACATATGTTTGTATGATTATGCTTGTTTGGTTGTTTGTTGTATGATTGTTGTTTGATATTTGGATATGCATAACAAACTCATTAGCAAACTTAACAAGCTGAAAATTTATGGTTTCTAATCATTAAGTGGTTAATAAAAGGATTAATGATTGTAAAACTCGGAAGTTTGACTTTTTGGAGTGATATGGGACTGAGTATCAATCGCATGGAATTCATGCGACTGGAGGCCCAATCGCATGATGCTCGGACGATTGAAGGATCAAGCGCATGGAACTCATGCGACTGGAGGTCCAGTCGCATGGTGTTCGTGCGACTAAATGTCCAGTCGCCTGGACATCGGGCGACTGAGCTGTAGCTACAAAGGAGGGGCAGCCCACTTCTTCCCCTACACTTGCACATTTTCAGTCGGGAAGAAAGGGCAGAGAGAGAGAGAACAGAGAAAGAAGGGAAAGAAAGAGAGAAAGTAGTGATTCGGGTTCGAGATTTGCCGAGTGACTAGTCCAAACAAAGCTCTTCATCTTCTCCTCGATTAGGTGAGTTCTAGAACCCCTCATTTACTTGTTTTCATACGATTTTGGGGCTGGAACATATTCAAACCCGTTTTTGAGAAAAGTGTATGTTTGACCCATTTGGGTGAAATCTTGAGTAATGTGTTTAAGTTACGATTTAGGGCTTGCATATTCTTGTATGATGTCCTAGTATGAATCCCTGAGATTTAGGAGGGCTAATTTGGGCTGGAAATGAGTTTAGAGGAGTTTGAAGGTCGTAGGTCGCGGTTGCTGTTCGTGATGAACTCCAGTCGCTGCCTAGTTAGGGCTAGGTGACTGAAGGGCCAGTCACACGACTAACGAAAGACTGATGTTCAATCGTACGATTGAGGCTCAGTCGTACGACTGGAGTTCAGACGCCCGACAGGCCATGCGATTGAGGGATTCAGTCGCATAGGTCTATTCGTATAGTAGTTCAGTCGCACGACTGAGGGTTAATCGCCTAGTAGTCCATTCGTATAGTGTTCATTCGCACGGTAGGAGGTCCACTCGCACGATTGTATGCCTATTCGCATAACTGCCCAATCGCACGACCCAGTCATATGGAGGCCATGCGACTGTAGTATGTTCAATCGCCCAAATAGGGCTGATGTGAATGAGGAGTGATGTGTATGTAGGACGTAAATACGATAAGTATGATGTTGCCTTATTTGATGGTAATGACTGATGATTTGTAAATATCGATGTTCCTTGTGTTGATGCGTGTTTATCTTTAGTGACTTTACGGGAATGAATGAATGAATGAAACGAATGTAATAAATAACGTAAAGTGAAAGATAATGAAAGAGGAACATGATGAATGAATGCATGCATTAATGAATGAACGAAAGAATGTAAGAAAGGCTTGCAAGCAAATGAATGGAGGTGCACACCCCTGGCAGGTGTTAGCTCAACTGTGATGCGGGTTAGCTACAACGAAGGATGCACACAGGGTAAATCTTTGAGATTGATAATGAGGTGAGCAACTTCGTGTTGCAACAGACTCGGTTAGCAGGCAATCCGTGGGATTCGCCACTGAGGTGAGCAGCCGTGTGCTGCAACAGACTTGGCTAACGTATGATAGAATGAAAGTGGAAAATAAATGGTGCATGTACCCCACCAGGTGACTGGATCAGCATTTGTGCACAACGTTCGTGGTTAATCACCACAGGTCCAGCACCAGCAGTGTAGTATGACGTGGGGTACTGTACATGTCACCGAATGAAATGAACGTTCGAACGAATGTAACGAATGTATGAATGAAAGTAAAGAACGTATGAATGAATGTAAAGAATGTATGTATGAACGTGAATGAGAACGATGAATGGTACACGAATGAAAGCTAATGAACGAATGATGAAGATAATAATGATATTATCTAAGAGTACGTATGTTGTATGATCGCATGTATGTAAGAACAGTTTTAACAAATGAAAGTATGTTTTATTATAAAACTAGAACTCACTCAGCAACGCTGACTTTTTATGTGTTTCCAGTTGACAGGTGGTGTTGCTGAGGATGGCACGAGGCGGCTACTCAGCTCTTTTGGGATGGCATCCATTTATAGAATGCTTTTGTGATGTAATACAACAATGTATTTTGTAAACTAACTGATGATGTATTATTTGGCAAAAGTATTTATAATGAAATGAGATGTCTCTTTTGAATGCTTCCGCTGAAATGTTTACGAAAGATAAATGAAATTATATGTATTAAGAGCGATGAGGATCCAACTGTAAGCGTCCCGGGAACGGGGCCTTACAATTATTGAATAAAGGAGGTTTTATTAAAAAATAAACCATAGGATACCTTGCATTTGAAAGCATGCAAATACAAGGTACACAAAGTTTTCAAAGACTAGAATTATGGAAACATAAATCCCTTTTGAAAACAAGTTTAACACCATCCTTTACACGACACTCGAATCACTTAAGAACTATTTGTGGGATAAAGGTCACCTAACCACTTGTAGTGAACTTGTGTGTTTGAGGTGAGTCTAACGTACTTGTGGGATAAAGGTCACCTAACCGCTTGTATATGAAATCTCACACGTATGTGTAAGTAGGACGACTTGAATTTGAAACCATGTGCTTAGGGTCACTGAAGCATGGCATACAATGGTGTTGATGGGATTAAACATGCCAACCAAACATAAGATGTTTAACCGATCCCATAAAGGCTAGAAGTTGCAAAAGGTTGCAATTGTCAAATGTTGACTACCTTGTTAATTTAAATAATGGGATAAAGGTCACCTAACCATTATTTGAATATAACGTTGGATTCTAGATTTTAATTATTAATTGTCTATGAGACGTAAAGGTTATTAATGATTAAAATGTAATTTTTCAGAAATACTAATAAGAACTTTGTAAATTTGTAGAATGGCCGCAAACAATAATGCTACCACCCCGACCGTCCATACTCTATCACTGAGAATTATTTTAGAAACGGATCGTCAGAACGACAACAACCTTATGGACTCAATTTCGAAACTTGAGAATCGTTCTCAAGAATGAGTAAAGGCCTATGTCCTTGACGATCCCATGTCTCACCAACCAACGCTGTTGATGTTAAGGCTTTTTGACGATTGGCTTTGGCACATTAAGGATTTTGTGAAAGTTTCCTACCTCATGTTGGGAATATGAGTCCCGAACTCCAAAAGGGTTTGGAGCATCATAGGGCATATGACATGATAATCTAGTTGAAGGAAATGTTCCTTCAACAAACTTTAGTAAGATTGCTTCGAAACGGTTCAAGCACTTTATGCATGACACATGGAAGAAACCCAATCGATATCATCTTATATATTCTTAAGATGAAAAGCCACATTGATAGCCTCAAGATGCTTAACTGTCCTGTCTCAAAGTAGTTGGCCAAGGATTTGATCCTTGATTTCCCAACTAAAGGTTTGAGACAATCGTAATAAACTGTAATATGAACGGGTGGGACAAGAGCATCGGTGAAATTCACGCAATGCTCAAAGCAACCGAGGCAGGGATGGGTAGAGAGGTTCTACCTATTCTCTCGATCAATGAGGGAGGCTATAAGAAATGGCCAATCCCGATCCTAAGGAAATTATTGCCAAAAGAAAGGAATACATCAAAGCAAGGTTAAAGCGAAACCTCAAAAACCTAAGCTTATGAAGCCTAACATAAAGGTGAACTATCCATGCTTTGAGTATGGAGAGATAGGACAATAAAAGGGAATCGTCCCTCCTATCTCAAGGAGTTGAAAAATAAGAGGGATGCTAGGCAAACCTCAAATACAATTTTCATGATTCACATTGTATTGAATGTCATTTCTTCAAACACATGGGTATTGGATACCGGATGTGAGACTCATACTTGTAATTGTTGCAAAGGGGTTCAAAAGAAATGTGCGCTTCAAGGAAGGAAACTCTATTTTGAGACTTTCAAATGGTTTGGAAGTTGTTCTCAAAACATTTTGTATGCACCTAGTTTGACTAGGAACATAATTAATGTTTCCTATTAAAACAATATGGTCATGATTTAAAGTTTGTAAATAATGGTATTATGTTTTATGGATGATGTATTTCATTTTAAGGATATGACTTTTAATGATATTCATGAACTAGTTCATGATAATTGTTGGTACACATGTCCCCAGTTCTAGTCTAGTGAGCTTAAATGTAATAGACTTTCCTTTCTTGTTGCACTTATGTAATGTTTGATTAATACAAATGAGAAACCCTTCTATATATGCTTATTGGTTGTTTAAAGTTATATCTATTTATATTATTTATTGTTACACACATATATGACAATGTTAAATAGGTTTACAGTTGTTAGACATAGTTTTGAACCATTAAAGGTTTAAGAATGTGTTAAACTAAGTGTCCTGATTCAGGCGCACGACTGGACCATGCGAATGGGCCAATCGCACGACTGAACCAGGTGATGAGTCAATCGAACGATTGAGTCATGAGACTGACTCAGTCGTACGAATGAATCAATCGTATGACTCAGTCGCACGACTGAGCCAGTCGCTTGGCTCAGTCGTACGAATGAGAGCTGTAGCCTATAAATACCACTTAATTCGTGGAAAAACGTAACACTTCGAATATTCATAACCCTAGTCGACCCAGAGTGTCCTGTTCATCCATTCCAAGTTCATAGAACGTCTTAGATCATTCCTAGTCCGTTCTTAACGTTTTCTAATCGTTAGGTTTGATCTTGTTAACGTTCTCCCTGATTGGATCGCCAATCAAATAGGATTCCGCACTATTTGAGCCCGTTTAACGAAGAATCAGTTAGTACTCCATTCGTACACGGTCCTAACAAGTGGTATCAGAGCATAGGCTCTTGATTCTTCGTGGATTCAATCAAGTTTTTGGTAAAGTCAATGTTTTTACGCGAAAAAATCCAATCTTTCTGCTAAAAATCAAGTCTTTACGTGTGCATGTTCTGAAAAATAAATATTTTTCGACTTTGAGCCATCTAGGGTGTCAAAAATTGCGTTTTAGGTCAAATTTTGCGAAAAAACCACGATTTCAGCAGTCTCAGTCGCACGATTATCTCAATCGTACGACTGAAGTCCAGTCGCCCATTCAATCGTCCGATTGAGTCAGTAGCCCAGTTCAATCGCCCGACTGAGTCAGTCGCCCAGTTCAATCGCCCGATTGAGTCAGTCGCCCAGTTCAATCACCCGATTGAGTCAGTCGCACAGTTTGATCGCCCAGTTGAGTCAGTCGGTTTGTTCAGTCGCCCAAGTGTCTCAATCGCCTGTTCAATCGTCCGATTGAGTTCAATCGCATACTGTTACTGTCAGTCGCATCTCAGTCGTACTCTCCAATCGCACAGACAGTTTGTTATTCAAGTTAAAACAAAGATAATGGACTCGGAAAACTTTGCTTTCTCAGCTGGAAAGGACTCTAGAATCCAGAATCTTCTGTTACTGGAGAATGAAATTGGAAACCATAATAAACCACCGAAACTACTGTCTATAGATGAATTTCCTCAGTGGAAACAAAGATTTGAAATTCATCTTAATGGTGTGGATATCAATTTATGGAACTCGATTGAGACTGGATATAACATGCCCGTTGGTGCTGATGGTATACCGTTGACTTTAAGTGGACTTAGTGATGCACAGAAGGTTGCCTATAATGCAGAAAAGAAGGCTTACGCAATGTTAACCCAGTCAATTCCCAAGGATATCTTTCATCAATACTCAGAGCATAAACAAAGCAAAAAGTTATGGGAAGCTCTAGAGAAGAGATATGATGGGAATACAACTCTGAAGTCACTGAAGGCTAAAGCGTTGAGGAAAGAGTTTGACAACTTTTCATCCATTGGGAATGAAAGCTTGGATGAGATCATTGATCGCTTCTACTATTTGATGAGTGAACTTCACACTCATGGGGTTAAGACGTCAAAGGAAGATAAGGTTGCAAGCTTGGCTGATGGTTTACCAGAAAAGTGGGACTCTTTTATTTCCACTTTGCGTTATAATTCAGTTTTAGAGACTTTAGACATAAATGACTTCATTCTGAAACTGAGAGAGGAAGAAGTGGGTAACAGGTACAGAACGAAGAAAGGAGCATAACACAGGACCCTTCACTCTATAATGTCACTCCTACTTCTACTTCTGCTACCAAATCTTCTGGAGCACCTCTGCAAACAGCGTTTGTGTCAAATGCATCCCTATCTACTGATCAAGGCTCATCATCTGCAAGTGAGTCACATGGTGCATCTGGGGTCTACAAAGTCCAGTAGTTACTCAATCTACAAAGTTAATGACTGAAAATTTGGGAAAAGTAACTGTGGAAGTTGCAAAGGAGCACATGGATCTACTTGCTGTGGTAGTACACTCCTATGATGGTTTAGTGGCTGGTAAGATTGGAAACTACCACCTAGCAGATGAAGACTATGAGCAGGTAGATGAGAACGAGCTGGAACGTATGGATATTATGTGGGCTCTTGCAAGTGCTGTGCAAAGAGCTAAGAAATTTGTGAAAAAGACAGGACAGAATCTCATGGCTACAAAAGATACTACATTTGGTTTTGACAAGTCCAAAGTCACGTGTTTCAACTGTGGAGAAAAAGGCCACTTCAAGAGAGAATGTGTGAAACCAAAGAAGACTGGCAACGGAAATCCATTCTCATCTTTCAACAGGCTAGACAAAGAGAAGAAGACAGCTCCCACAGGCAGTGAGTCCTAGGCTATGGTTGCTCAAGGCGATGAAGGACAGGATTGGTCCTTCCGATTCTTATCTGACGGTGAAGCCAACATAGCATCTGTTGAAGACTTAAATGAAGACTCAGCGAGTGAGGGGGAGAGCTCAGCTGAGATTGATACTGCTGAAATGGAAGAGACTTTAGCTGCTGTTAATCAAATTGTTGAGAACGAGCTGAACGCTGAATCTGAAGCACAACCAGAGTCTCAAAATGCTTTCATGGCCGGAACGTCCACATCTGCACAGGTAGAATCGAAAGATGAACTTTTTGCTAAACATGCTTGTGTTGAATGTGAAAAATTTAGGGAAAGCATTGACTTAAAATTTGCTAGGTTATTAGATCACAATGATAACTTAGTAAATGACTTAAAATTGTGCTCAGAGGCTAACAGAGTGTTAAAACAAAATGAGAGCAGTTATAAGGAAACGATTGAGGCTTTAAAGAAACAATTAAAAGAGACTGAAGTTGTTGCATTCAACCAAGAAAATGATATTAAATTCTATTTAAAGACCATTGAAGAAACTAAAAAGATAAAGCAGTTTTACAAGTTGAAAATGTCTTTTAAACAAAAACTTCATAGTCTTGCGAGCTCCTCGCACATTTTGAAAAACTTGGTTAAGGAACGCAACAACGGGGAGGGTTTGGGTTATAAAGTTGTGCCCCCACCACATGAGGCTCTATTGAACACCAAACAACATCCAATCAATAATAATCCAATTAAAGATCATGTGGTGACAACTCCTCTAGTCAGTGACCCGGACACAACAGTTAAACCTGTTTCTTCGGGTGCTGATCAGAAACCCTCAACTTCAGGCACAACTGGAAATGAAAAACGGGTGGAAGAGAATGTTCAAGCATCTCTTGGGTTGGGTTCTAATTTTACTAACACACAATCCAAGATTTCCAAAACCACTCAAAATAAACCAGTTAAGAAAGATAACACTCATCTTCAAAGGCAAATAAATCATAATGTTAAACATGTTAAGTTTGTCAAGGAAGGTGAACATCAAAAGACCGAGACCAAAGAGCCCATACCTGAGGTCTACTCCCCACCCTATAAGAGATCTTCTAGTCCTTTTGAAAGGAGATCCTGTTATGCTTGTGGTAAACGAGGTCACATATCTTCTAGTTGTCCCCGCATCAGACACCTAGGGTTAAGGTTGAACTGGACAAAGAAGTTCTCAGTTTCCAAAACAGAGATCTAAGACCCCTGTTAGGTCTAACACACCTGCTAGGTCTTACACATCTCCTCAACACCACAGACAACACAGACAAGTCAGTGGCAAGTCTGTGTTGCCTGAGGTGAAACCAGTTCGGGAAACTAAACCAAAGGGTCAAACTGTTAATCAATCAACTGTCTATCACAAACAATCTTTTCATAAAGATGGTATGTGGAAAGCTAAAATGTCTGATGTGTCTGATAGCAGTGACAAACTGAAGGTTGAGGTCCCACCAACTGACAAAGGACAGTGGGTAGAGTTCATAATGTGTGATGCCTCTGGGAAACCCAAGCCAGTTAAGGCTTGGGTCCCCTCCTTAACTAATTGTTTTCAATTATGTGCAGGTTGTCCGCTACAGTGCTTCTACCAATACATGGATTGTAGATAGCGGAGCTTCCAGGCACATGACAGGAAATAAGTCTCTCCTTTTCAATGTCAAACAAATTAAAGGGGGACACGTTTCCTTTGCTGGTAACAAAGGAGGATACATTACTGCTCAAGGCGAAGTAGGTAATGCGAAGGTAAATTCGACAAAGTCAATTTTGTTCAACAATTAGAAAACAATCTGCTTTCAGTGTCTCAGATATGTGACAAGGGCTTCAAAGTGATGTTTGACAACCGCAAGTGTTACATACTGAAGAAAGAGATGGAGATTCCAGAGGAGCAGGTCTTAATGTCAGCATCCAGGTACAATGATTTATATGTATTGGATATGTCTAATGCTTCTTCCTCTGAGTCTACAGTTCAGTGTTTCTTATCCAAAGCAACAGAGAAAGAATCTATCTCATGGCACAGAAGAATGGGACACATTAATCACAGGAAGATGAATCATCTGATTCATAACAACTTAGTTAAAGGAGTTACTGTCAAGAACTTCCAACTTCCTGATTTTTGTGTCTCATGCAAGAAGGGAAAGCAGACCAGGAAATCTCACAAGACCAAGCATGTCAATTCTATAGAGATGCCCCTGGAGCTACTGCACATGGATCTATTTGGTCCTGTAAGCACGAAGAGTATAGCAGGAGACTGGTACTGCTTTGTAGTCACAGATGACTACTCACGCTTTACTTGGGTGATGTTTCTGAAAGCTAAGTCAGAAACGTTTGAATCATTCAAGGTACTAGTCACAACGCTGGAGTCACTCTACAACCTGAAGGTAAGGAAGATTCATTCAGACAATGGCACAGAGTTCAAGAATCAGTGGATGGATGCTTTCTGCAAGGAAAAGGGAATTGTTCATCAGTTCACCTCAGCATACACGCCACAGATGAATGGAGTTGCAGAACGAAAGAATCGGAGCTTGATCGAGACTGCGAGGACAATGTTGGCAGATTCTAAGCTTCCAGTACAGTTCTGGAATGAAGCAGTTGCTAATGCCTGCTACACACTTAACCGTGTGTTAGTAGTCAAAAGGCATGGCAAGACTTGCTATGAATTGATTCAGAAGCGAAAACCTAACTTGGAGTATCTGGAACCATTTGGAGCTCCATGTACCCTGTTGAAGAAGTCTCAGGAAGGCAAGTTTAGTGAGAAAGCTGATCAAGGGATTTTTCTAGGATACAGCATACCAGACAAACGAGTTTACAATAACTCGACAGGTCAGGTTGAAGTGTGGTGCAACGTAGATGTGCAACGATACACCACCCCCCCCCCCGCTGGAAAAGGTCCATCGTCATTCTTCGATTACGATGGCTTTTTTAAATCCTTTAATCTTCCTCAGCTTGATTCAGATGATGTGATTGCTACTCAGATGATGTACGATGTTCTAAATACACCAAATCTGGATTCTAGCAACACGACACCTGCAGATGGTGCTTCAAGTTCCTCGACTTCTGCTCAGGACGAGTGTGATGATTCATCAGATGATGAAGAGGCAGCTGAAACTGACATTGAGCATAATGTAAATCAAGAAGTTGGCTCATCAGCTGCTGAACCGGCATTAGGAAATCCGGATACTGAACCAGTAGTCACAAATCTTGATTCTGAAGTTGTTGTTCCTACAACACAATGTGACTTGGATCAGTGTGAATCATCCCCCCACGTCTATCATTGGGGATATTCAATCCGGTGTGCAGACGCAAAATCAGCTGTACTCTGCTATTATGTTGCAGTCATGGAAAAGGGATACGTCAATGACGGGGCTTTCTCATGTTTTGTTTCATAAATCGAGCCTAAGTACGTCAGTGACGCCCTGAAAGATGAGGCCTGGGTCAATGCTATGCAAGAAGAGCTACTCCAGTTCAAGAAACTTGGAGTGTGGACACTCGTTGACAGACCAAAAGGTGTGAAAGTAATTGGTACCAAATGGGTACTAAAGTGCAAGAAGGATGACCAAGGTGTTGTTATCAGAAACAAGGCACGGTTGGTTGTTCAGGGATTCAGACAAGTCGAGGGAGTCGACTACAATGAAGTGTTTGCACCAGTGGCACGAATGGAAGCAATTCGGATATTTCTTGCCTATGCATCGTATATGAAGATCAAAGTTTATCAATTGGATGTGAAGAGTGCATTCCTTCGTGGGGAAATCCATGAGGAGGTATACGTCAGTCAACCCGAGGGATTCGAGGATCCCTATCATCGGGACAGAGTCTACAAGTTAGATAAGGCTCTGTATGGGCTACATCAGGCTCCTCGAGCTTGGTATGGAAAGCTCTCCACCCATCTGTTGAAACACGGCTTTCGCAGGGGTGTGATTGACTGTACGTTGTTCATCAAAGAAAAGGATGGTGATTTGCTTATGGTGCAGATCTATGTGGATGACATTATCTTCGGTTCCAGAAATGAAGAGTTGTGCAAAGAATTCGAATCTGTGATGAAGGCAGAGTTTGAAATGAGTGCCATGGGAGAAATGAAGTTCTTCCTAGGATTACAGGTGGATCAAACTCCAACCGGTATTTTCCTGCATCAGACTAAGTATGTCGGCGACATTCTGAGTCGGTTTGATATGGAAAATGTTACTGTAGCCGGTACCCCTCTCGCCACAAATCATGATGTGGCTCCTGATGAGAATGGGGATTTGGTGGATGCCACTATGTATCGTGGGATGATCGGATCTCTCATGTATCTCACTGCCTCGCGTCCAGATATCATGTATGCCACATGTTTATGTTCCAGATATCAAGCAAGCCAAAAGTGAATCACTTGATTGGGGTCAAGAGGATTTTCTGTTATCTGAAGGGTACTCCAACACTGGGTTGTGGTATCCTCATGATGATGACTTCGAGCTAATGGCGTATAGTGATTCGGATTATGGAGGCTGCAAAATGAATTACAAGTCTACGTCAGCAGGATGTCAATTTTTTGGGAGGAGATTGGTGACATGGCAGTGTAAGAAGCAGACATCAGTTGCTCTTTCTACCTGTGAAGCCGAATATGTTGCCGCCGCCAGTGCTGCTCCCAAATCATATGGATACAATAGCAAATGCGGGACTACGGTTTGCATTTCTCTTCTACTCCTATATTTTTTGATAATTCTGCTGCAATTGCAGCGACTAAAAATCCGGTCCAACATCCTAAAACCAAACACATCGGAATTAAATATCACTTTATACGTGACTGTTTTGAAAAGAATTTAATCGATGTGATAAAAATAAACACAGATTTTCAACGCGCTGACCTCTACACCAAACCATTTGATAAACCAAGATTTTTCTATCTGCTAGAGGTCAACGGGGTGAAAAAGAAAAGTGATGTTATCTTAGAAGAAACAGTTACATAGTCCGACACATGTTCATTTTTCAATTTTTTATTATTTCTTTTATTTTATTTCTTTTAATTTTCTTGTCGTATAAAAATCCAAAAACACAAAAAGATTTTCTGTTTTAGAATTTTAGGGGGAGATTATGTTCAGTATTCATTTACTTAAAAAAAAGGGGGAAGGTTAGTAAAGCTGAAAAGGCATAGACAACAAAACTGGAAATGTGACTCGATAGAATTGGAAAGTGATAGTACACAGGCATCGAGTTACTTGGAACACCAAAATGATTTTCTGTTCAGCAATGCTAATTAAATCACAGAAAATTATAAATCAGAGAAGTCTAGGTCTAACATATTGGGAAAATGATAGTAAGCTTGGTTGGTACTGTGACTACCCGGAGAAAGTAGATCTAGGGTGGTGCAAGTGCATTCGACGATGTGTCGGTAGATTCAACACAATAGATCAGTAGACAACATCAGTGATTTGGCTTAAACTTAAATAATTCAACAAGTTGTGGGTTTTCATGGTATCCCTGGTTTGCACAATCAATCAAGTTCCAATAAGGGGTGAGGAGCAAGTAAATGCCACAAATGTGAGCAAAGACCTGAAAAACAGAGCAAAAGATGACAAAAGTCACTGAAAAACAATGTATATTCAAATATACTGCTCTAAGAAGAAAAATAGGTATTGCGCCTCTCTGCTGTGCGATGGCACTGACCTGAGGCTTAGCATAACCTATTCGTTCTAAGAATTCATTTCTGTTTGCGCCTCTCTGCTGTGCGATGGCACTGACCTGAGGCTTAGCATCTCTTTGAAAATTCTTAGAACCAAATCTTCTAAGTCCCTAGACCGCTCAAAAATCTCCTGAGGAAGATTGATTACCATATACCTGTGGAACACACAAATATTTGTTGACCTAATTCATCTAATTAATTACTGATGTTTGACAAAAATCTGTGTATGGATTTAAGTGGACAAGTATACTGACAATCGTCGTGACTGCATTGCCTGAGGCTCAAAATCATTGGATGTTACTTGTCATATCAAGTATGATTCCCAGTTAGATCTTAGAAGTCTTAGATGAGTGAAAAACTGTGATATATAATTTATGCATGTGTTTAAAGTTAACTACAGATAAAAGGTTCCAAGAAATGGTGATTATGCCTGTCTGATTCCATATGAGTCTGTTCTTGATGTAATGTCAATGCTAATAGGCTACACTAACCTGCCCTAACAAAAATCACAAAAAGATGTCTATTTTGTTCGTACGTTTAAACTTTTCTAGTTAGTTGTATAGTGTGTCAGTGTCGGACTGTGCATATTGTTCTCTGTTAACGTCACCAAATGAGCTTAACGTTTATCTAAACAACTTGTTTCTGAAAGGTTAAAAGGATCATGTCTGAGATGATCAGGTGGATAAATGGATCATGTCTGAGCTGATCGGGTGGATAAATGGATCACGTATGAGGTGATCGGGTGGATAAATGGATCACATCTGAGGTGATTAAAAAGTCGTATTTTAAATGGTCATGTCCGAGATGATCAACTTGCTCATAATGTTTATCTACTGTTAAATGAAACTCAGTGTCGTATGGTAGAAGGTCAAAATGTCACAAGTATGGCCAGTCGCACGATTGAACCATAAGTATGATCCAGTCGTACGATTGAAGCATATGAATGAGTCAAGTGTACGAATGGACAATACGAATGAGCCCAATCACATGATTGGAGGTGACCGACTGTGATAGTCGTAAGAGTGACCCTCAATCGCACGATTGGAGATGACCGAATGGGTGAATCGCACGACTGAAACTCAGTCGCGTGCTCTACTCATGCGACTAGGCTCAGTCGCACGACTGAACTATGCGACAGGGCTCAGTCGCACGACTGGGAGTTGCCCTAGTATAAATACAGGTCGTATCGGTCTCAGTCGCCCATTCACCCAAATCGCCCCTTGATACGTGCGACTTAAAGAACCTCTGCCAAAATTTCACTTGATTCACTTTTGCCATATATTTGTGTGTTCTGACTTTCTATACTGCTTGTACAGGTAATATTTGAGGTGGTTCATCAATAAAACTGAGCAATGACAACACGAATCGCTCAAAGTTTGACCTAACAGTAACCGTGACTTAAAAGAATCAAAACATCATCAAAACTAAACTAGATGATCAAATTAATGGTATAATAGTTTTAGTCGGTGGTTTCTGAGTATAGTGAGCCTAATTTCAAAGTTTAACATCAAGTATAGCTCAAAACTCAAATTTTGAATGGACAAACAATCAAATGAACGACTGGACATGCTGATGAACTTCAATCGTACGACTGAGCTGTCCGATTGGCTCAATCGTTCGACTGAGATGGACGAATGACTCAATCGTACGACTGAACCATGCGTATGAGTTCAGGCGCACGACTGAGATAGTCGGATGAGAAGTCATGCGACTAAGTTCAATCATTTGACTCAGTCGTACGAATGAATTCAATCGTACGATTAGATCTCAGTCGCACAGTTCATATGCACGACTGGAACTCAGTCATTTGTTCAGTTGCACGACTAAACCAAAGCTTAAAGTTCATTAATTGAGATTCATTATCCTCTACATGTATTAACGTCTAGTTGTTTCATGTGAACAGATGGCAAGCAGATGGCCGATGAGCTCTAAGCACAACATCTGTGCTTATCTCGAACTGACTTCACGCAATGCGGCAGATTTCACAGGGATCATCAGCTTTCTACGACGATCGAGGATATATAGAGCTATCTCAGCTCCATGCACACCCTATCTCTCGATTCAGAAGGCGTTCTGGGAGAACGCAGTGGTGGATAGGTCACTGATCCCTATTCCATCAGGAGCTCTATACTTGGGGAGCCGATTCAGATTACGGAGGAGGACATACGGACGGTCCTCGAGTAGGGATGATGCTGTTTGTCCAACACGTCTGCATCCCCTTACCGTCCGAGGCTGCTTTTTGAGGGCAAAGTACTCGGGGGACATAAACTCGAGTATGCTCAACAAGAGCAACTTGAGCCCCCAGTTCAAGTACCTTGCCCATATACTTCTGCGATGTTTAGCCTCAAGGAAAGGCGGGTTTGATGAGTTGTCAGACCAGATGCAGAGTGCATTTGCTGCTCTGGTGCTGAACATCCCCTTCAGCTTCTCTCGGATGATCTTTACCTATCTGGTGGAGAACATCGAAGCTAAGGGAAATGAGAGTTTTTGTATGTACCCACGATTCATCCAGATGATTATCGACCAAAAGCTTCCTCAACTGCCCAAAGCTCAAGAAGATGCAGTCGTCCTAGAGGTTATCGACGATACTACATTGGGGAGGATGAAAGTCTACCGGGGGAAGCAGGTAAAACCCCCGGTAAGGAGATTGTTTGGGCATCTTGCCCGGGAAGACTATGTGGCGCCTTCGAAGAAGAAGTGGCGCCACGAGGACAGTGACTCGGATGTAGAGCAGATTGCTCTACCCTCCGATGACTCTAATGATGATCATGATGCTGATCAGGGAGGAGATGGCCAGGGAGGACCCGAACCAGCTCCAATTCACCCTGATTTCAGATGGAGGAGGAGGAGGAGTCAGATGAAGAGCCACTCACCCGGACTGTGGGAAGTGGGAAGTGCCTACGGAGCGAGGAATCAGGGCGGTTGGTGGACGCCCGGGAGAGTCTGGGGGTTCTACGACAGACCCACTTATACCCCAGACACTCCCATCAGCCAAGGGGGGCATCAGGATCTAAGGGATCCAGGCTCAAGAGAATGGCCCAGCCCCACGGGAAGAAGCCCAAACGCCGAAGGCTCACTCTGCTTACTTCCACCACTTCCACCACCACTACATCAACCTCCAAACCACCCAAACCACCCAAGCCACCCAAAATACCCAAGCTACCACAACCACTACTATACCCATTCCACCACCAGTCACCACAACCCAACCTACTACCACAATACATCCCACTCTCCAATCTACTCACACTCCACCTCCTATATTCACCACTGCCACAGCTACCACCACAAGCCATCAAGCCAACCCATCCTCCTTCCCATCTGGATCATATCTACCTCCAAGTGGAGTAGAGGAACAACTGTCAGCACTAAATCGGATGGTGCTGAAATTATTAGCTGCTGATGATGACAAGACTGCTCGACTTCTATAGCTTGAGGAGCAAAATGCTTCTCAAGCCCATATTATTGCTCAGCAAGCTGAGCAGATCTCCCAACTCAAGGAACAACATGTCATTTCACTCAGAAGATTGAGGAGTTGGAGTCTGCGAATAAGAAGATTATGCTCAAGCTGAAAGGGTCTCAAGCTGATCCTCTGAAGATTAAGGAAAGAGATGGTGATGATAGTGATGATGAGGATGATGAGGATGATGAGGATGAGGATGATGATGAAGAGGATGATGACGATGATGCTGACGAGGAGGGTGATGGCAAGGATAAAGACAAGGATGATGATCATGGTGAAGGGGATGCAGCCGCCTCTGCCTCGGCTCCTGGTCATGAACGAACCAAGAAAAGACAAGACCAGGAGCATCAGCTGCTGCCCCACCTACCTCCCCTTCTGCCGAAGATCCAGCGATGATTCAAGGCAAAGTTTAGGATTAGATGTTTATTTATCATTAAACTTTTAACCTTGTAATCATGTATTTAATATGGGTTTAAAGTAAATGAATGAAAAGTTAAATTGATATGGGATATGTGCTTAATGTATACTAACCTGCACTGTGTTTGGTAAATTGTTATACAGGTTCATCCAAGCAGGCTGACGAGCACGATGTGGTACCCCTTAGACAAATCGAGACTCAATTGACAATGATTCTCGATTTCCAAGGAATAGTACATCGCTCTGTTAGTTACACACCTGAAGAGGGAGAGATCATACATGATCTAACTGATGAGCAGATTGCTGAACTATTCAGTCTAAACCCTGATGAGCTGGTAAAGGATGCGCCCGAGGTCAACGTAGTCAGTGATGAAGAGCTACAGGATGTCGACGAGGTGGAGATAGAGGATGTGACTGCTGATCATTATCCCCAGTACACTAACGCCGAAGGCGAAGTGCTACCAGATCTGGGAGATGCATTTGACAGCAGTACATTCGATAAGGTTGAGAAAATGTTTGCTGCTAAAGAGGCTACAACAGAGGATCCTCAGGAAGATGATGCTAATCTTGCATCGAAAAAGGCTGACTGGGCAGCCTGCCTGGAGGAAATGAAAAAGCAAAGAGCGCCTACAAAGACAAACGCCTACACCAAGCTCTACAAGATCAAGAAACATCAGAAGGTGTCAGGCAATATCATCAGCTGGGCATACTTTAAGGATCTTAAAGTATATACTGTGAAGAGAGAGAAGGGAATAGAGTATTTCAGATTCCCACATGATCTGAAAACTCTCCCTGGATTCGAGCTAAATCGTCTAGCTAACTTGAGCCTCCTATATGCTGTCCCAGGGAAGATATCTGGATGGTTCGAGAAAGCTCTGAAGAAGGAGTACCTTACGAGGTGGGTCAATTTTAAACCTCAACAGCCCAAAAGGTTATTTCATAAGACCGAGGTTGACCCCACCTCTGGAAGGCCAAAGGTGATTTTGAGATGGCACCCTTCGCGCACAATGTCACGTATTCCACTGAGGGAAATGCCACAAGATTTTCCACCCCATTTTGAATGATGGTATTATGACTGGCGCACTGGTGAGGCCGTCATAGTTTCGGATAAAGAAGGGATGATAGAGACGATTAGGGTATACGACCCTATGTGGCTAACCAACTAGTCTGCTTCAGATGTCTACATCTTGTACAAGTGGCCACTATTTTTTGACACACAGGATATCGTGCAAGCACTTCAGTTTCAACATGTTATACATTTATGCTTCGCACTTGATATTCATGCTGGGGTTTCCTGAGAAGAAAGGGTAAAGAGATATGAAGAGTTCAAGAAGGAAGTCAAAGTGTAGATAGAACTAGGTCCAAGGGGGAGTTTGTTGGTACACATGTCCCTAATTCTAGTCTAGTGAGCTTAAATGTAATAGACTTTCCTTTCTTGTTGCACTTATGTATGTTTGATTAATACAAATGAGAAACTCTTCTATATATGCTTATTGGTTGTTTAAAGTTATATCTATTTATATTATTTATTGTTACACACATATATGACAATGTTAAATAGGTTTACAATTGTTAGACATAGTTTTGAACCATTAAAGGTTTAAGAATGTGTTTAACTAAGTGTCCTGACTCAGTCGCACGACTGGACCATGCGAATGGGCCAATCGCACGACTGAACCAGGTGACTGACTCAATCGCACGATTGAGTCATGAGACTGACTCAGTCGTACGAATGAATCAATCGTATGACTCGTCGCACGACTGAGCCAGTCGCTTGGCTCAGTCGTACGAATGAGAGCTGTAACCTATAAATACCACTAAATTCGTGGAAAAACGTAACACTTCGAATATTCATAACCCTAGTCGACCCAGAGTGTCCTGTTCGTCCATTCCAAGTTCATAGAATGTCTCAGATCATTCCTAGTCCGTTCTTAACGTTTTCTAATCGTTAGGTTTGATCTTGTTAACGTTCTCCCTGATTGGATCGCCAATCAAATAGGATTCCGCACTATTTGATCCGGTTTAACGAAGAATCAGTTAGTACTCCGTTCGTACACGGTCCTAACAAGTGGTTCAGAGCATAGGCTCTTGATTCTTCGTGGATTCAATCAAGTTTTGGTAAAGTCAACGTTTTTACGCGAAAAAATCTAATCTTTCTGCTAAAAATCAAGTCTTTACGTGTGCATGTTCTGAAAAAGCAATATTTTTCGACTTTCAGCCGTCTAGGGTGTCAAAAATTGCGTTTTAGGTCAAATTTTGCGAAAAACCATGATTTCAGCAGTCTCAGTTTCATTTTTTTTGGTCTGGTACACAGCTCATTCGTGCGACTGGAACAGACAAATGAAGACATAAGTGCGAATGGGTGATTCGTGTGAATGGATACTCCGAACGGGTCAGTCGTCCGAATGAAATACACGAAAGGGTCAGTCGTGCGAATGAATGTTCATTCGTACGAATGGACATACGACTGGTTCAGTCGTACGAATGGACCATACGAATGGTTCAGTCGTGTGAATGGGGCCCAGTCGCATGGCCCAATCGCATGAACGGGTCTGAACATAGAAAACCAGATCTGCAGCTGCCGCAAGGCTGAAAAACCCTAATCTGATGATTTGGACGAGACACGATACAAAAATTGTATCACTGGATTCGTTTTATGATCTGAAGAGGATTCCGGGTCCGATTTTAACAAACGAACCACACATGCAACGAGATTTGAACAAAACACGAAGAACACGAAGAACACGAAGTAGGTTTAACGTCAAAGAACCTGAAATAGATCCAGAGATCAAGAGCTCGGGTTGCTAGAGTGATTGTTAGATCATTCTAGTAGTAACCGGCTCTGATACCAATTATGAAGTCGTTGGATCGGTAAACATCCGAGCGTGTTCTTGACAGAAGGATAAACAATCAAAACCAAAAGTCAAACAATAGTACAAACAATAATCGAATGATTTTATTGATAAAACATAACGATTTTAAGCTCCATACAACTTAAGAATCAAGACTTTTGGCAAGGGGAGATCGAGCATGATCTCCCCTCTCATCCGGCAGCACCTAGGCCCCGGGCAGACTCCCTCTCCAAAACCATCCGGTTTCTACACATTAAAACTGGTATATATAGGCCTCGGCCCATATTAGATGCGACTGGGCCCATTCGTGCGATTGGACCATGCGTATGGTCCAATCGTACGACTGGACCATGCGTATGGTTCAACCGTACGACTGGACCATTCTTATGGTTCAGTCTTACGAATGCCCCAATCACATCTTTGAGTTGCACGACTGGTCCATTAGCATGGCTCAGTCGTACGACTGAGTCTCATTCGCATATGCTCCTGCGAATGACCCAGTTTCATGTGTTTACAATATATCAGGTGTAATACATTAAGCCTAGACTATTCGTTAAGCGACAGACACACTATATGTGACAATATATGCTCCAACAATAATTCGTCCTATAATAACTCATTATACACATTAAGCACCAAGAAACTTAAAATGGGTTTAAGTTATTATTATCTTTAACATTGTCATCTTGGTCACATATACAAGAATTGGATTCAAACACTTTAAAAGAATGGTCTTTTGGAAACAAAAGAAAATGTTTCATTTGATAAGTGTGAACCAAAAGACTTATTAGGAATGATACATTTGGATGTATGTGGTCCCTTTAAGACAATGAAAAAGATTGGTGAAAGATACTTCATTACTATTACCGACGATTACAGTCGCTATTATTGTGTGCACTTGATGACACATAAGAATGAAGCTTTTGAAATATTCAAAATCTTCAATAATGAAGTAGAAAATCAACTCTATATAACTATCTAAGTTCTTCATTCTGATAAAGGAGAAACTAAACCCTATTTGGATATGGTTCAATTCATTAAGGCTACGAGCTTACCACCTTTATCACCTTGGGTTTTCGCACTACTCTCCACGGCTAAGATTTTGAATATGGCCCAAACCAAGAAAGTGGGTTCAACACCTTTTGATATTTGGCATGGAAAGAGTTCCATCACTATCATATTAAGGGTACGGGGTAGTGAAGCTTATGTTAAGCTTAACACCCAAAACAAATTGGAAAGTCGATCCACTAAGTGTATACTTGTTGGACATCCTAAAGACTGTATAGGATACTACTTCTTTGATCCAACAGAGCAAAAGGAATTTGTTGCTCGATGTCACACCCCCGCTGATAGCGGAAACATGGGGATGCGAGCGAGACGGGATCGTCATAACACATGGTTAACAATAGAGATGCAATTTAGATATGATGACAAGCGTGCCATGACGACACCCGTACACAAATGGAGAATTGTGTCGTGTTCAGTCAATGTTCATGACAGCATAGTCATAAGCATAAACAAAAACTTGTAATTGATTCACATGAACGATTCACATAATCACAAAAATTGTATGCTTGTATGTAATTCCCACATCCCGGGAACAAGTATCCAAAAGAATGTTAATTGTTTGATTGACTACAACAATGTACAAAATAATTGTTCACCATGTATGTTCAGTCTCAAAATGCATCCTAGGGTCTCCACTAAGGCAGCACTCCTAGATCTTCAGTTCTTATTGTTACCTGAAAAATATGCTCAAAATGTCAACAATAATGTTGGTGAGCTTCGCAGGTTTAAATTGTAAACATGTAGTTGATGCTGTGTAGTGTTTGTTGTGGAATACCATGCATACAGTTATAAGCAAGCAAAATCACATACCTTGAGTTTTATACAACCAAACCTAATGACGTACACACAGCAACTTGTCAGAATATATTCACCCAAGGCCCGTTCCTGGCAATGTGATGGTACTCACAAGTAACCATCTGTCAAGGGTGGGGGTGTCAACCTAGTAGTACTACTAATACCTATCCGTTGGTTCCAACACCGGAATTAATGGTTATAAGAAGAACCACATAGTAACATCATGTATGCATCAGATAAGTACTCACAAAACAGTATCACGTTGATTCCAAGTACGAAAATTGTATGTATGTTGTATAGCATTGAAAACGTGTGAGCATACTTTTCCCCCATGTTTGTAAAAGATTGAAACAATTGAATAAGCGTAAAAAGGGGCCACGAAACTCACTTGTTAAGTGGTAAGTATGTATGATGTAACTTCCCAAACTTGTATGTATGTATGAACAGTCAATCACCTATTGACAGTTATGTTAAGCATTAATAATACGTCTGATGTCAACCATATTGTTAGGTTGGGTCGGGTCGTATCGGTTCGGTCGTGGGTAACTCTTGCACACAAACACGCGCAAAAGATCTTATGTAGATCCAAGCACTAGAAACGTTGCCATTGTCGATGATGTTTGGGTAAAAGCGTTATTGTTGTTAAAGAAATACTTGGTAAGCAATTATTTTAGGAATCGTTTGTTGCTAATTGTAAAATGTTAAGTTGATGTGTTTTGATATAACATTAATGAGTTTGATAGTGTTAATCTCTATGATCTTCATTAACAATGGCAACCGTGTTGATGTTACCTTAACATCACACGACTACACACACCACACACACGAAGAATTCATACACATTGACTCCAATTGCACGACAGGACTAGACGCACGACTGGACACTCCATTCTCACGAATCAACTTTCAGTCATGCGAATCAGCTTCATTCGCACGACTGAACTCCCATTCGTGCGACTAAGCACTCAGTCGTTCCACACATCACCCAATCGCACGACTCAACCTTCCATTCGCACGATTTAACCCTCAGTCGTATGAATCAGCTTCATTCGTACTACTGAGTCTTCATTCATACGACTGGATCTTCAGTCGTGCGATACACATAGTCGCACACAATCTGAATTGACTCAGTCGCACACACTCTCAATCGCATGCATTCAATCGCACGACAGACACATACAAATGGACTCAGTCGCACGATAGACTTAGACGCATGGACTCAGTCGCACGATGTCACACCCTCAAAATCCACGTGCAGAGTTTTACCGCGAGGCGTGTGAACAAACCAGGATCACAGTCAATAGTTACTCGGAACGACTCTATATGCTACGTTTAATGTAAATCAACCAGAGTTTAAACTTTGAAAGACCTGCGGAAGCGTAAAGTAAATAAAACAATCCCAAAACATACGAAAGTACCATATGGCAAAACAAGTGCCAACCAAATAGTTTAAACCATAAGTAAAAGACGGGTAGTTATAAATCTCTAAAAAAATATGCATGCTGACTCGTGAAGTGCTCCTATCAGCAATCCAGCTTAATGACCTGAGAATAGCATACTAAAAAGTCAACACATGGTTGGTGAGTTCAAGAGTTTGCGCATAAACATAACAGTTTATCAAGTGTGTATAAACATAACAGTTTATCAGTAGCGTATAAATAACAGTTTATCAATAGCGTATAATTAAGCATGTGCATTGTAATAGCTAGCTAGTCCATTAACAAACGATATTAATACATAGTGATTTCGACATTGAAGCTGACTGTGTTATGTTTGCCTCCCGTCACGACTTCACCATATCGTGACGAATAATCATAGGACAAATTGCACCCGGTTGACCTCGAGTCACACAGGTGGGGCTCGTCAGACCCAGTAGTACTACCCAAGTTTCCCCGCTATCCAATATTAACAATTCGAAAGTGTGAGGACTTTATCATAATAAACAGCACCATATTAATATCATACACATCTTAAATATATAAAGCGTTGTAAAATTTACCAGTATGCTATCTCCCCCAAAAGAGATTTAATAAAACAGTGGGGCATGAACTCACCTGATACGCGTGTTAGACAAGTAAGGTTTAACTTGACAAGGACGAGTGGAAAGACAACCTTCAAAGGTTACCTAGAACACACAAGTACATAAGTACATGTACACAGAAATCCCAAGAGAAACCTTAAGTGTTCTACAAACAAAGAACTCAAGGTTCTATATAAAAAAAACAACATACATGTGACCTAGTTGACCCGTTTGACCCGTTTGTGACATTATGCGTTGTAAACCATTTAAACATACATAAGCATATAACATACATGTTTAACATTCCAATGACTCACATTTGATGCTACATTCCCAATACATTACCTAAATCATCATGCTAAGCCCATATCATACAAGTTGTATAAATCCTTAGCAACTAGCATGCTCAGTGTGTTCAAAACACAACTAGTGTATCATATAACAGGTTAGATCATGCATAACCTACTTACATGACCTATAGCCATGATTTAGCATATATGGGTCAAAACAGATAATTTACCAAATTGTCATTCATACTATTCACAACGCATACAAGATGCCTAATACATGCAACATACATTAGTATGACTAATTCCAATCCCAAACATGATGTCCTAGTTACTAATCAACATACTAAACCATACATGACCATCAAAGTGCAATAATCACCCAATAACCAAATAAACATTCCATACAATCCAATTAACAGATTCTACCACTTTAAACATTCATAACAATCATTCTAGCATGATCCTAAAACCATGAATAAGTCAAATTACCAATATCCAAAGTTCTTGCACAATAAAGTTTCCCTTTTGGGAAAGTAATACCCAAAAGTGGTTTAACATCCAATTCAACCATTATTCCAACTATTATATGCCTAATCAAGTTCATATCATACCTAGACATGATCTACAACACCTAACCAACATGATTCATAAATTTCATACTCAAAAAGTTACTATCTTTAGTAATGTATGTGTTCTAGCATGAAATCTTGAATTACCAATGTTCATAGCAACAATCCAACATCCAATTATCATCCTAAACACATCTATAACATCAACACATTAGCAATTCAACATTACATACAAAATAAAGTTACTATTATTAGTAACCTATGAACAAATCCTTCAATTCACCAATTTCTTGTAAAATCCATGTTTTCTAGCATTCATACAACCTAATTAACTTCCTAACAACATCAAACAATCATCAATTCCATGTTATAATCATCAATCTCGAATTAGGGTTCATAACCACCAAAGTTCATGATCAATCCACTAACAACATACAATTCATGTATAACCAACGTTAAACAACATGTAATCAATTCAACTAACATACTAATATCAACAAACATCAAGATTTCAGCCCCTAAGAACACCAATTTCGAGTATGGGGTTCGGCCCCAATGAGAAATCATGAAAAACATGAAACCAACCTTCATTCGTGCAAGGCAACAAGGTTTGATGCTTCTAATGTCTTCCAACACTTGAAATCGATCCAAAGCAATGTTCTTTTGCTTGTTCCTGGTCGAATTTCGCAGGGGAGGGGCTGGGATGCTGCTGTCGTGATTTGGGGTGGGAATGGGGGCTAGGGTTTATTTTTTTGTTATATTAATTAATCACAATTACATCTTTAACCCTTTTAACTTGTATCTTATAAAAAATCAGCTTTTAACTTATTTTAAAAGCATTTTTAACCATCTAACAAATATATAAACTAGTAATAACCATTATATATTTTTATCTTTATAAAACACGCAACATACGAATTTACACGCGCGTTTCCGCGTTACGCGATAAAATTCTCAAATAGTCTTTAAATCGCGTAAAAACATAAACATAACATAATAATCATCTTTTCAACTAGATTATTATTAAGTTAACATTATTAATTATTTTTAAGTCACCAACGTCAAACGACAACTAGTGTGTGCTTACGACACGAGTATGCAAAACTTAACGGAACTAACGGAGTTTGGTAACGGAAAATTACCGGATGTCACATTATCCCCATGTTGAAAGAATTTTCGTCCCGAAAATTGCGTTACATGGTGAGTGTGTTCCATCACTGATCTACTGCATTGGCACACAGAAATTCGAAATCGAGTGAGTTTTGGATGAGTTGTCACATCATCCCCATGTTGAAAGAAATTTCGTCCCGAAATTTAAATCAATGCCTTGGTCTGCATACATCGTCTCGAACAGTTGAGGGTACTTAAGCTTCATTTGATCCTCACGCTCCCACGTGAATTCCGGTCCACGTCGCGAGTTCCAACGAACTTTGACGATAGGTATTTTGCTCTGCTTAAGTGTTTTCACCTCACGATCCATCACCTCGACGGGTTCTTCGATAAAGCGCAATTGCTCATCCACTTGAACATCTTCTAGTGGTACAATGAGTGTCTCGTCAGATAGGCACTTCTTCAGATTTGAAACGTGAAACACGTTGTGCACTCCACTCAGCGAATCAGGCAAGGCTAGTCGATAGGCCACCGGACCTATTCTTTCCAGTATCTCAAATGGTCCAACATACCTCGGATTCAGCTTTCCTCGCTTGCCAAACCGAACTACGCCTTTCCACGGTGAGACTTTCAATAACACTTTGTCGCCAATTTGAAATTCGAGAGGTTTCCACCTCTTGTCAGCATAACTTTCTGTCTATCCCTTGCTGCAGCCATACGGTTCCGTATCTGCACGATCTTCTCAGTTGTTTCATGAATGAGTTCGGGACCCGTTAGTTGACTATCACCAATTTCAGCCCAGCAAACCGGTGATCTACACTTTCTCCCATACAAAGCCTCGAAAGGTGCTGCCTGTATGCTAGTGTGATAACTGTTATTATAGGAAAATCCACCAAAGGCAGGTGAACTTCCCAGTTGTTCCCGAAATCAATCACACAAGCACGTAGCATATCCTCCAAAGTCTGTATGGTACGCTCACTCTGACCATCAGTTTGTGGATGATAAGCAGTACTCATATCCAATCGTGTACCCAAAGATTTTTGTAGTGACTGCCAGAAGTGTGACGTGAAACGAGCATCGCGATCAGAGATAATTGAGATTGGTACGCCATGTCTCGAAACGATTTCCTTGAGATACAATCGGGTTAGCTTCTCCATCTTATCCGTTTCCTTAATTGCAAGGAAGTGAGCGGACTTGGTCAACCGATCCACAATGACCCAGATTGTGTCACAACCAGTATTAGTCCGGGGTAGTTTAGTGATAAAATCCATGGAAATTTGTTCCCATTTCCACATCGGTATCTCAGGTTGCTGTAACAGTCCGGATGGTTTTTGGTATTCCACCTTTACCTTCGAACAGGTCAAACACTTGCTCACATATGTAGCTACGTCTGCCTTCATGTTAGGCCACCAATAGTGCGCCTTTAGATCATGATACATCTTGTCAGATCCAGGATGTATAGAGTATTTAGACTTGTGTGCCTCGCTCATAACCAAATCCCTCAGATTTCCATAAACAGGCACCCAAAGTCTATCCATGAAGTACCGAATTCCATCCTCCTTCACTACCAATTGTTTATCCATTCCCCGTAATGACTCAGGATCAATGTTTTCCTCTTTCAAGGCTTCTATTTGTGCTTCCTTAACTTGTTCAGGCAATTGGGTACTGATCGTGAGTTGCAAGGCTCGCACTCGCCTGGGTTTAACTGTTTCTTTTCGGCTTAAGGCATCAGCAACTACGTTCGCCTTTCCAGGATGGTACTTGATAGCGCAATCATAATCATTCAAAGTTCCACCCAACGCCGCTGCCTCATATTCAACTCTTTTTGCTCAAAGATATGTTGAAGACTCTTGTGATCGGTATAGATAGTACATTTGGTACCGTACAAGTAATGTCTCCAAATCTTTAAGGCAAAAACCACTGCACCCAACTCCAGATCATGGGTAGTATAATTCTTCTCGTGAACCTTTAGTTGTCTCGAGGCGTAAGCTATCACCTTATCGCGCTGCATCAGAACACAACCCAATCCTTGGATGGATGCGTCACAATACACCACGAAATCATCCGTCCCCTCTGGCAGTGCCAATATCGGTGCACTACAGAGTTTTGTTTCAATAGCTGAAAAGCCGCCTCTTGACTTTCCCCCCATTTGTATGTTGTTCCTTTGTGGGTCAAAGCGGTGAGAGGTTGTGCAATCTTAGAAAATCCTTCTATGAACCGTCGGTAATACCCAGCTAATCCCAGAAATTGTCGTATCTCACTCGGTGTTTTAGGTATGGCCCAATTCTTTATTGCCACAATCTTGGCAGGGTCAACGTGTATACCCTTCTCATTAACAATATGGCCTAGGAATTGTACCTCGCGTATCCAAAAGTCACACTTAGAGAATTTGGCGTACAGTTGCTCATTCTTCAACAATTCCAAGATTAATCGTAGATGCTCTTCATGGTCCTCCTTGGTCTTAGAGTATATCAGTATGTCATCGATAAACACAATAACAAACTGATCAAGGTAGGGTTTGCACACACGATTCATGAGATCCATGAACACCGCAGGTGCATTTGTCAACCCAAAAGGCATGACCAAGAACTCGTAATGACCATAACGAGTACGGAATGCAGTTTTGGAGATATCCTCCTCACGGACTCGGAGTTGATGATAACCAGATCTCAAGTCGATCTTCGAATAATAGCTGGATCCCTGAAGCTGATCAAATAAGTCGTCGATGCGAGGTAAAGGGTATCGGTTCTTAACTGTGACTTTGTTTAACTCCCTATAATCGATGCACATTCGAAACGTGCCATCTTTCTTCTTAACAAAAAGGACAGGGGCTCCCCAAGGTGATGAGCTAGGTCGAATAAAGCCCTTATCTAAAGCTCCTGAAGTTGTGATGACAACTCCTGTAATTCGTTCGGTGCTAATCGATAAGGTGCTCTAGCAATCGGGGCTGCACCGGGAGTCAGTTCAATTTGAAATTCCACTTGACGATGAGGTGGTAATCCAGGAAGATCCTCTGGAAACACCTCGGGAAAGTCTCGTACGACGGGTATGTCTTCCATTCGCCTTTCCTCCGGTTGTTTATCGGTGACGAGTGCCAGGATAGCCAAGCGACCTTTTCGCAGTAATTTCTGTGCTTTCATATAGGAGATAATGCCCATCACTGCACCACTCCTATCGCCTCGGACTGTGAGAATTTCATCACCAACAGGAATTCGTATGATCTTCTCGTGACATATTACTTCCGCTTGCTTATTTGAGAGCCAATCCATGCCTACCACAACGTCGAAACTACCCAGTGTAACAGGCATAAGATCGATAGCGAAAGTATGACCAGCGAGTTCTATCTTACAATCTTTAAGAATGTGTGTCACATGGATCTGTTTACCGTCAGCCAATTCTACGGTATATTTGGATTCTAAGGCAGAAGGAATATCACTTAGGAGACTAGAGAACTTTAAGGATATGAAACTCCTATCAGCTCCAGTATCAAACAGTACTGTAGCAAAACACCCATTTACAGAAAACCTACCAGTAACAGTAGTAGGGTCGTTTAGAGCCTCACCTGAGCCAATGACGAAGGCTCTCCCTTTGGCTCCATTATTACCACCGTTACCATTGCCATTTCCATCTTTGTTGTTGTTGTTGTTGTTGTTGTTCTGGTTGTTGTTGTTCTGGCCATTGCCATTACCGTTCCTCCTTAACTGCGGGCAGTTTCGCTTGTAGTGCCCCTCCTTTCCACACTCGAAACAACCCTTTGGAGTCTCCTGAGATTGCTGTGGTTTCCTGACCATCTCACCACGGCAATCCTTAGCCAAGTGCCCCATTTTACCACACCGCTGACACTTGTAGTTGTCACATCTCCCAACGTGATGATAGTTGCACCGCGCGCACATCGGCTGTTTACCACCATAGCCGCTCGGTCCTTGATTGTTTGAGTTGACTGGTTGAAGTTGCGATTGTTGTCAAACCTTCTTTGTTGCTGTTGTGGTTGTTGTTGTTGTTGAGACTGGTGTTGACCACCGGATGATGATGATGCCCTATTGTTGTTGTTGGTGTTGGTGTTGTTGGAGGTATCCCACTTTCTTTTGTTGTCGGGCACACTTGCAGCAGCGCCCCGTTTTGGCAACCGCCCTTGCTCCACAGCTTCGTCAGTTAGTTTGTGGGCCAGTCGGATAGCTTGTTGTATAGTGGCGGGGTTAGAGGAAGTCACCAGGCTCCTAATTTCGGGCACCAATCCCCGGATGTAATGTTCCACCCGCTTGTGCATTTCATTCACCATTCCAGGACATAGTGTGGCCAGCTCGTGGGTTCTTGTGGTATAGGCCTCGATCTCGGAACCTTGCATTTTCAACTGCCAAAATTCCATCTCCAACTTTTGAACTTCGCTTCGAGGACAGTATTCCTCGATCATCATATCTTTGAATTCATTCCACGGGAGCTCATTTGCCATGGCCTGCCCTAGCATTGCACTTGAGCATTCCACCAGGACAGTGCTGCACCATCCAGTGTCCCCGTAGCGTATTTCACCTGGTCAGCAGGTGGACAGTTGCACTTCGAGAAAACGGACTCCGTTTTCTCAAACCACCTCACCAACCCTACAGCTCCCTCGGTTCCACTGTAGGTGTGGGGTTTGCAGTCCATGAAGGACTTGTAGGTACATGCTGGCGGTCCTGCTTTAACACGATAAATATTGATCAGATGTCTTATTCGTTTAACTATAGGATTTGACAAAAATTTTTCCATTATCGTTTACCTGCGGCCTGTCCTACTTGAGCAGCAGTTAACGCTGCCTGGACTTGTGCATTTATTAAGGCTGCTAGTTCCGCAGGGGTTATATTTATGGTACCGGCGCCTTGGCCACCAGCACCTTGGTCACCGGCACCTTGGTCACCGGCGCCGCGTCCACGCCCGCGCCCGCGTCCTCGGCCACGTCCACGTCCTCGGGCGTCCATTATTCACTTTACATTCACAAATACAATAATAGTAACATCAAACATATTTATCTCATTGAAGTATAATAAACAATAAGTAAGTAATGAATCATCACAACCACAACATTATTAACAAAAATAATAACCAAAGGTAAATAAATTGCAAATAAGTCACAAGTCATTTATCAATGTCAAAATTTGAGTTTGTTGTTCGAGTGGGGAAACAACCCTTCCCACATAGGTTCCAAAATAAGAAACGCTACATAGTCCAAGCTGTTTAAAGAAAATAAAAGAGTATCAATCTACTATGCCTGAGCCGTCACTGTCATCATCCATCTGCACGGGCTCCTCTTCAGGTTCCTCCTCAGGTTCCTCTTCAGGTTCCTCCTCCTCTTCGGGGCCTCCACCGGAGCAGGAGCTAAGGCTATCTGAAGTGCCGCCAACTGGGCCTCTAAAGCAGCAAACCGGTTGTCGACTTCTTCATCGCGCTGTTCCCGTGCGGTCACGCGTCCACTCAGCCTATCATAACCATCACGCATTTGGTAACACCCCTCCAAGGTTTTACCATGATGCTCCCCTAGTTCATCCAGTTGGTGTCGCAGCGTGTACACCTCGTGTTGTAGTGTACAGACACTGCTAGTAAGTCGTCGGACCCGGTGTTGCTCCGTGTCCAGTGCTGCCACCAATGCAGCAATCACCTGCTCATTGGACTGCACCGTCCGCGGGAGTGTAGGTAGGGGTTGTCCAGTGCTGGTCCTAGTCTGAGGTCTTGGTATAGGCACGCGTTCCCGATACATAAGGTGATCCACAAACTTCGGGTAGAAGTTCCAGTCACGGGGAGGGTCACGTTCAGGTGGCACGAATGGTTGATCCCAGTCGAATTCACCTCGTGGATAGTCCAAACGAGGCCAGTCTAGTCCGTCGTCAGGCACCGGTCCAGGAGGTGGGGACTCGGGTCGTGTGGGTGATGCCGGTAGTTTACCACGTGCTCTCGAAGACGATGCCATGCTGCAGAGAGTGTGATGTGTATGCCAATGAGTATGCAGTAGAAAAATCAGGAACAAGTAACTAACTAACTGTGTGCGGTTATAGTCTAGTGTGTATGCAACCTAGTTCTCTATAACCAATGGCTCTGATACCAATCTGTCACACCCTCAAAATCCACGTGCGGAGTTTTACCGCGAGGCGTGTGAACAAACCAGGATCACAGTCAATAGTTACTCGGAACGACTCTATATGCTACGTTTAATGTAAATCAACCAGAGTTTAAACTTTGAAAGACCTGCGGAAGCGTAAAGTAAATAAAACAATCCCAAAACATACGAAAGTACCATATGGCAAAACAAGTGCCAACCAAATAGTTTAAACCATAAGTAAAAGACCTGAGAATAGCATACTAAAAAGTCAACACATGGTTGGTGAGTTCAAGAGTTTGCGCATAAACATAACAGTTTATCAAGTGTGTATAAACATAACAGTTTATCAGTAGCGTATAAACATAACAGTTTATCAATAGCGTATAATTAAGCATGTGCATTGTAATAGCTAGCTAGTCCATTAACAAACGATATTAATACATAGTGATTTCGACATTGAAGCTGACTGTGTTATGTTTGCCTCCCGTCACGACTTCACCATATCGTGACGAATAATCATAGGACAATTTGCACCCGGTTGACCTCGAGTCACACAGGTGGGGCTCGTCAGACCCAGTAGTACTACCCAAGTTTCCCCGCTATCCAATATTAACAATTCGAAAGTGTGAGGACTTTATCATAATAAACAGCACCATATTAATATCATACACATCTTAAATATATAAAGCGTTGTAAAATTTACCAGTATGCTATCTCCCCCAAAAGAGATTTAATAAAACAGTGGGGCATGAACTCACCTGATACGCGTGTTAGACAAGTAAGGTTTAACTTGACAAGGACGAGTGGAAAGACAACCTTCAAAGGTTACCTAGAACACACAAGTACATAAGTACATGTACACAGAAATCCCAAGAGAAACCTTAAGTGTTCTACAAACAAAGAACTCAAGGTTCTATAAAAAAACAACATACATGTGACCTAGTTGACCCGTTTGACCCGTTGGTGACATTATGCGTTGTAAACCATTTAAACATACATAAGCATATAACATACATGTTTAACATTCCAATGACTCACATTTGATGCTACATTCCCAATACATTACCTAAATCATCATGCTAAGCCCATATCATACAAGTTGTATAAATCCTTAGCAACTAGCATGCTCAGTGTGTTCAAAACACAACTAGTGTATCATATAACAGGTTAGATCATGCATAACCTACTTACATGACCTATAGCCATGATTTAGCATATATGGGTCAAAACAGATAATTTACCAAATTGTCATTCATACTATTCACAACGCATACAAGATGCCTAATACATGCAACATACATTAGTATGACTAATTCCAATCCCAAACATGATGTCCTAGTTACTAATCAACATACTAAACCATACATGACCATCAAAGTGCAATAATCACCCAATAACCAAATAAACATTCCATACAATCCAATTAACAGATTCTACCACTTTAAACATTCATAACAATCATTCTAGCATGATCCTAAAACCATGAATAAGTCAAATTACCAATATCCAAAGTTCTTGCACAATAAAGTTTCCCTTTTGGGAAAGTAATACCCAAAAGTGGTTTAACATCCAATTCAACCATTATTCCAACTATTATATGCCTAATCAAGTTCATATCATACCTAGACATGATCTACAACACCTAACCAACATGATTCATAAATTTCATACTCAAAAAGTTACTATCTTTAGTAATGTATGTGTTCTAGCATGAAATCTTGAATTACCAATGTTCATAGCAACAATCCAACATCCAATTATCATCCTAAACACATCTATAACATCAACACATTAGCAATTCAACATTACATACAAAATAAAGTTACTATTATTAGTAACCTATGAACAAATCCTTCAATTCACCAATTTCTTGTAAAATCCATGTTTTCTAGCATTCATACAACCTAATTAACTTCCTAACAACATCAAACAATCATCAATTCCATGTTATAATCATCAATCTCGAATTAGGGTTCATAACCACCAAAGTTCATGATCAATCCACTAACAACATACAATTCATGTATAACTAACGTTAAACAACATGTAATCAATTCAACTAACATACTAATATCAACAAACATCAAGATTTCAGCCCTAAGAACACCAATTTCGAGTATGGGGTTCGGCCCCAATGAGAAATCATGAAAAAACATGAAACCAACCTTCAATTCGTGCAAGGCAACAAGGTTTGATGCTTCTAATGTCTTCCAACACTTGAAATCGATCCAAAGCAATGTTCTTTTGCTTGTTCCTGGTCGAATTTCGCAAGGGAGGGGGCTGGGATGCTGCTGTCGTGATTTGGGGTGGGAATGGGGGCTAGGGTTTATTTTTTTGTTATATTAATTAATCACAATTACATCTTTAACCCTTTTAACTTGTATCTTATAAAAAAATCAGCTTTTAACTTATTTTAAAAGCATTTTAACCATCTAACAAATATATAAACTAGTAATAACCATTATATATTTTTATCTTTATAAAACACGCAACATACGAATTTACACGCGCGTTTCCGCGTTACGCGATAAAATTCTCAAATAGTCTTTAAATCGCGTAAAAACATAAACATAACATAATAATCATCTTTTCAACTAGATTATTATTAAGTTAACATTATTAATTATTTTTAAGTCACCAACGTCAAACGACAACTAGTGTGTGCTTACGACACGAGTATGCAAAACTTAACGGAACTAACGGAGTTTGGTAACGGAAAATTACCGGATGTCACACACGACTCACCCAGTCGCACGGAGTCGCCTGGAGACCCAGTCGCCTGAATAGTAAGTTCGCGACTGCTGAATTACAAAGCAGCGTCCAGCTTCTCCGGGCACTCGTTTTACACCCCAAGAACTTCCAGAAACACACATCTAACATGCCTAGACAAGAAACACACACTGGAACACGACACACAAGCCCATACGACCTCATGTGGTCGGATGAACCCGAGCACCCGAAACCCTAGAAAACGCAGAAGTGAAATCGAGCAAGAAACGGGTTAAGCAAGGTTATCTACCAGCTAGGAGTGAGTATTCATGATGATAACCTTGATTTGACGGTGAAAACGCAACAAGCGTGATGGATTTTGGTGCTAGAATGGTGTAGAAATGAAGAAGATGAAGAAGAAGAAGTGAAGAAGATGGTGAAGATTGGCTGGGAAGAGGGGTTTTTATACCCATCCCAAGTTTGCAAATTGTCACATTTGGTCCTTGCGCTTAGCCCCTGAGTCCCTAAACTCGTTTCGGTTGAAAACGACGTAAACACGTGCGTTATACTAATTATAAGGATGTATTTAATGTTGTTTGTATCCTGAATATGTTGTTATTAATGATGTTTATATTATATAACATATTATTGTTAGTGATGTCGGTGGTGATACCCGTAAGCGTTTAGGGCGATAAGGTTGCAAATAATGGTATCACGGCTGTAAAGGAAAACCAAACAAGTATGATGTCCTCAGAAATAGTCTAAGAAGATGAAAAATGAACGCTCTAAGGATAGTTAACAAAATTTTCACGTTAAATTACGGACCTTGAGGTGACGGATGTCACAGTATCCCCCGGTTGAAAGAATTTCGTCCCGAAATTCAACTGGTGCTAGGTCCAAGAGTGTCATCCTCGAATAGATGTGGATACTTGAGCCTCATCTGATCTTCTCGTTCCCATGTGAATTCTGGTCCTCGTTTAGAGTTCCATCTCATGCGAACGATCGGTATCTTGCTGCGTCTTAGACGTTTGACCTTTCGGTCCATGATCTCGATGGGTTCCTCGATAAAATGAAGCTTTTCGTCGATCTTGATTTCCTCAATCGGTACGTGTAAGGACTCGTCCACCAAACACTTTTTGAGGTTTGACACGTGAAAAGTATCATGTACACCGCTGAGTTCTTGTGGCGACCGATTCTTTCTGTAATCTCGAATGGTCCTACGTATCGAGGGGCTAACTTCCCTTTCTTTCCAAATCGTACAATCCCTTTCCAGGGAGAGACTTTGAGTAAAACATGATCTCCAACATTGAATTCTAGAGGCTTCCGACGGTTGTCGGCATAGCTCTTTGGCGATCTCTTGCAGCTTTTAGCCTGTCTTTGATTTGCAAAATCTTGTCAGTTGTTTCTTGAATGATCTCTGGGCTTGTAAGTTGGCTTTCACCAATCTCAGCCCAACAAACTGGGGATCTACATTTCCTCCCGTACAATGCCTTAAATGGAGCACATCCAATGCTTGTATGGTAGCTGTTGTTGTAAGCAAACTCAATCAATGGTAGATGAGTGTCCCAGCTACCACCAAAATTGATTACACAAGCCCTGAGCATGTCTTCCAATGTTTGTATAGTTCGTTCACTTTGGCCATCTGTTTCTGGGTGATAGGCGGTACTCATATCTAATCGAGTGCCCATCGCTTTTTGTAGTGTTTGCCAAAATCGTGAAGTAAATCGACTGTCACGGTAGGATATGATTGACACCGGCACACCGTGCCGTGTCACGACCTCTTTAATGTACAACCTCGCTAACCTTTCCATCTTGTAATCCTCCCGGATCGGTAAGAAATGAGCGGACTTCGTCATTCGATCCACCACGACCCATATCGAGTCGTGCCCGCTACTTGTTCTAGGGAGTTTGGTAATGAAATCCATAGTTATGTTCTCCCATTTCCACTCGGGAACTTCAGGTTGCCAAATAATCCCGATGGTCTTTGATGTTCAGCCTTAACTTTTGAGCACGTCAAGCATCGGCTTACATACATAGCAATGTCTCTCTTCATGCCTGGCCACCAGTATAGATCCTTAAGATCGTGATACATCTTGTCTGCACCAAGATGAACAGAATATCATGTCTTGTGCGCTTCCTCCATGATCAGGGTACGAACGTCTCCCTATTTGGGTACCCATATGCGATCCATGAAGTACTGTATGCCATCATCCCTGCAAATCATTTGTTTGTCTAACCCTTGGAATTCTTCTCCCGCAAGGTTTTCTTCTTTCAATGCTTCCCTTTGTGCAAGTTGGATCTGAGTTTTCAAGTTCGTTTGAATAGTCAATCCCAAAGCTCGAGCACGAAGTGGTTTCACGCGCTCTTTACGGCTCAGGGCGTCAGCCACAACATTTGCTTTCCCCGGATGACACCTGATTTCACAATCGTAGTCATTAAGTAGCTCTACCCAACGTTATTGTCGCATGTTAAGTTCTTTCTGATTCAGGATGTGTTGAAGGCTCTTATGATCTGTGTAGATGATGCATTTGGTTCCATACAGATAGTGCCTCCATATCTTGAGTGCAAATACTACCACGCCCAACTCCAGATCATGAGTTGTATAATTCTTCTCACGCACCTTAAGTTGTCGCGAGGCATAGGCAATCACGTTGTCTTTCTGCATTAGCACGTAACCCAATCCTTGATGTGAAGCATCGCAGTACACCACAAAATCATCAGTTCCATTTGGAAGGGACAATATCGGTGCATTGCATAACTTCTCTTTCAACGTTTGGAATGCTTGTTCTTGGGCATATCCCCAATCAAACTTCTTGCCTATCTGAGTCAACATAGTTAACGGTTGAGCAATTTTTGAAAAATTTGCAATGAAGCGACGATTGTATCCGGCCAATCCTAAGAACTGCCGTATCTCTGAGGGTGTCTGGGGTGTATCCCATTTCTTCACTGCTTCAATTTTACCAGGATCTGCATGAATCCCATTCTCGTTAACCACATGACCCAAAAATTTCACATCTCAAAGTCAAAACTCGCACTTCGAAAGTTTAGCGAAAAGTTTCTCTTCTTGTAGCAAACTCTGTATGGCCCGAAGATGTTCCTCGTGGTCTTCCCTCGATCGAGAGTGGATAAGTATATCATTTATGAACACGATCATGAACTTATCCAAGTAAGGCTTGCACACCCGATTCATCAGATCCATGAACACAGCTGGTGCATTAGTCAGTCCGAACGGCATGACTATGAACTCATAATGACCATAACGAGTCCTAAACGCTGTTTTCGGTATGTCATTCTCGAAAACCCACAATTGATGATATCCAGAACAAAGATCAATCTTGGAGAAATATGAAGCTCCTTGCAACTGATCGAACAAGTCATCGATTCTGGGAAGAGGATATCGATTCTTCACAGTCAACTTGTTCAACTCGCGATAATTGATGTACATGCGGAACGACCCGTTTTTCTTTTTGACAAACAAGACCGGTGCTCCCCATGGTGAATGACTCGGCCGAATGAAACCCTTCTCTAATAACTCTTGTAATTGGCTAGATATTGCATTTCGGATGGCGCTAACCGGTATGGTACTTTTGCTACCGGCGTAGCTCCAGGAACCAACTCAATACGAAATTCCACCTGTCGTGGAGGAGGTAAACCCGACAAGTCATCAGGAAATACTCCCGGAAAATCTCATACTACAGGAATATCTTCCAACTTGTCGCCTTCTTCTTTCCTTTCCACTACATGGGCCAGAAATGCGTAACACTGCTTCCGTAATCATCGTCGCGTCTTCACGCAAGTGATAAGCTTCAGAGTTCTTCCCGGTCGTTCTCCTTGAATCTTAAGTACCTCCCCATTTAGCATGGGGATTCGTACTACTTTCTCCCGACAAACAATTTCAGCGCCGTGTTTCGACAACCAATCCATTCCCACAATCACATCAAAACTTCCCAACTCAAAAGGTATTAAGTCTATGTCGAAGGCATGGTTCTCCAATATCATGGAGCACTATCTAATAATCTCATCTACTTGTACAACTCTACCATTGGCCATTTCTACTGATAAGCTAGTTTCTAGTCTACTAGGTTCAAGGCAAGCATGTGTGCAAAATCGGAAGATATAAAACTATTGTCTGCTCCAGTATCAAACAATATGGATGCGAAGTGGTGATTGAGCAACTACGTACCCGTGACAACATTCGGGTCCTGACAAGCATCGTTGGCTCCAATGACAAATGCACGTCCCCGAGCGATATTTCTTTGATTAGCCGGGCCTTGATTCCCAGCTATGGCCATCACTTGCTATTGATTATTCCCTTGTTGTCCCGGTGCCCTATTCAGTTTGGGGCACCTGTTCCGGTAGTGACCCGAATTTCCACATTCGTAACAGACTCTGGCATTCCCGGTGGGGTTAACCGCGTTGACGGGTGCAACCAGATTTGGTGCAACTCTACATTCTCTTGCTAGGTGCCCCGGGCGCCTACAGTTCATGCACACCCGGCACTGCATCTCTGGGGGATGATGATAGCTGCACCTGTCACATTTGGGGTGCGGCCCAACATATTCTCTCTTACCCTGAGTCACAGCCATGAAATTCCTGGTGATCTTGGCCCTTTTATCAGATTTCCCAGCATTCGACCGGCTAGTTTCTCCAACATCCTTTCTCTTCTCTACTCCCCTACCCAATACACCTGTTCTTATCATCTCATCAGTGAGAGCGCCAGCCTTCAGAATTGCGCTCTGGATTGTAGGAGGAGCAGCTGCTATTACCATTGCCCGGATTTGAGGCGCAAGTCCCCAAATGTACCTCTCAATTCTCTTTGATTCCGGTGTCACAAGGTGTGGAACAAGTCTTGCCAGCTCATGAAAACGATCAGTGTAAGCTGCGTGTCCAACTCCAACCATAGCATGGTTCCAGAATTCCTGCTCAAGTTTTTGCATCTCGTTGAGAGGACAGTACTCCTCAGTAATCAGGGCTTTGAACTCATCCCAAGTCATTTGCATTGCTGACTCTCTTCCTCTAGCTTGAACCTGGGTGTTCCACCAGGTTAATGCCTTGCCCTGCAGTGAACATGTGGCATACTAGATTCTTTGACTGTCGAGGCACTCACTGATGTCAATCACTGCCTCCATCTTTTCAAGCCATCTTGTTAGGTCTATCGCCCCACCTTTCACATCAAATTCTCGGGGCTTGCAGGCCACAAATTCCTTGTAAGAACATTCCCGTCTCGTATTATCGACCCCAGTTTCGTTCCCAGTTGTTCCACCAATCCCAGTGCCTTCCCCTGTTCCTTGGTTATGCTGACCATTAGTATCATGATCCCCTTGGAGATGATGATTCAGAAGAGTGTCGCTCACTTGAGTCATAATAGTTGGAATCAGTGCGGCTAGCTGCTGAGCAATCATAGCAGCTATGTCAGGGTTGTCAATTCCCTGATTGTTGCCAGCTGGAGCACTACCTGTTCTTGGTGGTCTACCCCTACCTCTGCCTTGTGTGGTCTCACCTTGATTGGTACTACATGTGGCTCTTCGAGGCGGCATCTTCTAATCACAAAAAGGTGTAAACATGTAAACTTTAGTAAACATGTAAACCTTAATTACTTTAAGATACACGTATGATTCCACTTATCAAATTCCAATATCCCATGCTTCGGTCCATCAAGATCATCACGTATCCCAGTTTAAGCACATTCTTAGTATACCGGTGATGCTTATATATAGGGTTCCCCGCAGCGTTCCCACCACATCCACGATATACCTTGAATGACGCTTAAACCAGTTACACGACATCCTAATTTTCCTTAGCATCATCTCAAAGAATAACGTAATGTATGTGTAGAGAGTATCATCACTCCTCTACGTTTCCTGTAGTCCACTTTCATTCTAAGCATTCAATCAGTTCCTTAGTTACTGAAATGCTAAGTAGAGGAATGTCTCATAAAGTATAAGATCAATGTCATGATTGGAAATACCATGAAGGCTCTAAGTAGGACAGGACATATGTAGTAGTAGAGGTTAGTAATGTTTTGTTACCCTTAACGAGGTCTTACTAGAATTATGATCCTAGCACACCCTAGGGTATAGAATAGAGAACTTGTGATACTCCTGATCGTTACCTCACGGTAAGATTTGCCAGACTTCTCATGCATGGCGAATTACAATTACGTGTGCACCCGTAATGGTAATTTGCTTTGCATGGCCACCCTAGCTCCACTTACCCCGAGTTAACATCATTGTATTGTCAACAATCATCAAGCATGGTTCGTGTAATGTCCTCATGTCCATGAGCTATAAGTATTCCAATAGTAATATGTGGTAACAGGTAAACTCCAAGCACATAAGCACAATATGTCTAATAATAGTTGCCTATCCTTCATACTTTCAGGATTTCAGGCACAACCATGTTAAGGGTCGGATTTAGTAACTGAAATCAATGCTACGCGTGATCACCGAGGTTCCCTTCTGTTTAGGTATCTCAACCTAATGATATGATGTTGTGCGCATACAATGTAAGATTCTAGTATAAAGGTATCCCGTGGAGAAAGACTAAGAGTGATAGTGTCTTCCTCAGGATGATCAGATAACAAGCACATATGTATAGAATCACGTATAGAGTCAAGTAACAAGTATAGAGGAACACACATGTAATCTTAAATGCAAGCCAGTCCTAGCATGCATTCTACATGAAGGTTCCTAGGTTATAGTCTAGGTCAAGTGTATTGCCTAATTCTCTATAACCAATGGCCCTGATAGAAGCCTGTCACACCCCCGCTGATAGCGGAAACACGGGGATGCGAGCGAGACGGGATCGTCATAACACATGGTTAACAATAGAGATGCAATTTAGATATGATGACAAGCGTGCCATGACGACACCCGTACACAAATGGAGACTTGTGTCGTGTTCAGTCAATGTTCACGACAGCATAGTCATAAGCATAAACAGAAACTTGTAATTGATTCACATGAACGATTCACATGATCACAAAAATTGTATGCTTGTATGTAGTTCCCATAACCCGAGAACAAGTATCCAAAAGAATGTTAATTGTTTGATTGACTACAACAATGTACAAATAATTGTTCACCATGTATGTTAAGTCTCAAAATGCGTCCTAGGGTCTCCACTAAGGCAGCACTCCTAGATCTTCAGTTCTCATTGTTACCTGAAAAATATGCTCAAAATGTCAACAATAATGTTGGTGAGCTTCGCAGGTTTAAATTGTAAACATGTAGTTGATGCTGTATAGTATTTGTAGCGGAATACCGTGCATACAGTTATAAGCAAGCAAAATCAATTACCATGAGTTTTATACAACCAAACCTAATGACGTACACACAACAATTTGTCAGAATATATTCACCCAAGACCCGTTCCTGGCAGTGTGATGGTACTCACAAGTAACCATCTGTCAAGGGTGGGGGTGTCAACCCAGTAGTACTACTATTACCTATCCGCTGGTTCCAACACTGCAATTAATGGTTGTAAGAAGAACCACATAGTAACATCATGTATGCATCAGATAAGTACTCATAAAACAGTATCACGTTGATTCCAAGTATGAAAATTGTATGTATGTTGTACAGCATTGAAAACGTGTGAGCATTCTTTCCCCATGTTTGTAAAAGATTGAAACAATTGAATAAGCATAAAAAGGGGCCACGAAACTCACTTGTTAAGTGGTAAGTATGTATGATGTAACTTCCCAAACTTGTATGTATGTATGAACGGTCAATCACCTATTGACAGTAATGTTAAGCATTAATAATACGTCTGATATTAACCATATTGTTTGGTTGGGTCGGGTCATATCGGTTCGGTCGTGGGTAACTCTTGCACACAAACACGCGCAATAGATCTTATGTAGATCCAAGCACTAGAAACGTTGCCATTGTCGATGATGTTTGGGTAAAAGTGTTATTGTTGTTAAAGAAATACTTGGTAAGCAATTATGTTAGGAATCGTTTGTTGCTAATTGTAAAATGTTAAGTTGATGTGTTTTGATATAACATTAATGAGTTTGATAGTGTTAATCTCTATGATCTTCATTAACAATGGCAATCGTGTTGATGTTACCTTAACATCACCCGACTACACACACCACACAAACGAAGAATTCACACACATTGACTCCAATTGCACGACAGGACTAGACGCACGACTGGACACTCCATTCGCACGAATCAACATTCAGTCATTCGAATCAGCTTCATTCGCACGACTGAACTCCCATTCGTGCTACTAAGCACTCAGTCATTCCACACATCACCCAATCGCACGACTCAACCTTCCATTCGCATGATTTAACCCTCAGTCGTACGAATCAGCTTCATTCGTACGATTGAGTCTTCATTCATACGACTGGATCTTCAGTTGTGCGATACACACAGTCGCACACAATCATCCGAATTGACTCAGTCGCACACACTCTCAATCGCATGCATTCATTCGCACGACACACACATACGAATGGACTCAGTCGCACGATAGACTCAGACGCATGGACTCAGTCGCACGACTCACCCAGTCGCACGGCTTAGTCGCCTGGGAGACCCAGTCGCCTGAACAGTAAGTTTGCGACTGCTGAAGTACAGAGCAGCGTCCAGCTTCTCCGGGAACTCGTTTTACACCCCAAGAACTTCCAAAAACACATATCTAACATGCCTAGACAAGAAACACACACTGGAACACGACACACAAGCTCATACGGCCTCATGTGCTCGGATGAACCCGAGCACCCGAAACCCTAGAAAACGCGGAAGTGAAATCGAGAAAAAAACGGGTTAAGCAAGGTTATCTACCTGCTAGGAGTGAGTATTCACGATGATAACCAAGATTTAACGGTGAAAAAGTAACAAGCGTGACGGATTTTGGTGCTAGAATGATGTAGAAATGAAGAAGATGAAGAAGAAGAAGTGAAGAAGATGGTGAAGAATGGCTGGGAAGAGGGGTTTTTATACCCATCCCAAGTTTGCAAGTTGTCACATTTGGTCCCTGCGCTTAGCCCCCGAGTCCCTAAACTCGTTTCGGTTGAAAACGACGTAAACACGCGCGTTATATTAATTATAAGGATGTATTTAATGTTGTTTGTATCCTGAATATGTTGTTATTAATGATGTTTATATTATATAACATATTATTGTTAGGATGTCGGTGGTGGTACCCGTAAGCGTTTAGGGCGATAAGGTTGCAAATAATGGTATCACGACTGTAAAGGAAAACCAAACAAGTATGATGTCCTCAGAAATAGTCTAAGAAGATGAAAAATGAACACTCTAAGGATAGTTAACGAAATTTTCACGTTAAATGACGGACCTTGAGGTGACAGATGTCACACTCGAAGGGCAGAGTTCTTGGAAGCCAAGTTCCTTATAGAAGGAGTGACGCATAGAACAATGGAATTTGATGAAGATCAAGATCCACAAGCCGATACATGTTTGGTTGACACTAGCTGTCAACAAGAGGTTGTTGATGATGATCAAGAGGTTGATCAATACACACAAAACGTTCGTAGATCTGGTAGAGTTAGCATTCCACCTGAAATATATGGATTTTTCATGGATGGATGCTATGTGGTTGACTCCGATGAGCCAACTACATACCATGATGCTATGTCCAATTCGGATTGTGACAAATGGCTGGAAGCCATGAACGTAGAGATGCAATCCATGTATGACAACCAAGTTTAGGAATTGGTTGACCCTCTACTTAACTCCAAACCGGTTGGATGCAAGTGGGTTTTCGAGAAGAAAACAAATATGCATGTAAACTTGGATACTTACAAGGCAAGACTTGTAGCAAAAGGTTTTACTCAAACTCAAGGGGTTGACTATGATGAAACCTTCTCGCCTCTGGCAATGCTAAAGTTTATTAGGATATCATTTGCCATTGCTTCTCATTATTATTATGAGATTTGGCAAATGGATGTCAAAACCGCTTTTCTTAATGGACATCTCGAAGAGACTGTCCATATGGTTTAGCCTGAAGGTTTGTTGATCAAAAGCATCCTAATAAAGTATGCAAGTTAAAAGGATCAATCTATGGATTGAAACAAGCATCGAGAAGTTGGAATAAACGTTTTGATGAAGAGATCAAGAAATTTGGTTTCATCAAGAATGCTGACAAGGCTTGTGTGTATAAAAAGGCTAGTGGGAGTGTAATCACATTCTTAGTATTGTATGTTGATGACATAGTACTATTTGGAAAGGACATTCCAACCATGGAAGGTGTTAAAACCTGGCTTGGAAATTGTTTTTCCATGAAAGATTTCTATGAAGCCGCCTATATTTTGGGAATAAAGATCTATAGGGATAGATCAAGGCGGTTGATAGGTCTAAACCAAAGTGCATATATTGATAAAATCTTGAAAAGGTTCAAGATGGAAAACTCTAAGAAAGGTATGGTACCTATTCAAAGAGGGACAATATTGAGTGCATCTCAATGTCCAAGCTCAAAGGATGAGCAAGTTTGTATGAAGGACATCCCATATGCGTCTGCTATAGGATCCATCATATATGCGATGATATGCACTAGACCGGACGTGTCATGCGCGTTAAGCATGACAAGAAGATATCAGCAGAATCCAAATAATAGCCATTGGATGGCTGTTAAAAGTATATTGAAATACCTTTGTAGGACTAAGGATATGTTTCTAATATACGGATCTGAGAAAGAGGAACTCGTTGTAAAGGGTTACACGGATGTGAGTTTCCAAACTGATCGAGATGATCCTCGATCACAATCGGGGTATGTCTCCATTATGAATAGGGTAGCATTGTCCACTACAAAATACGAATACATAGCCGCCTCATTAGCAGCTTTGGAAGCTGCTTGAATAAAAGGTTTATCGCCGATCTAAGGGTGGTCTCTACCATTCAAGACCCCTTAGAAATCTTTTGTGATAATGAGGGTGCGATTGTTCAAATCAAGGAACCCCGTGCACATCAAAAGATTAGGCACAATGAGCGGAGATTCAACTACATAAGGGATGAAGTTGAAAAGGGAAAGATATGTATTCGCAAAGTTCACTTTGATCAAAAGATTGTGGATCCACTCACGAAGCTCCTCGAAAGGGCAACGCATGAAAGTCATACTTGTGCCTTCGGACTTCGATATTCTAGTGATTGGAATTGATCTGTTTTAGTATTAATATTGAAAATATGGAACAATTGTAATATTTAACTCATCTATATATTTACGATATTTGAGTTATGTTACTTTTAGCATGTTTACATCCATGAATAATTTCATTATTCTAAATGTCCGTAGTCGGTCATATTTGTGGCAACAAATATGAATGTAAGACTATTATGAACTTGGATTGGTGGATATTCATAAGGCATGAATATAGAGCAATTGGTTGCTGCCAATGTTCATAGATATTTATGGAATACAAATATTGGACTGACCCGCATCTCAATTTTACTAAATGGAATCTTCGAGATTGATCATAAGTAAATTTGAGTAAAGGCGAATATCATTTGGTATCCTCTGACCTGAGATACATATTGGGTTTTGATATTCACCAAGTGTTATACCTTGAGCTAGTTCTTCGCTGCTCTGAAATAATGGTCAGTACATAAGGCTATGTTTAGGTATGACATAAGGTGATTGTGAGAAACGTATGTAGTCAAGATGGAATTTGTTCCTCTTATTCGTTGAGAGCATGTTGTCTAAGGCCTGATTAAGTTAAATCAACAAGGAATGATCATTATGTGTCCTTGGATTTAACATGACATCTGTAACAAAAGGATAAATGATTGATTCACCTAAATCATTTCAAGATGGATACTTGAAGGGGATGATGTTATTGAATGGCTTCTAAGTCATGCGTATTAAGGGTAGTAAACCGTTGTTAGGCGGTATTTACTGCTTGCATCAAACTTCTATGAATCTTGTGCAAGTGGGAGATTGTAGGATTCTTTATGCCCAAGACACATAGAATATTGATGTGGTTAGTACGTCATGACCCAAGTCGGGTCATACCCAATAACAAGCTTAGCAAAGACCAAATGATATTTAATTGATGATATGATCATGCAATTAAATAATTACACCAATTTAGGAAATGGGTTTTCTAAATAAATTGTATGTGAGAAAGAACAACTTATAAGGATATTTTGTTCATGGACATTATTTGTAATGTTATTTAAGTTTGTTAAATAATATCAAATAATAAAAGTGTGGGTGTTTAAGTTATATTTAAAAGGTTAATTATATAACTAATAATAATACAACTAGTAACAATTAAGTGGGTATTTTAAAATGGGGGGAAACCCATTTTAAAAAGACAATGTGGCCACCCCTTGAAGGGCACTTTTGGTCATTTTGTTGTCTTGAGAAAACACACCCATTAACACAAAAACACACTCTCCAATTCAGCTCGCTCTCTCATACATGCAAGGGCCAAGAACACCATAATATTCTCTCCTTTCTAGAAGGATTCTCGGCTGGAAATGTGTTCCAGCAGCTTGTTCTTTGCGATTTTGGTGTACAAATCGTAGCAAGAAAGGTGTTTGCATCATGCTTGTGGGTGTGGAAGCTTGAGGACATCTACTTTGATGTTTTGGCCATTCAAACGCAGCCCCATTTTCATCTAAATCACGTTTTAGCAGCCCTTATGGAAGGTGTTTCATTCACGATTTTCAGCAGCATACAAAAGGTACTTTGTATGTCACACTTTGGTTGTTATTTCTTGTTGATAGCTAGTTCAAACACATATTAATGATCCTTATGTTCTTGGGTTTGTTGTTGTTATGAAATGAACCTTATTTTTCAGATTATAAATGTACATATTAAGGTATTTATCCGCTGCGTTTTTCTTGTTTAAATGGTTAAACAACAATGATAAAGGTCCAACAAACCCAACAAAGACTCCTATGATCTTCAATAACTACATTCTGAAAATTGAGAATCAATATGATTACAAGGTCAAAATCGTACGATTTGATTAAGGAACTGAATTCAAGAACCAAATCCTTGATTCATTTATGATGAGGAAGGTAGTACAAGACAATATAATGCTCGCAGGACTCCTCAACAAAATGGTGTTACGGAGAGGAGAAACATGACACTTATTGAAGCTGCAAGAACAATGTTATCTGACTCTAAACTGCCCACCACCTTCTGGGCAGAGGTAGTTAACACTGCCTGCTATATGCAGAACAGAGTTTTAGTAGTAAAGACTCATGGTCAGACTCCTTCTGAGTTGTGTCAGAAATGGAGACCTTTCATTGGTTTCCTCATATCATTTTTATGTCCTTGCACCATCTTGAATACCAAAGATCAGATAGCTAAATTTGCTGAGAAATCAGATGATGGACATTTTATTGGATACTCTTCCCAAGCTAAGGCATATAGAGTATACAATCTCAACTAGAGTAGTTGAGGAGTCAGCCAATGTGACCTTCAATGAGTACACTCCTAGTGTGAAATGTTCTAGTCCGGATTGGTTGTTTGATCTTGATTTAGTTACCAAATGTTTCAACAAATCTTGTGAAGCTGTTTCAGGATCTACAGGTAACTTATCAATAAAAGATCCTGACCAGAGATTTGAGCTGAGAAGACCAAGTAAGAAAACTACTTCAGCTTCAGTGGTAACAAACCCTACAGTTGGAAATCTTGTCAGCACAATAATGACAATTCTTTAGCTAAAACATCTAAGGTGCCTACAAATTCCACCATAGAGGCAAAGAATTCAAATCAAGGATTTTTTAATATAGAAGGAAATAAAGGTTGTGATAGTGATAGAGAATTTCTTGATGCTGATAACCACTCCATAGAAGACAATATTAATGATGTCACACACTTATTGGATCAAGTTTCCCTTGATAAGTAAGCTGATATGGTGGGTGATACTCCATTACCAGATCTGGACTACGATTTAATTTCAAAGAGACTCTCATCCATATAGACAACAACAGTGCTATCTCTATTACAGTATGATGCCCTAATCCCGGCAGGGCATCGGAGGCACGTCACGCAGTTGGATTCATATTTTAAACATAAATCAGAGCTTTCTACTTACAACGGAAGACTTAAACAACATTATATATTAACCCGACTGTTTAAAACATTTTACATATGATTGTATTTAATTATACATTGCCCTATTTACAGTATTAACAGGTCCTAAATCCTATGCCAGCAGCTACTCCAGGATAGCATCCTTGTTTAGCTCATACTTGCTTTCCTCTATTATTAGAGGATCCCTCCTTACCTAGCACACAACATACTCAAAACATCAGATAACCTCGTGAGTTCTAAATTTTCATTAAAACATTAACAGTATCATTACGCACACAAGAGTTATATTTATATTGGCAATATTATAAATTCAACTTTTATCATTACTTTGTCCCACTGGAACTGTCCCACCGAACGTCGGTTGCCGACATCTAGCAACTACCAGTTTCCCACATTCAGAAACGTCAGTTGCCCACATCCAGCAACTACCAGTTTCCCATACCCTATAACTGTCAGTTTCCCACATCCAGAAACTGAAGTTACTATCTCTCATCCAGTAGGATGCCAATTAATCATCTAGGGTCGTCACCACAAGATGTTCATAAAGCTGCGTGATCATCATCACTCCTATCAATTGTACAGTTTATACACGCATGCATCTTACCCTAACTGGCCTGTTGAGATTTACATCACATTACCATTTCAAAAACATTTCTTTTACTTATTGCCAATATTATCACATTCATTTACACCCCACATATTCTTTCTTTTAGCACCAGTTTTATCATATTTTCATTAATCATTACACCCCATCTGACCAATTGGAATCATCACCATCACGCAATTATTAACAATGTTCAGATGACCATCTTTTACATTATATCTGGCCCACGGAAATCATTACCATCGCGTAATGATTAACAATGTTCAGGTAATCATTCATTACCCCCACTTTCCCCCTAATAGCTTTACAAACTGTTAGAAACATATCAACATCACTAACACATTTATGGTACTAAAACATTCAATTCATTTATCATTGTATGTGTGCTAGCCCGAATGTTAAAACCAAACATTTGAAAAGGGCTTAGAACTCACCTTATCAACTTCCTCACCACAATCTACAAAATCCACGTACATAAGATAACTAGTCCTTCCTCTAATCAAGGTATATCTAAAGCAATAAACCTTGATTCAGTAAACTTATTCTCAAACAGGGCCCTCATGCGATTGAACACTTATGCGAATGAGTACTCATGCGACTGAACCTATGCGGATGAACCAAGCGACTGAACCTTCAGTCGTACGACTAGCCATTCATTCGCACGATTGAGTTCTCATTCGTATCCAGTGTTCACTCATCTTCATTCGGCCTTCTAACCAGGCGACTGGGTTCTAATCGCACGACTAAACCTCCATTCGCACTCAGTCGCACAACTAGACACTCATTCGTACGACTGAGGCATGCGATTGAGCCCATTCATCTGAAACGGATCAGCAGCTGTTTTCTAGACATTTTTGATCCAAACTCACTCAAAATTTGAGTTTTAACCATCCAAATCTTGTCATATTCAAAACAGACCATATACCCATCGTTTACAATGATTTCGGACCATTATTTCATCAAAACTACACAAAACTTGGATCTGAATTCTTGGATTTTAATTTAGAAATGAACCAAACCAATTCAATGATTTAAAACACGTTGTTGGATCAAATTCATCCATTTACACAACTTATAACATCTCCAATTTGATCCGAAATGCTCAAAACTTACCAAAACGGAGTTTGGCCTAGTCAATTGGCAAGAACAGGGTATTTGGGTGTAAAGAGAACAGGAGATTGAAGATGATGCTGATAGGAATCTGCCTTTAACCTTATGCACCGCCTTACTTATCCATTCCTACAACTTAACCGCCTCACTTCCAGTCGCACGACTGAACCATTCGCATGACTGAATCGTGCGACTGAAGCTCATTCGCCTACTATTCGTACGACTGAGTCTCAATCGCACATAAGGAGTGCGACTGAAGTTCATTGTATGCAAGTCATGCGACTGAACACCAAAACATTCAAACAAACTCAACTTAGTTAATTAATCATAACTATAGTATAATTACAAGTCCGGATTTAAAAAACGGATGTTACATGGCCTTTCTGAGTCTCCATCTCTACACGGTATCTATCAAAAATACCGAATATTTCAGTCATTGTGAGAGTGTTTAAGTTCTCTTTCCTCTTGATAGAGACACAGTAGAAAGTCCACTCTTGAGGAAGTGCACTCATTAACTTCCTTGTTAGGTCTCTTTTCTCAAGAGAAACTCCAACTGACTGAAGTGAAGAGATAAGATCCATGTACTTGAAATATTGCTGGCTAAGAGTTTCTCCAGTTATATAGGTAAAGTTTTCAAACTGTTGCTTCATGGAGTCTTTCTTGGAGTCATTAGAACTAGAGTACATCTGAGTCAAAGCATGAAAGAGTTCCTTGGCTGTCCTGTAGTGCTTAAAGCCTACCATGATAGAGTTTGGTATGGCTGTAAGCAGTACAGTCATGGCTTTGCTGTTGATGTCCAACTTCTTTGGTCTTCATCTGAGTAATCTTCAACATCCTTTTCTATCACGGAACCTTTCCCATCAGGTGATGCCACTTTTGGTTTGTAAGGACCATGAATGATAGATCTCCATATTTGGCTTTCTTGATACCTGATGAAGCCTTCAATCCGCATCCTCCATGATCTGAAATTTTCAGGAGTGATGATAGGAGCTTTGGTCATTTTTCCCATTTCAAATTTTGGAGATTTCTGGTTTGTGGCCATTTTGAGTGAGGTAAGTGTATGAGTGAAAAGTCGAGATGATTTGGGATGGTAAGATCTCACAATCAAGAGCCTGGATGCTCTAATACCAATTGCAGGATTGTTACAAGTCACTCAACATAATGGTTCTTTTTTAAACTCACTTGATTTGACTCAAACGATGAAAACATAATCCTCTAAGGGTTGATAGTAATATATTAAGTAAGCAAGACACAAGAATATGTTTTCAAGATACTTGTATATATTGATTCTCAACTCAAAGATTACAAGACTCTTTCAAGCGTTGCTCAGATGAGCTTATAATAAGAACTATATATACTACTATCTACAGCTAGTTATACTTGGAAAACCAGCTGGAAAATACAACTAGACAAAATACTACAGTTGCTAGAAGTATGTTAACTAAGATAAAGTATTATCCTAGTATTAGGTAGTCATGACAAGTCCATGACTTGGCTTTTGTCACCAACTAAGTATGGTGACTGTACTAATCTATGATGGATGAATAGTGGATAAAGTAACGTTAGACATACCGCATGGAAAAGCTCCATGCAGTCTTTCAGTAAGTAGTTGACTGTACTGACAGGAACCTTACTTTTGTCCACTAGTCACAATTGGTTCTTCCGAAGGTAAGTGTACTTCGGAAGACATGAAGTTTTCCAAAGTCACTTTGGCTTCAAAAAATAACTTCTTATGAATCAGCTGCTCCTTGTCTTGGTCTTCATGATACTTCGAAGAGTAACTCTCTTCGGAAGTTTCTTACTTGGCTTTGGAAGACTTTTTGACTTGCTTCAGAAATGCAGCATTGTCTTCGGAGTCCATTGTAGATGTACCAAAATAAATATAAGTATTGGGTTTTGGTTGCACCAGCCTTATCAGACCCAACAGGAACACCTTGTTGCAAACCCAAGGGAGAAACATGATAACCAGATGAGATGGGAGGAGTTCAAGAGCTTGATGGTAGAACGTTACTGTCTGATCAATGAGAATTAGAAGATGGAGGATGAATTCTTGAGTTTGGAGATGAAAGGAACGTCACACTTGGAATACACCAATCTATTTAATGAATTATTCTTCAAACATATAAATACTTAGATGCATATTTAAGCTTCAGAAGATATATCATAATTTCTTTCGAAGGTTAATCTCTTAAAAGTAGTTATTAGATTTGAAGACATAATGTTCTTCCAAAGACAACTTAATGTGTTTCGAGAGAAAATATATCTTAAATTTTCAGAACTCTAAGAAATATCATTTGATAAATTTCTTCTAAAGTAAACTTGGCTTATACAGGTGATGACATAGACAACTTAAGACACACATTATTAAAAAATAATCTTGAGTTTAGTTTTAAAAAATCTACTCAAAGTTAATCATCCTAATAGTTGACACAGATTCTTAAATTTCTCCTCATCAAAAGCTTTTATGAACAAATCAACACATTGTTCATTTGTGTTAACTTTGACTAGTTTTATCAATCATTTTTCAAAATTATCTCTAATAGAATGATACCTGATATTGATGTGTTTTGTCTTTGAGTGTTGTACAAGATTCTCTGTATGTAACATCCGGTTTTTAAATCCGGACTTGTAATTATACTATAGTTATGATTAATTAACTAAGTTGAGTTTGTTTGATTGTTTTTAGTGTTCAATCGCATGACTTGCATACGAATGAACTTCAGTTGCACTCCTTATGTGCGATTGAGACTCAGTCGTACGAATAGTAGGCGCATGAGCTTTAGTCGCACGATTCAGTCGTGCGAATGGTTCAGTCGTGCAACTGGAAGTGAGGCGGTTAAGTTGTAGGAATGGATAAGTAAGGCGATACATAGGGTTAAAGGCAGATTCCTATCTGCATCATCTTCAATCTCCTGTTCTCTTTACACCCAAAATACCCTGTTCTTGCCAATTGACTAGGCCAAACTCCGTTTTGGTAAGTTTTGAGCAGTTTGGATCAAATTGGAGATGTTATAAGCTGTGTAAATGGATGAATTTGATCCAACAACGTGTTTTAAATCATTGAATTGATTTGGTTCATTTCTAAATTAAAATCCAAGAATTCGGATCCAAGTTTTTATGCTGATGAAATAATGGTCCGAAATCATTGTAAACGATGGGTATATGATCTGTTTTGAATATGACATGATTTGGATGGTTAAAACTCAAATTTTGAGTGAGTTTGGATCAAAAACATCAAGAACACAGCTGTTGATCCGTTTCAGACGAATGGGCTCAATCGCATGCCTCAATCATATGAATGAGAGTCTAGTCGTGCGACTAAGTGCGAATGGAGGTTCAGTCGTGCGATTGGAACCCAGTCGCCTGGTTAGAAGGCCAAATGAACACGAGTGAACACTGGATACGAATGAGAACTCAATCGTGCGAATGAATGGCTAGTCGTACGACTGAATGTTCAGTCGCATGGTTCATCCGCATAGGTTCAGTCGCATGAGTACTCATTCGCATAAGTCTTCAATCGCATAAGGGCCCTGTTTGAGAATAAGTTTACTGAATCAAGGTTTATTGATTTAGATATACCTTGATTAGAGGAAGGACTATTTATCTTGTGTACGTGGATTGTGTAGATTATGGTGAGGAAGTTGATAAGCTGAGTTCTAAGCCCTTTTCAAATGTTTGGTTTTAACATTTGGGCTAGCACACATACAATGATAAATGAATTGAATGTTTTAGTACCAGAAATGTGTTAGTGATGTTGATATATTTCTAACAGTTTTTAAAGTTGTTAGGGGGAAAATGGGGGTAATGAATGATTACCTGAACATTGTTAATCATTACGCGATGGTAATGATTTCCGTGGGCCAGATAGAATGTAAAAGATTGTCATCTGAACATTGTTAATCATTGCGTGATGGTGATGATTCCAATGGGTCAGATGGGGTGTAATGATTAATGGAAATATGATAAAACTAGTGCTAAAAGAAAGAATGTGTGGGGTGTAAATGAATGTGATAATATTGGCAATAAGTAAAAGAAATGTTTTTGAAATGGTAATGTGATGTAAATCTCAACAGGCCAGTTAGGGTAAGATGCCTGAGTGTATAAACTGTACAGTTTGATAGGAGTGATGACGATCACTCAGCTTTGTGAACATCTTGTGGTGACGACCCTAGATGATTAATTGGCATCCTACTGGATGAGAGATAGTAACTTCAGTTTCTGGATGTGGGAAACTGACAGTTACTGGGTATGGGAAACTGGTAGTTGCAGGATGTCGGCAACCGACATTTCTGAATGTGGGAAACTGGTAATTGCTAGATGTGGGCAACCGACGTTCGGTGGGACAGGTCCAGTGGGACAAAATAATGATAAAAGTTGAATTTATAATATTGCCAATATAAATATAACTCTTGTGTGCGTAATGATACTGTTAATGTTTTAATGAAAATGTAGAACTCACCAGGTTATCTGATGTTTTGAGTATGTTGTGTGCTAGGTAAGGAGGGATCCTCTAATAATAGAGGAAAGCAAGTATGAGCTAAACAAGGATGCTATCCCGGAGTAGCTGCTGGCATAGGATTTAGGACCTGTTAATACTGTAAATAGGGCAATGTATAATTAAATACAATCATATGTAAAATGTTTTAAACAGTCGGGTTAATATATAATGTTGTTTAAGTCTTCTGCTGTAAGTAGAAAGCTCTGATTTATGTTTAAAATATTAATCCAACTGCGTGACGTGCCTCCGGTGCCCTGCCGGGATTAGGGCGTCACAGGTTGGTATCAGAGCTGTAGTTAAAGGGATCTAGTGTCATAATAACTAGACTTTAACTAGAAAATAGCTATGCCAGCAGGGATAGCTAGATAGAATAGTTTATTAAAACAAGAGAATGTGATGGGACTATCATGAGAAGGAATAACGAGAATAGTAAAAGTAAAGTAAACAATTATAGTACTTGGCCAACATTATTAATAATTTACTTTACTTATAGTATTCTGGTTATATACTTACATGCGAGTACCAAATAATCCTGATCTCGTTTTAATAGGTTATGGCTGATAGAGAGAGTGAAAAAATGCAAGGTGGAACCTCGGAAAGAAATGTAGATGAGAGCACCGAGGTGCTTAGTATGACGAGACAGCAATTCCGTGATGCAATTGCTGAGGAGGTTCGTAAAGCCTTGAATGTAGCTAGACCTGATGAAAGTAGGAATGTTGATAAAGCTGAGGGGCCTAGCGAGAGAAAGGGAGTTACATATAGTCAGTTTAAAGAGTGTAATCCTCCACGATTTTCTGGGGCTATGGATGTGGTAGCCACTTATAAATGGCTTCGTGAAATGGAAGCCGTGATTAAGTTGAGTGAGTGTAGGGAGGATCAGAAAGTAAAGTTTGCAGCCCACTCGTTTGTAGGTGAGGCTCTGTATTGGTGGGATACAATTATCCAAACGTTAGGCGAGGAGGCTACTAACAAAATGTTATGGCCTGAATTTAGAAAGTTAGTGTCGGATAAGTTTTGTCCGAAGGGTGAGATGGATCGTATAGAGATGAGTTTCCAGCAGTTTCAGGCAGGTAATATGTCCCATAGGAATACATGACTATGTTTGAAGAGATGGCGCGGTTGGTGCCTCATTTGATCTTGAGGTACACTCAGGGTTGCCTCAAGAAGTCAGAAAGTTGGTTAGATCATCTGCTCCGAGTAGTTACCAGTTGACGGTAAACTTAGCTGCAGATATGTATCAAGAAGTTTATGGTAGTAATGTTGCTCCTGATGGGAGCAAAAGGAGGCGTGAAGAACCTGTAGTGCAAAAACGATTTGAGAATCCAAGTTTTCAAAAGAAGGGTAGGTTTGGAAGGGGTAAATTTCCGAGGAATGTCAGAAATGAGCTGCCACGTTGCGGGAAATGTGGCAAGCTACATCAGGGTGAATGTATGATTGGTAGTAGAACTTGTTTTAGATGTGGGAAGTTCGGGCATTATGCTAATGAATGCAGTGAGAGTCCTCATAGATGTTATGAGTGTGGAGAAACAGGGCATATTCGTAGTGAATGTCCAAAATTAACTGTTAGAAAGCCTGAACCAATTAGATCGATGAAAGGGTCAAGAGAAGGGTCGAGTGTGTCGAAGGGGCGAGCTTATTCTATGTCAGCTAGTGAGGCTAAAGCTTTGCCAGATGTAGTCTCAGGTACGTTTCTAGTTAATGGGATTCCAGCTAATGTGTTATTTGATTCTGGTGCAAGTGGAAGTTTTGTATCTGTTGATTTTTTGCCCTATGCTTGCATGTGAACTCGACCATTAGAAGTAGCTTTCGTAGTTGAAACTGCTAATGATAGATCTATGATGATTAGTAGTATGATTGATGGTTCTTATATTGAATTGGAAGGATATAGGTTGCCTGTTAAACTATATCCAATGGTGTTAGGAGGATTTGATATAGTTTTGGGTATGGATTGGTTGGCAAACCATGAAGCCCAGATTATGTGTAATAAAAAGCTGATTCAGTTAAGAGCTCCGGATGGGAAAACGATTAATGTGTATGGTGATAGAGAAGAGTCAACTGTGAAAATAATGTCTATGATGAAAGCTAATAAGTTAATGAGCCACGGGTGTGCATCTTATTTAATATATGTAATTGATTCCCAAAAGTCTGTGAGAAAGATAGAGGATATTCCTGTGGTTAGAGATTTTGTAGATGTGTTTCCAGAAGAATTACCGCGCATTCCTCTAGATCGTGAAGTTGAGTTTTGATTTGATTTGATTCCGGATGCTAAGTCAGTTGCTAAGTCACCTTATAGATTAGCTCCATCGGAATTGAAGGAATTAATGAAGCAGACTGAAGATTTGTTAGAAAAAGGTTTTATTAGACCCAGTTCTTCCCCGTGTGGTGCACCAGTACTGTTTGTGAAGAAGAAAGATGGGAGTATGCGTATGTGTATCGACAACAGAGAATTAAATAAGTTGACGATAAAGAACAAGTATCCACTCCCGCGAATAGATGATTTGTTTGATCAGCTACAAGGAGCCAGTTGGTTTTCTAAGATAGATCTCCGATCTGGTTACCATCAGCTGAAAGTTAAGGAGGAAGATATACCTAAAACGGCGTTTCGTACCCGTTACGGTCACTATGAATTTTTGGTTATGTCCTTTGGGTTAACAAATGCACTTGCTGCTTTCATGGATTTAATGAATAGAGTGTGTAAGCCAATGTTAGATAGATCAGTAATTGTGTTTATAGATGATATACTGATCTACTCGAAGAATGAGGGAGATCATGCCTGTCATCTTCAGGAAGTGTTGGAAAGATTAAGAAAAGAAAGACTTTATGCAAAGTTTTCTAAGTGTGAGTTTTGGTTAAGGGAAGTACAGTTTTTAGGACATTTGATCAATGCAGATGGTATTTTAGTAGACCCTACCAAGATTAAAACAATAGTGAAGTGGAGTCCTCTAAAGACGCCATCTGAAATTCGTAGTTTCTTAGGTCTGGCTGGTTATTATAGAAGATTTATTCAGGATTTTGCCAAAATTGCATCCCCGTTAAAGAAGTTGACAAGAAAGAATGAAGAATACGTATGGGGACCAGAACAAGAAAATGCATTTCAAGAACTGAAGCAGAAATTAACCCAGTCACCAGTATTGTCGTTGCCAGATGGAAATGAAGATTTGGTGATTTATTCAGATGCTTCGTATCAAGGTTTAGGCTGTGTATTGATGCAAAGGGGACGAGTGATAGCTTATGCTTCCAGACAATTGAAAGAACATGAAAAGAATTATCCGACACATGATCTAGAACTGGCAGCAGTGGTATTTGCCTTGAAGATATGGAGGCATTACTTATATGGGACGAAATGTACGATTTACACGGATCATAAGAGTTTGAAATATTTCTTTGATCAGAAGGAATTGAACATGCGCCAGCGGAGATGGTTAGAGTTGGTGAAAGATTATGATTGTGAAATACTTTACCATCCGGGTAAAGCAAATGTGGTTGCTGACGTGTTAAGTAGAAAGAATGAACACCCTTCGATCCGAGTTAAGTCATATAAGTCAGTAATAACCCCAGATTTTATGACCAGTTACGAGAAGCTCAAATAGAAGCATTGAAAGAAGAGAACATGAGGCGAGAACGAATAAAGGGTCAAACGAATGATCTAGAAGAAAATAGTTTTAGGGTCAAGATAAAATGTGGTCGTATGTGGGTTCCGATTAAGATGAGGGAATTGGTGTTAGATGAAGCTCATAAGTCCAGATATTCTATACATCCTGGTGCTACTAAGATGTACAAAGATTTTAAACAAGAATATTGGTGGCCCGGTGTGAAGTTTAATGTGATGCAGTACGTAAATAGGTGTTTGACGTGTCTTCCGGTCAAAGCTGAGCATCAGAAACCATATGGTAAGCTTCAACCTTTAAAGATCCGAAAATGGAAGTAGGAGGAATTGACAATGGATTTCATTACTAAGCTTCCACGTACAGCTAAATGTTATGATACCGTTTGGGTCATAGTGGATAGACTGACACGTAGCGGGTATTTCTTACCAATCAAGGAGACGTATAACTCCGAGAAGTTAGCAGAATTGTTTATTCGAGAAATTATTGGTCATCATGGGGTACCAGTATCTATTGTGTCAGATAGAGATACGCGTTTTACTTCGAGGTTTTGGAGAAAGTTTCATGAAGATATGGGTACTCGTTTATTACACAGCACATCTTTTCACCCAGAAACTGATGGGTTGACTAAAAGGACTATCCAAACAGTTGAAGACTTGTTACGAGCTTGTGTTATAGATTTCGGGGGTAGCTGGGATAGTCATATGCCATTAGTTGAATTCTCATACAATAACAGTTATCATTCTACGATTAGGAGAGCCCCTTATGAGATGTTATATGGAAGAAAGTGCAGGAGTCTGATATGCTGGGGAGAAGTTGGGCAGAAAGAGTTAGGCAGTCTGGAAATTGTGCAGGCTACAAATGAAAAGTTGAATCAAATTAAAGCTCGGTTTAAAGCGACTCAGGATCGACAAAAGTCTTATGAAGATAAAAGGCGGAGTCATATAGAATTTGAAGTAGGGATAAAGTTATGTTGAAAATATCCCCTTAGAAAGGAATTATAAGGTTCAGGAAGAGAGGAAAGTTAAGTCCTCGTTTTATAGGACCATTTAGAATTATAGAACGGATTGGGGAAGTGGCCTATAAACTAGAATTACCCGATCAGTTGCAAGGAATTCACCCAACCTTTCATGTATCACAGTTGCACAAGTGTTTGGCTGATGAGAATGCTTATGTACCTTTAGATGATATAGAGGTAGATGATAAGTTGAACTATGTTGAGAAACCTACTGCTATAGTAGACAAAAAGGTGAAAAGGCTGAGGAATAAAACTATTGAGTTAGTTAAAGTGCAGTGGTCGAATAGAAAGGGATCTGATTTCACTTGGGAATCAGAAGATGAGATGAAGAGAGATTATCCCCAGTTGTTTGAATAGTCGGTTTCGAGAACGAAACCTATTCGAGGGGGGGAGAGCAACTTGTAACACCCTCAATTTCATAATAATATAATAAGGAGGGTGCTACTAGTTGGGTTATAATAATAATTCAGAGACTACAAACGCAGCGAAAATTTTATATATTAAAACTTTTTACATCATTAACAATCATTACAACACTTCTACTGACATCTCAAAACTTTGTCAAACTTCATATACATCTTTCCCAAAACCCAACATTTAGCCAGTATCACACACCATAACCGGAATTTAACTCGGTGGGGCGCCTCCACGAACACTTCTATTAATACCTAGCATGCATAAGAAAACAAACACAAAATCAGATAAAGTGGTGAGTTCTAACGTACACCACATTTCAATAATAACAACTCATTAACTGTTACAACACTGAATGATTCATAAACATTCATCAGTCCATTTATTAGTCTCAGTATTGATATGCATATCGAATACTCACAAGGTATTTATGGACATCTTTTTAACGATTTTAATTTGGTGGGTCAAACCTCCACCTCGCGCGTTGACGGGTCAAACCTCCGTCTATAGTTTGGTGGGTCAAACCTCCACCTCGCGCGTTGACGTGTCAAACCTCCGTCTATAGTTGGCGTTGACGGGTCAAACCTCCGTCTATAGTTGGTGGGTCAAACCTCCACCTCACCATTCACCACAATTCACCACTTTCAACTCTTATTCACATTTTCTATTTATTTATATGCATGCCAGTGCCCGATTTTGTCAAACAACATTTATCAAACGGCATTAACACATAAAAAGGGCAATTAGAACTCACCTTAATGTTTTCAGCAAGTGGTTACCAATCCAAATACACTAGGGCAGCTAAAACTTCTCCTTCTCAAAGCAAATCTAAAACAACAACCCTAACTTAGTCAAATCACCACTGGCTGCTCACTTCCCACGACTAAGGTTATACGACTGGACTTATTCGCACGACTGAACATGCGACTGAGCTTAGTCGTACGAATGGACCATACGACAGAGCTGCGAATGAGCTATAACAGGGTTTGTGCGAATGACCTCCATTCGTGCGATTGGTTCATGCGACTGAACTTCAGTCGCACGATTGAACAATGCGATTGACTCAGTCGTACGAATGGGTCATGCGGCTGGGCTCATTCGCCTGAAATGGATCAGCAGCTATGTTCTTGACATATTTGATCCAAAAACTTGAGTTTTAACCGTTTGGATTATACCATATTCACAACAGAACATATACACTTCATTTACAACCGTTTCGGGTTCTTATTTCATCAAACTTCCCAAAATTAGGATCTGAACCTTCACTTTTCAGTTTAACAGAAAGATTGAACAAAAGCCTAGATTTAAAACATGTTTTTAGATCAATTTCAACCACATACACAGCTTAACATATTCAAGAATCGATCCGTACCAAGCGAGACTTGCCAAACGGAGTTAGCTGAGTCGATTTGGTAAGAACAGGGGTGTTTGGGTTCGAGAGAAACAAGAGGGATGGGAATACTGCAGATAAAATCTGCTTTTGAACATCCTTGACCGCCTTACTTATTACACATGCCTAATTTTAACCGCCTTACTCAGTCGCACGACTGGACTCATTCGCACGATTCAATCGTACGACTGAGCCTATTCGCCCCTCATTCGTGCGGCTGAGCCCCATTCGCACGTATGGCGTGCGACTGAACACTAATCCTAATTAAATAAATTAATATTGAACTTTTGGATGTTACAAGTCTACCCTCCTTATTTAGGGTTTCGTCCTCGAAATCTGGCTAAAACAATTGAGGGTAGTTCCGTCTCATCTCTTCTTCTGGCTCCCAGGTTGATTCAGATCCTTGGCGATGTGCCCACTGCACCCGGACTAAACTAATGCTCTTATGTTTCTTCTCCTTACGATCTATAATGGCCACGGGTTGTTCAGTGTAATTGAGTTTCTCATCAACCTCAATATCATCTAATGGTACATATTGAGTTTCATTAGCTAGGCACTTTCATAACTGAAAGGACTATCCAAACAGTTGAAGATATGTTACGAGCTTGTGTTATAGATTTCGGGGATAGCTGGGATAGTCATCTGCCATTAGTTGAATTCTCCTACAATAACAGTTATCATTCTACGATTGGGAGAGCCCCTTATGAGATGTTATATGGAAGAAGTGCAGGAGTCCGATATGCTGGGGAGAAGTTGGGCAGAAAGAGTTAGGCAGTCTGGAAATTGTGCAGGTTACAATGAAAAGTTGGATCAAATTAAAGCTCGGTTTAAAGTGGCTCAGGATCGACAAAAGTCTCATGAAGATAAAAGGCGGAGGCATATAGAATTTGAAGTAGGGAATAAAGTTATGTTGAAAGTATCCCCTTGGAAAGGAATTATAAGGTTCAGGAAGAGAGGAAAGTTAAGTCCTTGTTTTATAGGACCTTTTAGAATTATAGAACGGATTGGGGAAGTGGCCTATAAACTAGAATTATGTGACACCCTACACATATCCCACATCGGCCGTGGACAGGAGAGATTCCTGGTTCATAAGGAATGTCTGGCCTCTAACATCAACAACGCGTTTTGGGCGTATTGGCTGTGGATGACAGGAGAACTCCACAGTTAAGCGTGCTCAAGTGGGAGCAATCCAGGGATGGGTGACCTCCCTGGGAAGTTTTCACCCGGGCAACCAAAAGCAAATCTGTGAGCTCCTCATGGGCGAAGCGGACAATATTGTTGGTGTGAGAGGCCGGGTGTTACAGAATGGTATCAGAGCCACTCCTGTGTCGTTTGGGGTGTGGGACATACCTCACCAAGGATGGTGACTTCTCGGGCTCATCGAGGACGATGAGTCCAAACAGGGGGTGCTTGTGACACCCTACACATATCCCACATCGGTCGTGGACAGGAGAGATTCCTGGTTCATAAGGAATGTCTGGCTCTAACATCAACAACGCGTTTTGGGCGTATTGGCTGTGGATGACAGGAGAACTCCACAGTTAAGCGTGATCAAGTGGGAGCAATCCAGGGATGGGTGACCTCCCTGGGAAGTTTTCACCCGGGCAACCAAAAGCAAATCCGTGAGCTCCTCATGGGCGAAGCGGACAATATTGTTGGTGTGAGAGGCCGGGTGTTACAAATTACCCGATCAGTTGCAAGGAATTCACCCAACCTTTCATGTATCACAGTTGCGCAAGTGTTTGGCTGATGAGAATGCTTATGTACCTTTAGATGATATAGAGGTAGATGATAAGTTGAACTATGTTGAGAAACCTACTGCTATAGTAGACAGAAAAGTGAAAAGGCTGAGGAATAAAACTATTGAGTTAGTTAAAGTGCAGTGGTCGAATAGAAAGGTATCTGATTTCACTTGGGAATCAGAAGATGAGATGAAGAGAGATTATCCCCAGTTGTTTGAATAGTCAGTTTCGAGGACGAAACCTATTTGAGGGGGGGAGAGTTGGAACATCCGGTTTTTAAATCCGGACTTGTAACCTATTTGAGTTTGTTTGATTGTTTTGGTGTTCAGTCGCATGACTTGCATACGAATGAACTTCAGTCGCACTCCTTATGTGCGATTGAGACTCAGTCGTACGAATAGTAGGCGCATGAGCTTCAGTCGCACGATTCAGTTGTGCGAATGGTTCAGTCGTGCGACTGGAAGTGAGGCGGTTAAGTTGTAGGAATGGATAAGTAAGGCGGTGCATAGGGTTAAAGGCAGCTTCCTATCTGCATCATCTTCAATCTCATGTTCTCTTTACACCCAAAATACCATGTTCTTTCCAATTGACTAGGCCAAACTCCGTTTTGGTAAGTTTTGAGCAGTTCGGATCAAATTGGAGATGTTATAAGCTATGTATATGGATGAATTTGATCCAACAATGTGTTTTAAATCATTGAATTGGTTTGGTTCATTTCTATATTAAAATCCAAGAATTCGGATCCAAGTTTTTGTGTAGTTTTGATGAAATAATGGTCCGAAATCATTGTAAACGATGGGTATATGATCTATTTTGAATATGACATGATTTGGATGGTTAAAACTCAAATTTTGAGTGAGTTTGGATCAAAAACGTCAAGAACACAGCTGCTGATCCATTTCAGACGAATGGGCTCAATCGCATGCCTCAGTCGTACGAATGAGAGTCTAGTCGTGCGACTGAGTGCGAATGGAGGTTCAGTCGTGCGATTGGAACCCAGTTGCCTGGTTAGAAGGCTGAATGAAGACGGTGAACACTGGATACGAATGAGAACTCAATCGTGCGAATGAATGGCTAGTCGTACGACTGAAGGTTCAGTCGCATGGTTCATCCGCATAGGTTCAGTCGCATGAGTACTCATTCGCATAAGTGTTCAATCGCATGAGGGCCCTGTTTGAGAATAAGTTTACTGCATCAAGGTTTATTGCTTTAGATATACCTTGATTAGAGGAAGGACTATTTATCTTGTGTACGTGGATTGTGTAGATTATGGTGAGGAAGTTGATAAGCTGAGTTCTAAGCCCTTTTCAAATGTTTGGTTTTAACATTCGGGCTAGCACACATACAATGATAAATGAATTGAATGTTTTAGTATCAGAAATGTGTTAGTGATGTTGATATGTTTCTAACAATTGTAAAGCTGTTAGGGGGAAAGTGGGGGTAATGAATGATTACCTGAACATTGTTAATCATTACGCGATGGTAATTATTTCCGTGGGCCAGATAGAATGTAAAAGATGGTCATCTAAACATTGTTAATCATTGCGTGATGGTGATGATTCCAATGGGTCAGATGGGGTGTAATGATTAATGAAAATATGATAAAACTGGTGCTAAAAGAAAGAATGTGTGGGGTGTAAATGAATGTGATAATATTGGCAATAAGTAAAAGAAATGTTTTTGAAATGGTAATGTGATGTAAATCTCAACAGGCCAGTTAGGGTAAGATGCCTGAGTGTATAAACTGTACAGTTTGATAGGAGTGATGACAATCACTCAGCTTTGTGAACATCTTGTGGTGTCGACCCTAGATGATTAATTGGCATCCTACTGGATGAGAGATAGTAACTTCAGTTTCTGGATGTGGGAAACTGACAGTTACTGGGTATGGGAAACTGGTAGTTGCTGGATGTGGGCAACTAACGTTTCTGAATGTGGGAAATTGGTAGTTGCTAGATGTGGGCAACCGACGTTCGGTGGGACAGGTCCAGCGGGACAAAGTAATGATAGAAGTTGAATTTATAATATTGCCAATATAAATATAACTCTTGTGTGCGTAATGATACTGTTAATGTTTTAATGAAAATTTAGAACTCACCAGGTTATCTGATGTTTTGAGTATGTTGTGTGCTAGGTAAGGAGGGATCCTCTACTAATAGAGGAAAGCAAGTATGAGCAAAACAAGGATGCTATCCCGGAGTAGCTGCTGGCATTGGATTTAGGACCTGTTAATACTGTAAATAGGGCAATGTATAATTAAATACAATCATATGTAAAATGTTTTAAACAGTCGGGTTAATATATAATGTTGTTTAAGTCTTCCACTGTAACTAGAAAGCTCTGATTTATGTTTAAAATATTAATCCAACTGCGTGACATGCCTCCGGTGCCCTGCCGGGATTAGGGCGTCACAGGTTGGTATCAGAGCATTAGTTAAAGGGATCTAGTGTCATAATAACTAGACTTTAAGTAGAAAATAGATATGCCAGCAGGGATAGCTAGATAGAATAGATTATTAAAACAAGAGAAGGTGATGGGACTATCATGAGAAGGAATAACGAGAATAGTAAAAGTAAAGTAAACAATTATAGTACTTGGCCAACATTATTAATAATTTACTTTACTTATAGTATTCTGGTTATATACTTACATGCGAGTACCAAATAATCCTGATCTCGTTTTAACAGGTTATGGCTGATAGAGAGAGTGAAAGAATGCAAGGTGGAACCTCGGAAAGAAATGTTGATGAGAGCACCGAGGTGCTTAGTATGACGAGACAACAATTTCGTGATGAAATTGCTGAGGAGGTTCGTAAAGCCTTGAATGTAGCTAGACCTGATGAAAGTAGGAATGTTGATAAAGCTTAGGGGCCTAGCGAGAGAAAGGGAGTTACATATAGTCAGTCTAAAGAGTGTAATCCTCCACGATTTTCTGGGGCTATGGATGTGGTAGCCACATATAAATGGCTTCGTGAAATGGAAGCCGTGATTAAGTTCAGTGAGTGTAGGGAGGATCAAAAAGTAAAGTTTGCAGCCCACTCGTTTGTAGGTGAGGCTCTGTATTGGTGGGATACAATTATCCGAACGTTAGGCGAGGAGGCTACTAAAAAGATGTTATGACCTGAATTTAGAAAGTTAGTGTCGGATAAGTTTTGTCCGAAGGGTGAGATGGATCGTATAGAGATGAGTTTCCTGCAGTTTCAGGCAGGTAATATGTCCCATAGGGAATACACGTATAAGTTTGAAGAGATGGCGCAGTTGGTGCCTCATTTGGATGTTCCTGAAGAAAAGAAAATCCTGAGGTACACTCAGGGGTTGCCTCAAGAAGTCAGAAAGTTGGTTAGATCATCTTCTCCGAGTAGTTACCAGTTGACGGTAAACTTAGCTGCATATATGTATCAAGAAGTTTATGGTAGTAATGTTGCTCCTGATGGGAGTAAAAGGAGACGTGAAGAACCTATAGTGCAAAAAGATTTGAAAATCCAAGTGTTCAAAAGAAGGGTAGGTTTGGAAGGGGTCAATTTCCGAGGAATGTCAGAAATGAGCTGCCACGTTGCGGGAAATGTGGCAAGCTACATCAGGGTGAATGTATGATTGGTAGTAGAACTTGTTTTAGATGTGGGAAGTTCGGGCATTATGCTAATGAATGCAGTAAGAGTCCTCGTAGATGTTATGAGTGTGGAGAACAGGGGATATTCCTAGTGAATGTCCAAAATTAACTGTTAGAAAGCCTGAACCGATTAGATCAATGAAAGGGTCAGGAGAAGGGTCGAGTGTGACGAAGGGGCGAGCTTATTCTATGTCAGCTAGTGAGGATAAAGCTTTGCCAGATGTAGTCTCAGGTACGTTTCTAGTTAGTGGGATTCCAGCTAATGTGTTATTTGATTCTGGTGCAAGTGGAAGTTTTGTATCTGTTAATTTTTGCCCTATGCTTGCGTGTGAAATTCGACCATTAGAAGTAGCTTTCGTAGTTGAAACTGCTAATGATAGATCTATGATGATTAGTAGTATGATTGATGGTTGTTATAATGAATTGGAAGGATATAGGTTGCCTGTTAAACTATATCCAATGGTGTTAGGAGGATTTGATATAGTTTTGGGATGGATTGGTTGGCAAACCATGAAGCCCAGATTATGTGTAATAAAAAGCTGATTCAGTTAAGAGCTCCGGATGGGAAAACGATAATGTGTATGGTGATAGAGAAGAGTCAACTGTGAAAATAATGTCTATGATGAAAGCTAATAAGTTAATGAGCCACGGGTGTGCATCTTATTTAATATATGTAATTGATTCCCAAAGTCTGTGAGAAAGATAGAGGATATTCCTGTGGTTAGAGATTTTGTAGATGTGTTTCCAGAAGATTTACACGGATCATAAGAGTTTGAAATATTTCTTTGATCAGAAGGAATTGAACATGCGCCAGCGGAGATGGTTAGAGTTGGTGAAAGATTATGATTGTGAAATACTTTACCATCCGGGTAAAGCAAATGTGGTTGCTGACGCGTTAAGTAGAAAGAATGAACACCCTTCGATCCGAGTTAAGTCATATAAGTCAGTAATAACCCCAGATTTTATGCACCAGTTACGAGAAGCTCAATTAGAAGCATTGAAAGAAGAGAACGTGAGGCGAGAACGAATGAAGGGTCAAACGAAAGATCTAGAAGAAAATAGTTTTGGGGTCAAGATAAAATGTAGTCGTATGTGGGTTCCGATTAAGATGAGAGAATTGGTGTTAGATGAAGCTCATAAGTCCAGATATTCTATACATCCTGGTGCTACTAAGATGTACAAAGATTTAAAACAAGAATATTGGTGGCCCGGTGTGAAGTTTAATGTGATGCAGTACGTAAATAGGTGTTTGACGTGTCTTCCGGTCAAAGCTGAGCATTAGAAACCATATGGTAAGCTTCAACCTTTAAAGATCCGAAAATGGAAGTAGGAGGAATTGACAATGGATTTCATTACTATGCTTCCATGTACAGCTAAAGGTTATGATACCGTTTGGGTCATAGTGGATAGATTGACACGTAGCGGGCATTTCTTACCAATCAAGGAGACGTATAACTCCGAGAAGTTAGCAGAATTGTTTATTCGAGAAATTATTTCTCGTCATGGGGTACCAGTATCTATTGTGTCAGATAGAGATATGCGTTTTACTTCGAGGTTTTGGAGAAAGTTTCATGAAGATATGGGTACTCGTTTATTACACAGCACATCTTTTCACCCAGAAACTGATGGGTTGACTAAAAGGACTATCCAAACAGTTGAAGACATGTTACGAGCTTGTGTTATAGATTTTGGGTGTAGCTGGGATAGTCATCTGTCATTAGTTGAATTCTCCTACAATAACAGTTATCATTCTACGATTGGGAGAGCCCCTTATGAGATGTTATATGGAAGAATGTACAGGAGTCCGATATGTTAGGGAGAAGTTAGGCAGAAAGAGTTAGGCAGTCTGGAAATTGTGCAGGCTACAAATGAAAAGTTGAATCAAATTAAAGCTCAGTTTAAAGCGGCTCAGGATCGACAAAAGTCATATGAAGATAAAAGGCGGAGGCATATAGAATTTGAAGTAGGGGATAAAGTAATGTTGAAAGTATCCCCTTGGAAAGGAATTATAAGGTTCAGGAAGAGAGGAAAGTTAAGTCCTCACTTTATAGGACCATTTAGAATTACAGAACGGATTGGGGAAGTGGCCTATAAACTAGAATTACCCGATCAGTTGCAAGGAATTCACCCAACCTTTCATGTATCACTGTTGCGCAAGTGTTTGGCTGATGAGAATGCTTATGTACCTTTAGATGATATAGAGGTAGATGATAAGTTGAACTATGTTGAGAAACCTACTGCTATAGTAGACAGAAAGGTGAAAAGGCTGAGGAATAAAACTATTGAGTTAGTTAAAGTGCAGTGGTCGAATAGAAAGGGATCTGATTTCACTTGGAAATCAGAAGATGAGATGAAGAGAGATTATCCCTAGTTGTTTGAATAGTCGGTTTCGAGGACGAAACCTATTTAAGGGGGGAGAGTAACTTGTAACACCCTCAATTTCATAATAATATAATAAGGAGGGTGCTACTAGTTGGGTTATAATAATAATTCAGAGACTATAAACGCAGCGGAAATTTTTATATATTAAAAACTTTTTACATCATTAACAATCATTACAACACTTCAACTGACATCTCAAAATTTTGTCAAACTTCATATACATCTTTCCCAAAACCCAACATTTAGCCAGTATCACACACCATAACCGGAATTTAACTCGGTGGGGCGCCTCCACGAACACTTCTATTAATACCTGGCATGCATAAGAAAACAAACACAAAATCAGATAAACTGGTGAGTTCTAACGTACACCACATTTCAATAATAACAACTCATTAACTGTTACAACACCGAATGATTCATAAACATTCATCAGTCCATTTATTAGTCTCAATATTGATATGCATATCGAATACCCATAAGGTATTTATGGACAACTTTTTATCAATTTTAATTTGGTGGGTCAAACCTCCACCTCGCGCGTTGACGGGTCAAACCTCCGTCTATAGTTTGGTGGGTCAAACCTCCACCTCGCGCGTTGACGGGTCAAACCTCCGTCTATAGTTGACGTTGACGGGTCAAACCTCCGTCTATAGTTGGTGGGTCAAACCTCCACCTCGCCATTCACCACAATTCACCACTTTCAACTCTTATTCACATTTTCTATTTATTTATATGCATGCCAGTGCCAGATTTTGTCAAACAACATTTATCAAAAGGCACTAACACATAAAAAGGGCAATTAGAAATCACCTTAATGTTTTCAGCAAGTGGTTATCAATACAAATACACTAGGGCAGCTAAAACTTCTCCTCAAAGAAAATCTAAAACAACAACCCTAACATAGTCAAATCACCACTAGCTGCTCACTTCCCACGACTAAGGTTATACGACTGGACTCATTCGTACGACTGAACATGCGACTGAGCTTAGTCGTACGAATGGACCATACGACAGATGTGCGAATGAGCTATAACAGGTTTTGTACGAATGACCTCCATTCGTGCGATTGGTTTATGCGACTGAACTTCAGTCGCACGATTGAACAATGCGATTGACTCAGTCGTACGAATGGGTCATGCGGCTGGGCTCATTCGCCTGAAATGGATCAGCAGCTGTGTTCTTGACATATTTGATCCAAAAACTCGAGTTTTAACCATTTGGATTATACCATATTCACTACAGAACATATACACTTCATTTACAACCGTTTCGGATTCTTATTTCATCAAACTTCCCAAAATTAGGATCCGAACCTTCACTTTTCAGTTTAACAGAAAGATTGAACAAAAGCCTAGATTTAAAACATGTTTTTAGATCAATTTCAACCACATACACAGGTTAACATATTCAAGAATCGATCCGTACCAAGCGAAACTTACCGAAACGGAGTTAGCTGAGTCGATTTGGTAAGAACAGGGGTGTTTGGGTTCGAGAGAAACAAGAGGGATGGGAACACTGCAGATAAAATCTGCTTTTGAACATCCTTGACCGCCTTACTTATTACACATGCCTAATTTTAACCGCCTTACTCAGTCGCACGACTGAACTCATTCGCACGATTCAATCGTGCGACTGAGCCCATTCGCCCCGCATTCGTGCGGCTGAGCCCTATTCGCACGTACGGCGTGCGACTGAACACTAATCCTAATTAAATAAATTAATATTGAACTTTTGGATGTTACAAGTCTACCCACCTTATTTAGGGTTTCGTCCTCGAAACCTGGCTAAAACAATTAGGGTAGTTCCGTCTCATCTCTTCTTTTGGCTCCCAGGTTGATTCAGATCCTTGGCGAAATGCCCACTGCACCCGGACTAAACTAATGCTCTTATTTCTAAGTTTCTTCTCCTTACGATCTATAATGGCCACGGTTGTTCAGTGTAATGAGTTTCTCATCAACATCAATATCATCTAATGGTACATATTGAGTTTCATTAGCTAGGCACTTTCGTAACTGAAAGGACTATCCAAACAGTTGAAGACATGTTACGAGCATGTGTTATAGATTTCGGGGGTAGCTGGGATAGTCATCTACCATTAGTTGAATTCTCCTACAATAACAGTTATCATTCTACGATTGGGAGAGCCCCTTACGAGATGTTATATGGAAGAAAGTGTAGGAGTCCGATATGCTGGGGAGAAGTTGGGCAGAAAGAGTTAGGAAGTCTAGAAATTGTGCAGGCTACAAATGAAAAGTTGGATCAAATTAAAGCTCGGTTTAAAGCGGCTCAGGATCGACAAAAGTCTTATGAAGATAAAAGGCGGAGGAATATAGAATTTAAAGTAGGGGATAAAGTTATGTTGAAAGTATCCCCTTGGAAAGGAATTATAAGGTTCAGGAAGAAAGGGAACTTAAGTCCTCGTTTTATAGGACTGTTTAGAATTATAGAACGGATTGGGGAAGTGACCTATAAACTAGAATTACCCGATCAGTTGCAAGGAATTCACCCAACCTTTCATGTATCACAGTTGCGCAAGTGTTGGGCTGATGAGAATGCTTATGTACCTTTAGATGATATAGAGGTAGATGATAAGTTGAACTATGTTGAGAAACCTACTGCTATAGTAGACAGAAAGGTGAAAAGGCTGAGGAATAAAACTATTGAGTTAGTTAAAGTGTAGTGGTCGAACAGAAAGGGATCTGATTTCATTGGAATCAGAAGATGAGATGAAGAGACATTATCCCTAGTTGTTTGAATAGTCGGTTTCGAGGACGAAACCTATTTGAGGGGGGGAGAGTTGTAACATCCGGTTTTTAAATCCGGACTTGTAATTATACTATAGTTATGATTAATTAACTAATTTGAGTTTATTTAATTGTTTTGGTGTTCAGTCGCATGACTTGCATACGAATGAACTTCAGTGGCACTCCTTATGTGCGATTGAGACTCAGTCGTACGAATAGTAGGCGCATGAGCTTCAGTCGCACGATTCAGTCGTGCGAATGGTTCAGTCGTGCGACTGGAAGTGAGGCGGTTAAGTTGTAGGAATGGATAAGTAAGGCGGTGCATAGGGTTAAAGGCAGATTCCTATCTGCATCATCTTCAATCTCCTGTTCTCTTTACACCCAAAATACCCTGTTCTTGCCAATTGACTAGGCCAAACTCCGTTTTGGTAAGTTTTGAGCATTTCGGATCAAATTGGAGATGTTATAAGCTGTGTAAATGGATGAATTTGATCCAATAACGTGTTTTAAATCATTGAATTGGTTTGGTTCATTTCTAAATTAAAATCCAAGAAATCGAATCCAAGTTTTTGTGTAGTTTTGATGAAATAATGGTCCGAAATCATTGTAAACGATGGGTATATGATCTGTTTTGAATATGACATGATTTGGATGGTTAAAACTCAAATTTTGAGTGAGTTTGGATCAAAAACGTCAAGAACACAGCTGCTGATCCGTTTCAGACGAATGGGCTCAATCGCATGCCTCAATCGTACGAATGAGAGTCTAGTCGTGCGACTGAGTGCGAATGGAGGTTCAGTCGTGCGATTGGAACCCAGTCGCCTGGTTAGAAGGCCGAATGAAGACGGGTGAACACTGGATACGAATGAGAACTCAATAGTGCGAATGAATGGCTAGTCGTACGACTGAAGGTTCAGTCGCATGGTTCATCCGCATAGGTTCAGTCGCATGAGTACTCATTCGCATAAGTGTTCAATCGCATGAGGGCCCTGTTTGAGAATAAGTTTACTGAATCAAGGTTTATTGCTTTAGATGTACCATGATTAGAGGAAGGACTATTTATCTTGTGTACGTGGATTGTGTAGATTGTGGTGAGGAAGTTGATAAGCTGAGTTCTAAGCCCTTTTCAAATGTTTGGTTTTAACATTCGGGCTAGCACACATACAATGATAAATGAATTGAATGTTTTAGTACCAGAAATGTGTTAGTGCTGTTGATATGTTTCTAACAGTTTGTAAAGCTGTTAGGGGGAAGTGGAGGTAATAAATGATTACCTGAACATTGTTAATCATTACGCGATGGTAATGATTTCCGTGGGCCAGATAGAATGTAAAAGATGGTCATCTGAACATTGTTAATCATTGCGTGATGGTGATGATTCCAATGGGTCAGATGGGGTGTAATGATTAATGAAAATATGATAAAACTGGTGCTAAAAGAAAGAATGTGTGGGTATAAATGAATGTGATAATATTGGCAATAAGTAAAAGAAATGTTTTTGAAATGGTAATGTGATGTAAATCTCAACAGGCCAGTTAGGGTAAGATGCCTGAGTGTATAAACTGTACAGTTTGATAGGAGTGATGACGATCACTCAGCTTTGTGAACATCTTGTGGTCACGACCCTAGATGATTAATTGGCATCCTACTCGATGAGAGATAGTAACTTCAGTTTCTGGATGTTATGGGAAACTGGTAGTTGCTGGATGTGTGCAACCGACGTTTCGGAATATGGGAAACTGGTAGTCGCTAGATATGGGCAACCGACGTTCGGTGGGACAGGTCCAGTGGGACAAAGTAATGATAAAAGTTGAATTTATAATATTGCCAATATAATATAACTCTTGTGTGCGTAATGATACTGTTAATGTTTTAATGAAAATTTAGAACTCACCAGGTTATCTGATGTTTTGAGTATGTTGTGTGCTAGGTAAGGAGGGATCCTCTAATAACAGAGGAAAACAAGTATGAGCTAAACAAGGATGCTATCCTGGAGTAGCTGCTGGCATAGGTTTAGGACCTGTTAATACTGTAAATAGGGCAATGTATAATTAAATACAATCATATGTAAAATGTTTTAAACAGTCGGGTTAATATATAATGTTATTTATCATACGCATGGGCCCCAATCTTCATCAACAGACAACTTTAGAAATCAACACCAAGCTAATGAAGATAGTAACTTAGAGGAATAAAAAACTGTTGATCCTGCTTCACAGCAACTCATGACTAATGTTGTAACACATTCATTGAATCAGTCCTCATTGAATGAATGTGAGACAACAGCTGGTGGTGATGTTCACAATCCTGAGCAAAACATCTCTAACCTGGATCTATCTCTGCAACTAGATATGATTCCTAGGCTAAGGATCCACAACATCCATCCAGCTGAGAACATCATTGGGAATGTCACAAAAGGAGTAAAAACAAGGAGTCGAACCCAACAAGGGAACGTCTGCTTGTATTCATGCTTCCTCTCCCAAATTGAGCCCAAGAAAGTGGAAGAAACCTTAAAGGACAATAATTGGGTTGAAGCAATACAAGAGGAGCTGCTTCAATTCAAGAGGCAAAAGGTATGGAACTTATGTCCTTTACCAAAAGGCTAAATCCCTATAGGTACCAAATGGGTGTTCAGGAACAAGAAGGATGACAGAGGTTGATCATCAAGAATAAGGACAGACTTGTTGTTCAAGGATACACACAAGAGGAAGGAATTGACTACACAGATGTTTTTGCACCTGTTGCAAGACTTAAGGTTGTTAGGATTTTCCTTGCTTTTACAGCATCCAAGAACTTCATTGTCTACCAACTTGATGTGAAATGTGCATTCCTGTATGGGGATATTGATAGGGAATTCTATATGTGCCAGCCACCTGGATTTGAGGATCCACAACATCCCAACTATGTGTGCAAACTGGACAAGGCGCTCTATGGCCTACATCAAGAACCTAGGCTGTGGTATGAGACTTTGTCTTAATTTCTTCTCAAGAATGGCTATACTAGAGGCACCATAGACAAGACATTGTTCATAAAGAAATCTGGTAAGGACATGCTGCTCGTACAAGTCTATATCGATGATATCATATTTGGTTCCTCAAATGACCAAATGTGTAAAGACTTTGAGAGCACCATGTGGAAGAAGTTTGTAATGAATTCAATGGGCAAGATGGACTTCTTCCTTGGAATTCAAGTGAAACAGGTGAATGAAGGGATTTTCATCAGTCAATTTAAGTATGTCAAAGACATCTTAGAGATATTTGAGATGAATGATTGTAAGCCAGCCAAGACACCTATAGCCAGAAATCACAATCTATGTCCTGACTCTGAGAGGGAGGATACCGATCAGCATCAGTACAAGGCAATTATTAGGTCTCTAATGTACTTGACTGCAAGTAGACCTGATATCATGTTTGCAACTTGCATTTGTGCAAGATATCAGGCTGCTCCAAAGGTGTCTCACCTGGTTACTGTCAAAAGAATCCTTAGATACCTCAAAGGAGCTCCCAAACTAGGACTCTGGTATCCTAAGAATAAGGATTTCAACCTCTATGGTTACACTGACAGTGACTATGGAGGCTGCAACATCAACAAGAAATCAACATCAGGAGGATGTCAATTTCTTACTGAAAGGATTATTTCATAGCAGTGCAAGAAGCAATCATGTGTGTCTACATCAACTCCTGAGGCTAAATACATTGCGGCTGCTAGCTGCTGTGCTCAACTGCTGTGGATTCAAAACCAAATGATAGACTATGGCTTCAACTTAATAGAGACTCCTATCCACATAGACAACAAGAGTGCCATTTCAATCATAGAGAATCCAGTTAAGCACTTAAAGACCAAGCATATTGACATCAGGTATCATTTCATTCGAGATATTCATGAGAAGAGTCTCATAAAACTTGTTAAGGTTGATACAAATGAACAATATGCTGACCTGTTCATAAAGGCATTTGATGAACAGAGATTTAAATATTTAATTACAGTTATTGGGATGATCAACCTTGATTAAATCTCTTTTGAAAACCTTTTTAAATATGCCATGGCCTTTTTGTCTATTGATTATAGTCTAAGCTCTGTTACAGAAGTATTCTTCATACAATTTTCTAAGTATAAATTCTTTCGAAGAGAAATTTAGCTGCGGAAGAGTTTATCTCAGTCTTCCGCAATAAATTCCTCTAAGTGTTTCCTCTTCCGCATAAGTTTTTCACTTCAGGAGACCTTTGATCAAGTATCAAAATTCTCTTCCAAAGCCCTTTAACTTGTGTTATCGGAAGCAATCTTACTCTCGGAAGCAAATATGTCTCAGGTCATCATTTACCTTCGGAAGAAAAGATTTGCTTCGGAAGAAGCATTTTAAGTAATTCACAAATGTTTTTCCTCGGAAGCAATTTAACCCTCGAAAGAGAAATTACTGTAACGGATACATTTTCGGGCCCCATTCTGTAAAAAGTGAAATTTTGTCAGCAAAAAGAAATGATGTCGGGTTATTTAAATGGATTTATCTTGCCGCCTTAATCTTATCACGAACCTAAACTGTCTTTTCACATCTTTTCACCCTATCCGATAAGATTTTTTTACTCCATATATACACAACCTCCGACTATCCCACTTTTCTTACCGTCACAAAATACCCACGTTCTAGAGAAAACCTCCCAAAATCCCCATTATACGTCATCTTCTTCATCTACTCCTCCACTCAACCAGATTTCTAAAACAATGGCCCTTAATCCCCAACATAATCAGGTTGCACTACTTGATTCCACCAAGGATGCCGACTATGCCCCGATCATCCAATTACTAAACCAGTCAACATACTTCAACCGCCCTCACCGGGAACCCAATCGTTTACTACAACCATATGGCCAAATTCTAGGCCAATGGACGGAGTGAACTTCTAAATGATCAGCGGGTTATTCGGTCGATGATAAGCGGCCAGGAGCTGATCATCTCTGAAACCACCATTTGAGATCATTTGGAGCTCCATGATGCGGGTGTTCCTGTGGATTTTCCTAAAACAGACTTAGAGGAAACCTACATTCAAATGGGCTATGGTGGAAATGTGCAGAGGTCAACTGTATATAAGTAAATGTCACATCCCGTGGAAGCGTGAAATGCTTGGATGTGACTTTTTGGCTCAAAACACATTGATTATAATTAAACACCTTTAAAAGCATCTTATAACATAAAACATGACATTATATATTATAGCATGTCTTTAGGTTACATAAATATTACAAAATTTGTCTAATTAAAGACTATTACATGTAACCTATTACAACATTTATAACTGCTTCATATATCTTCAGTAGTAGTGAATGTGTGCATCCACCATTATACTAGGCACGAGTATGTTAACAGTTATTTTCACACAAATCTTCCAATTACTTCACCCCAACCATCGTAAACATCAAATGAGAACATAATACTGTTAGTCATTTTATTCTCCTTAAAAGCATACTAAAAATTATCAATATAATGTTGGTGAGAAACATAGGTTTAATAACTCAAATAAACATATTGATACAACACAAATAAGATTACAACCAAACCTACTTATATGCCAGGTGATTTATAACTGTCACAAATATAAATCACAGAAATCAGATAATATAGCATCACAACACTCATCCTGTTGGTGCAGGAAATATTTTTCCTAAGTAGCGCTACCTATATTATCAGATGGTTCCTCATCCGAATTAATTGTTTGTCACTTACGGTAATATGACAGTCTTATCTCAAAAAGTCTTATTTATTTTGCATCCAATACACAAAAATAGTATGTTTTTTCCACCAAATTTTATAATATGAACGGGGCTATGAATCTCACCTCAATTCCAGAAATAACCTATAAAATTAATTATAAGTTAGGAATATATTTCTTTAAAATTTTCAGCACCTCAGTCAAAATTTCAAAACAGTAACTATGGTTACTCAAAATTTTTAAAAGTTAGTAGCAACATCATCTGAAAATATTAATAATTATATAAAAATCCCAACTATAAACTAAATTCAGATATTTTTCTAGAACTAATACAAACTTAACATAAATTAGCAGAAATAGCTACTATCCTTGATAAATTCTCAAATTTTTCTAGAACATTTATTTTATGGTTTATTACGTCCCATAAATTTCCTGATTATTAATTCATAGTAAATAATTTACTGTAGTTTCTCCAAAATTACCAAACATGTCTCCAAAAATTACAAAATTTACATATATTGTTTATCTCAGAACGTCATGTCTTATGAAAATTTTCCATAATTTATTCCATAGTTTACATATTTCTCCTGATTTTTCCATTACAGAACATAATAAATATAGATTTTAGTCATATGAATGAATTAAATCATGAGATTTATTATGGAGCTTCTACAACATACTATAATCATTATATAATTTTTCCAATTTTACTGGGTTTGGTTCTCCCATATAGCATTTTTCTTATTTTTCCCTTATTTAAATCATATAAATTAATTTAATCAATTTTAATGTACCAAAATTTACAGATAGATAATTCTAGTATTTCTAAACATACTTTTGACTTTATTCCAACAATCATAGTCTTTTGAATATTTAATCTGAATTTTGTAAAATACTTAAGGCTTTAAGTAATTTTTCTTGTTTAATCCTCTTTGATTTAACACTATTATTTTTCTCAAATCTTTTACTTGCTTCTTACTGAGTTTTGAAATAAATAACACATGGTTTGTGGCTTTTATTTGATGATAACATGTATGTGTTTGTTTAAACACATACTTACTTAATTTTAAGGTTTCTAACATTGTTTGTTTGAGAAAGTAGTGGATTAGCTTTTGGAATTCTTGACGTTCAAATCCTTGAAATAATAGCTCTTAATCCTTGAAGATGAGCACTTGCGAATGAAGATGCTTGTATGATGATGGTGTGTGAGGGTGATATAGAAATCGAGAGAGCGAAAAGGTGATGGGTGGTGTTCTGGAGTTTAACCAAGAGAGTTGTGAGGTTGGTGGTGATTTCGGGTGGTGATAGTGGTGATTGTATGGAGACCGTGGGATGGTGGTGTTAGGGTGGTGGTTTGTGTTGTATATAGTATACCCTGTGACAAAGAGAACCTTGGAAGGTGGTGGTCTCGGGTGGTGGTGGTTGTGAGAGTAAAGAAACCGAGAGGTGGTGATGTTATGATGGTGGTGGTCGCAGTTGTGGTTGTGTGGTGATCCATTGTGGCTGAGAGTTTAATAAGAAGTGAAGGAGTCATCATTAACTCTAGGGTTTAGAGTGATGAGGTGGGAGTTTATAGGTTTGGTTAGTAAGCAATTAGATGGTGAGGTGTCAAGCTCTCAAGATAGCTTGGTGTTAATGGTGCTAGTGGCGAGTTTAGGAGAAAGATTGGTGTCAAGGGATGGCTAGGTGGCGGTTTGGTGTGTTACTGATGTATTAAGTTACTAAGCTAAGTTTACCAAATTGTTTAGTTCAATAATCGGGGTTACTTAACATCTCTTATGAACGGATACAAGGATTAAGGTAGTGTTTTAGTTAGTGTGTAGATTTTTAAGATTTGTTTGGTTTTGTTTTTGATACAAAGTTTTTAGATGTGTTCTTGTTTAGTAATGTTTGATGATGTTTAAACTTAGTTCATGTGTATATATGTGTGTATCATGATTTATAGATGTAAATATATACATGCATACGTAAAATGCATGCATATAACATACTAAAATTATGTAATTATTTTATAATGTGGAAGTGTTCATGTGAAATGATCCATAATATATATATGGTAATGGTTTATTTAAATATATGCATGCGTACGTAAATAATGCATGCATGCATAGCATACATACCTACAAATTTACTTATCCAATTGATATACATACATATAAGGCATAGTAATAGTAATTAATGATAACTTTAAATATTTTCTAACCTGGAGTTTTTAGGGTTGTCACAGTACAACTTCTCATTCAACTGGATGAACTGGGGATACATGAAGAAAGAATCCATCTCGGGTGCTTGGTCATTGGAATGGTAAGGAACCGAAGGTTCAACTACTCCAAGTTTGTGCTAATGAACCTAATCAGCAATCTAACTAGGGATTCTTTCTTCATGTATCCCCGGTTCATCCAGCACTTCATAAACTATGAGTTGGATCAGGACCGACTACAACTTGGTCAACCACTACCGTTCCTCACATGAAGCCTGGTGTCTTCAAGATTTTGAAGAAGGTTTCAACCAATTTCACTGGCAGGTTTACTGATTTGCCCCAAGGTATATTTGAGCCAATGGCTCATGGTGACATCCCTACCAACCCAGCAGGTGAACGCCCACCAGTCTCACCCCTTATACGTCATCCCATACAGCTCACTTATCATAGAAGCCCAAAACAAACCCTTGATCAATTACTCTGATTGATCAAGTCCCCTCTTTTCAAAACAAAAAGGCTAGAGTGGAAACATGGGCTCCCACTCAGTCTGAGGTCTCAACTTCCTCCCACATAGGCCTTAATGTCATGGTTGAGTCTCCTCAGTCTCAACCAGACGAGCCCACTAACCAGCCTTAAGCCCTTAGGTTGAGTCACAACACTCTCCTGAGCAGCCTAAAAGGGACAACCACATTTTGGAATCCACTGTTGATGCTGGGGAATCCTTAGGTGTAGACCAAGGTCCCGGGTCATTAGCTATATTTGCTGAATCTTTCCTTGACCTTTTAACGCATCCTGATGAGAATATCATGCTGTAACAGGGAAGTGAAGTTGATCCTTCTCACCACTCTTTTGATCAACAGAGCCCTCTGCACCGCTGATATTCAACCCACATCAGGAAGAAAGTACTGATGTGAGTCCCATAGATGTGAAGGGGACTCATGTGGATAGAGCTGCCACTACTGAGGGTGCTTCGTTAGTCTCTCAGGACAGTAGTGACATCAATCAGACTCTATCCACAGCAACTTCTAAAATCCATGTTTCTAAAGGAGACATGGATCAGCAGAGGAACCCTGGGTGCTAACAAACCACATCAGGTGGTGAGGATGAGCATACTAGGTATGTTATCTTATCTCCCGATGATTCCTCCAATGAGGATGAAGGTAGTATGCAACTTACCATCAAGTATCTACTCTCTAAAATCGCAAACCGGAATCTCAGGTTAGGATTTTAGAAAGTAGATCTGCCGCTCAGCAACTTGAGATTAACACCCTCAAGGTCCAACAAGCTGAGAAACAGATAGAGAGATATGTTAGGTATGTCCAGATCCAGTTCTCTGCAAGTTCTTCCTCAAGCTCATCTGACTCTTAGGATGATGCTACCAAAAAGGGGAGAATTTGCAGGATCAAACAACTGCTGAGGGAGTATCTGCTCATTCTTTAGAGCAGGTATCACCTCAGGGGAGATGGTTGGTCACTCTTTGGAGCAGGCATCAACCCTCATTGAGCCTACTATTGCCACAACCCTCCTCTTGGAGTCACCTCCTCTACCCCAGCTTCCCCTGCACATACCCTCCTTGAGCCAATCTCTTCTGTTCAGATGGAACCCAGGACTTCCATCAATCCTATAGACCAGTTTCTGATGAAGTCCCCATCTAAACATTACCTCCCCGATCATACTCTTACTTACTTTGGAACTGAAGAGCTTCAAAGGGTAACTGGACTTTCTACCTCTTGGAAAGATATTGGTCAACCTAAGGGGAGTGTTGAACTTAAGATAACTTCGAAAGGGAAGCACAAACTGATGGCCCAACACCTGACTTAGCAGGGCCAGAAAGTCAAATTACGTCCAAGGCCAGGGAAGTTACTTCCGAGGCCAAAGAAATTTCTTCCGAGGCTAAGGAAATCTCTTCCAAAGCCAAGGAAATTCCTTCCGAAGAAGGATTACTGTCTACTTCCGATGCAATCAAATCTAGTTCCGAAAGGCATGGAAATTTCTTCGAGGCTGATTTTGAAGTCGCGAAAGTAATAGTAAACCTCTCTGCCACCATCTCTCCTCTTCCAGCCAGCGTGAACCATCCAAACCTGAGTCTCCTAAGCCATCAGCTTCCTCAGACCCTAAAGCAAAGAGGAAGTTGAAACCTGAAGAGCTAAAGGAGGAATACAGACTAGAGAAGTTAAAGAGGAAAGGAAAAGTGGACTCTGGGAAGCTGCTGGCTGATAGTAAAAAGGCAACAACCGAAGCAGCTGCTGCTCATGAGCACTTTGCCAACAAAAGTAGGGTAGAGTTGATTGATAGGATCCTCAACCTTATGATCCAAAGTGAAGAAATTCTTCTACTTCCCTATGAGGATCTTGTCAACTTAGAGAAGAAAACCTTCTTGCAAAAGGAGATAGAAGAAGCAGTAAGGTTGGCAAAGGAGGAGGAAAGAAGGAAGAAGAAAGAAGATGATAAGATCAAGGCTCAGGCCAAGGTAAGTGCAGAGAAGATAGCATTTATCTTCTCTAGGGGATATAAGGAAGAATACCTGGCTCCTCATGAGTTTGATACTATCCTATTCTTCTTCAAACAAGAACAGGAGAAAATCATAAAAAAAAGGAAGAGGGTTGCCAGGGAGAAGCTAAGAGAGAAAGAGAAGAAGAAGGAGAAGGCTGAGGAGCTAGCTACCAAACAAGTTGATGATAGGGACTGGATGAAGTCCTATCTGAAAGCTCATGGCTTCTCAGCTAGGCAAGTAGGATCAATGGCTATAAAGACTCTCCAACGACGTGTCAGTGACATAAAGACTAACATTCAAATGGGGTGCCGGCAGGAAGTTCAATGGAAAACTGCAAGCAAGAGGATAGCCACCAAACCACACCCAAACTGATGCCTACTCTTAAACCCAAACAAACACCACTCCCACAAACCACTGAACCACCTGCACCTTTCCCTTTTCTCTACCCTGTAAATCCTGAACCTGTAGATAAACCCTTCACCCCTGAACTAGTCCCTTCAACCATCTCACAACCCACACCACAAATATCTAAACCACCACCACCACCACCAACTCTGAAACCTAAAACCAAACTAACAACCCAACTGTCACACCCCGGGCCCAGAGGGGCGGACATAATGATTAGTAAACAACAACCAAACGCAACGGAAAACCAAAACACTTTATTACATAACATCTTATAAAATTTACCCTAGATAGTTGCTTGATTCTCACACATAAAGTACCCAAATCAACAATTTAAAGGTATCATTATTAGGCTCTTGATCAATCATTACTTGAGTCTTTTGTATCTAAGGCTTCTAGGCTCAAGTTTAGCCTTTTACAACTACCCTGAATCTCTTGCTTCAGCTTTAGATCTCTTCTATGACTCATCTAATTCTCTTGTAGTACCTGAAAGACATGCTCAAAAGATTTTGTGTCAACATAAAGTTGGTGAGTTCAAGTGCTTAAAGTTTAAAAACAAAAGGCTCTTTAGAATCCATTAGTTGACTTAAAAACATAAGTATCATTTTTGTGGGGTCACAATCAACCCTGTACTTAGTCCCGTCTAGCCTCTTCTAAAGTTGAGTTTGTACCGGTCAACCCCAAGGGGAGAACTGAGCCACAAAAAGTGGACCATACCGGCCAGATGGTTCATCATAGAATCTTATCAAAACCTGTCACATGCCACAAATGACCCCACAGGATCTCAGTGGGGTACCCTTCCTAACTTCAAGGCATTGTGTGTGGGGGATTCACCAAGTAGATCTACCCATATAAAACAAGCGGTTCACAAAAGAATTAATGATTGTGATACAAGTATAAGAAGGTATCAACATTAACCACAACATACAAGCATCATAAAATAGCACAGTTAATATTTCAGTTCAAACAGAGCATGCTTCATTCCCAAAACAGTAGTAAAATGGGGACACTAGAACTCACCTCGTATCCTTATATAGATTTTGAGCTCGGTATAGAGTGAAGGGTTCCAACAATGCCATCCTAATTGTACATATAAGATTTATGTTAGCATTAGCACGATGTTGTTATATGCGTGCAAGTTGAGCTCCTTAGTTACCTAGAGTTGGTGATTAGTATCCTTGTTGTATCTTAGCTTTTGTACAAGTATTTGTTGTCATGTACTAATTTGTGTATATTAGATTGATTACTGTTCTTATTCGAGTAATGATTCTTAGTACGATGGTTGTAACAATAATCGGTTGATGTTAATAACGATAACCAAATGAAATGTATTTTAGCAAATTACATTTACTCTGTCAGTATTCATTACATCTAAAGTCTTGCATGTAATATTAATATCAATTTGATAATAATTATCTTAAATAATGGTAATCGTTAAAATACCAACATTGGTATTAATATTGACATTAGTATCCAATTTAAGTACATATCAAATTGTTCATACGAGAGAGGGTTATACCATATATAGTATTTGTGTTCAAGTATTAATATACAAGTATGAAATATGGGTTGCATAATTGTTAGCATGCTATAACTATTTCTCATAAATAGATGTCCATCTTTACCAAGATTATACGTGAAGTCTTATTTTCATCAACTTCAGTAGTAATATTATCTTCCCAAGAATGATATTTATTTTGATACCAAAACTACTATTATTGTTAGAAATTATATTTTTTCATTATTAAATATACTAATAACAGTTTAAGTAAAATAATGTTATCCCATTAAATGTACATATTTGTGGTTTTGAAAACACTAACATGTCATGTGCATTTGTTTGCATACTTTGTATTAATAATCTATACACCAACTATAGTAACATCTTGATCACAAAAACATATCATTCTTTAGTCCCTAACATTATTGTATCAAATCGTGTTTGTAATTACATGTGAGTAGTAAGCACATTACATGACTTAACAATTAACATGTTGCATGGTCTATAATTGTCTGACATTAAAATGATCCAATGTGATTTTTCATTACTTAGTAATGAGTAGCTATTATAAATTGTTGTGTAACTTTCTAAATCCTATAATTACTATGATTATAGTTTGTTTTCATATACGATTCATGTTTGTTATCAAGTTAGAGCTCAACATTTTTCAAGTGCGCACATGTAAGTTATTTCTCAAACTTTGACATAAAACGAAGCACGTTTATACCTTTCACTCGCTTTGTTCGCATACGTAAACCCGTTCAAAATCGATTCGTGTCCACACCGTTACCAATGTTGGCTCGTTTTACATCGCTAATATTTCTCCGTTGACTATTTGTGTTGTTGACCGCATTGACCATCAGTTGACCAGCCCTGACTTGATTTGACCAAGAACCGGTTCACCATATCTTCCTTAATTAACCCTAAAATCACCATAATGTCATACCAAACATTAACTTATACAAAACAACCCTTCGTAGGGTTTTGGCCAAACTTGACTATACAGTCACAACCATGACAACCAACAACCCATCACCAACATAGTTACTGCCCAACACCACCACAACTAACCAATCCAACCGACAACCTAAACCACAATCACCACCAGCCATTACTATTGCCATGAGAAACACCACAACCATAGGTACAATCACGGCCAACACAACCGCCATCATCACCTCCCTTAGCAACCATCGCACCAGCCTAACCACCACCATCACCCTTGCCTTACACCACCGTCGCCTTACTACACCATCACAGTCGTAGCATGGTTGCCTTCATAGCAACCGCAACCACAATCACAGTCAATAACCATCAACAGCCAACATCACCACCATCACCGGGCCTAAACATAACCATAACCAACAACCACCACGACCATAGCCTAAAACTATAACGTCAGCCACCATCATCATTACTGTTGCGGCCCTGCACCACCATCGGCCACCAACACACAGCCACCATCTCCATCTCAAATCATCACCACCTTGATGTCAACTGAACAATCTCCACAGCGGCCATAAGCCACATCCATCTAGTCTACCACCATCGTAATCTTCAAGGTCAAGACCCTCCTTCACCACCACCTACCTTCACTGACAGCCACCACAAAGGTGGGGCTATAACCATCGATTCAACCAACTAAAACAGCCATCAACCGCAGCCGTCCTCCATCGATAACCCTATAACCACCGACTTTAACCACCACCGCCTAAAGCCTAACATTCAACACAGCCACAACCACAACCGGCTCGCCCGCCTACGACCCGACAACCAGTCCCAAAGACACCACCACCACCATGGTACCTTGCCACTACCATGTGTGGTTCTCAAGACCACCCAGAGGTAGTTGTGACCGACACCTATCACCAAATCGGCCACCATAGGAGCCGAGAACCACCGGAGCGACCACCATCGCAGAACCACCATCTTCTTACACACCATCTCTGCCATGATCCTAGCTACTCATTGGCAAGGTGGCCAGAGGCGATGGTTGCTTGAGATCGACCGAGAATAGGGGGAGAAATGGGGCTGCGACCGCCTCTCTCTCTCTCTCTGTCCTAATTTGTTTTGTGAAACCCTAAAATGAAAGAATATTTGTTTATATAAAGGGGTTAAGAGAATGGGTTCATTAATAGGTTAGTTCGCCTCACATTCGGATAAGTTTCGTATCATTATAAATTTTATTTCATGATAGTTTCAATTATACTAAATATTATAAATATTCCAAGATTATTTATTTGATCATATTTAAAATTTGCTTGATAATTAAACAGTTTTATCATGTAAATATCACGTATTCAACACGTTTAACTGTTTTAAGTGTTTCCCTCGTAGGAGCGTTGTTATTATTATTTTAGGATTAAAATATATGTACTTAGGTATTTAATATATTTGTACCTTAATTTCCCACGTTAGAAGCGTTAAAATTTTATCTGTCAAATACGCGTTTGTAAGTTTGTAATAATCATGTTATAACTTGTTATGTTCATCTGAAAACTGTTCAAGCTTAGAATTATTGAATCGAGCTTCAATGGGCCTTAAGTGAGCCTTATTTATAAGTTCGGGCCTTTATTGGGCCTAAAATGCTAGTTCCTTATCCAAGTTTTTTTTGGTAAGCCCAAATCAATCCCAACCTTTATTAGGCTTTTATAATACTTTAAGGTTCTAATTGGGCTGAATTTCTAGGGTGTTAGAGTCTCCCCTACTTTAAGAAATTTCGTCCTCAAAATTTTAGTATCGCTAATATTGTTTCCAAGTGTGTTTCTCTCATAGTATGAGTCTTAAGGATTTGAAACTTTTCAGCTGAGCATATAAGGACGAATGTTGTTGATTATGTGTCAATAACTGGGTTTGATCTAGATTGAGGTAAGTATCCCAATGTTTGGTCATGCTTGTCAAAACTAGTGAGTCGTTTCATGCATAGATATTTGGCTACAGTACCTGATTAATTATCATTTGTACAGATTTGACAAGAAGAGATTTTCCACTATGGTTCAATACACCATCCTGCTAGATAAATCTAGCAAGGAGACGAACACTACAATCCTAGGGTATAACCATCCTCACAGAGAATTTATGAAAGATTGTGAAGAATCAGATGTTGGTGTGAATGCCTTTAATTGGACACAAGAGTCAAGACGGTCATATGCCACTATTAAATCCTAAGGATCATAAAGGTAATAGGTCATAAGATGTGATATATTAAAGACTTCTATCAAGGAGGGTTGAGTTTTCCCAAGTGTTGGACCAAAAGAAACAATGAGCCAAGATCAGGAAAACCTCTAAGTCCCACATGCCACTACAACAACAAGTGAAGACTCTCATCAGCTATTGTGTTCTCTTGCCGGAAGGTCAGAGAGGAACTGAGGACTCTCATCAGCTATTGTGTTCTCTTGCCTGAGTGTCAGGCTCGAGAGCATCTTAGTGCCAGCTCTCTACTGAGATGATGAAGTCTGAAGAACAAATTCTGAAGATCAAAGAACTGAAGATCATCAGCTGAAGATATCAAAAGGCTGAAGATCTAAAGAACTGAAGATCTTCCGAAGCACAAAGTCTGAAGACAAAGACTGAAGACAACAACTGATGATATCTACTGAGATCATCAGTTGTTACATCTTCCGAAGTTGTTCTATCTCCGAAGCAAAGTCCGAAGACAAAGACTGAAGACAACAACTGATGATATCTACTGAAGTCATCAGTTGTTACATCTTCCGAAGCTGTTCTATCTTCCGAAGCAAAGTCTGAAGAAAAGACTGAAGACAACAACTGATGATATCTACTGAAGTCATCAGTTGTTACATCTTCCGAAGTAACATCTTCCGAAGTTTCATCTTCCGAAGCCAAGTCTGAAGACCAAGTACTGAAGACAGAGTTTGTCTCAACAACTGAAGAAGTCCTCTTCAGTTGTTGTGGTGGTTTTCCTTTTCCAAGTTTATTTTGTGTCAGTAGTTGTACAACAGCTGAAGAGAATGTTCTTCAGCTGTTATAGTTTCATAGTTTAATTTTTGTCAGTACTTAGGAACTTTTGTAAGAAGATGTCAGTTGTTGACATCTTCAGTAGTTTTATGTTTTGTCAATTGTAATTTGAATATTTAGTGATGTCAGAAAAAGGGCATCACCACCATGCTTTTGCCTCCTATATAAGGATGGCAAACATGCTGTTTTAATTGCCGAAACGTGGTTAGTAATGAACAATTAATGTTTCGCAGAACTCTTCTCTCTCTATGCTTTTGAATTGCAATATCTTTTATGTTCTTGCTTAATTGCTAATTAACGTGCTAAATCCGCTGCAAACATAATCTAATTGATCAACACGAGAGGCTGAGATCCTGTCAAATGGTATCAGAGCAGGTTAATCATTGATCGATCTTACCATTGATCATTTGAAACTGCTCTTTTGATCTCTCAGTTTGATCGAATTAGCAATTTGCAAGAGTTAGTCATAGAGAGTGAGTTTCTACTGTTTCCGGCCAAAACCTTGAGGTCTTTCGGTGGTTTAGAGTCACATTTGTCTGGTTTAAACTTGTTTTTGACTGAAACCTGAGATGACAACACCAACTAATGATCTCACAATACTGGTTCCGCAACCAAGCCTCCGATGCTGGTTAGGAACGAGTATAACATATGGCAAAGACGTATGCTGCACCACTTGGCTGTCAACAGTGCTGGTTGTTGGAAGTCAGTGGTGCATGGGCCATACAAGCCTATGGTGAACGTCCCGGAATCAAATGAACAGGTTGCGAAGAAACCTGAACAGTATTCGGACGAAGATCTAAAGCTGTTTGAAATTGATGCTAGAGCCCATGGAATTTAGCCATGGCCATTCCAAACGAGATATTCAGGGCTCTTGCATCATGAGTCTGCTCATGACCTATGGGTTGCTCTAAAGGAACAATTTGGAGGAACTGATTCGGTCTTAGCAAACAATAGGGAAATCCTCGCCCAACAATATGAGACTTTCTCATATAGAAAGGGTGAGACTCTGACCCAGCAGTTTGAGCGGTTCTCTTGTTTGATCTCTGAGCTGAAGATGGTCAAACAAGAGTACACCAACAGCCAGATGAACAACAGGTTCCTCAGGTCACTTCCTGAGAGATGGGACACATATACCATTGTCCTACGCCAGTGCTGACCTTGACACTCTATCTCTCACCCAACTTCATGGGAAGTACTCACTTTTGAGAGAGAGGTAGAGCAAAGAGGAAGCTGTCCTCTTCTGGCAAGCTCGCTGATGACTTTGTCCAAGGTAATGCTGCCTTGATAAGTCATGAGTCAGAATATGCTTCATCAGAAAGTTCTTATGATGAGCATATCGATTCTCTACTAACTCAGAACAAGCTTTTGTTGGGTGTTAGTAGTTCAGGAGGAGGTGGTGAAAATTTGTGTTTTCTGATGGAGGATTTGAAGGGCATTCCAGATGATGATCTGGAAGAGATGGATATTTTGAACCAAATGGCAATGATAAATATCCGCTCTCAGAAGTTCTACAAAAGAACTGGTAGGAAATTCCCAGGACTCTCTGGCAAAACCAAAGTTGGTTTTGACAAGAGCAAGTTGAGGTGTCACAAGTGCCAAAGGCTTGGACACTTTGCAAGAGAGTGTAGATCATCTGGATCTAACTCATCTGCACCCTTGTGACTTTTCCTAGCAATAGCTCACAGCACAAAGGGCAACCTCCTACAGTTCTCCCCATCCATCTCAAGCACAAGCACCAACTGCTTATTTTGTGCCACAGGGTCATATGCCTTATCCTTACCCTGTTACTACATGCCTCAGCCTGGTCAAATCTCAAGCACCCCGGCTCAACCACCTCATGCTCTTCCAGAGCCTCATTCTTCCCAATCTCATCACCACACACACCTCAACAACAAAGCTTTTCACCCCAACTGCTGTTGACTGGAGTAGTCTACCAGAAGAGCTATCTGGTCAGGAACCACTACTCCAAGGTGCTGGTCAACATGGTGGTGATCAACCTTTTGGAAATCTTGCTCTGATGGCCCTTGATTCTGCTGAAGGGTCATCATCCAATGCCTCATCTCAGGTATCCACTGAGGCAAAAGCCAAGCTTTGTTCAGAGTCATGCATAGCAGCATTTGCTTCTATTAGAGAAGCAAATGTAGCTTTAATAGATAAAAATCTTGAGCTTGAGCACACTATTTCCAAAGAAAAGCTGATTTTGAGGTTGTTCTAAAAGATAAAAATGATGAGATTTACAAGCTTAACTGCCAAATCAAAGATGCTAAAGCTAGGGAAGATGTACTTCTTGAGAAGTACAAAGATCTCAAGGAAACTCTTGCAACCACCCAAGTTGAGTGTGATCGATGGGTGCAATCTTGCAAGGGTTTTGAAATGCTTCTTAGCAAGCAAACAGCTTCCAATGTGAAGTTTGGCATTGGTTATAATCACACTGCTCCTCCCACAGATTCATTTCAAGAGCAGAAGTTGAATCTGATGGGAGAGCAATAACCAATCCTTCTCATCATGTGACTTACTATCCTCTGAATCAGCATCATCAGAGATAGACTATCACATGACCAAAAGGCTGATCAACTCAGAAGTTGTCACTAGAAGTACTGAAGGTACTGGAGAGAGTGACAACATCTGAAGTTCAAACCTCAAATACTGTTAGCACTAAAGAGAAGAAAACTAACAGTAGGAAAGGTTTGAAGACAGCTAAAGAGGATACCAGGAAAGCAGGCACTAGGAAGAAAACTGCTAGTACTGATGACAAACAGCTGAAGAACAAGTCTTCAGCAGTTAAATCCTCTTCAGCTGATGATCAGCATAAGATGAAGAAAAAGCCATGTGAGATATGTGGCTTTTTCAATCATCTCACTGATGATTGCTGGTACAAAAGGGTTCCAAACTCAACAGAAGGAGAAAATTTCTGAGAGCATCAATAAAATGAAGAGTGAGTTTGAAACCAAGTTTGTACTGGCAACATCCAAGTCTGAAATCCCTAAGCCCAAAGCTAAATCTAAGGCAGGGATTTCTCAGACAACAGCTGAGGTTGCTCAGAAAAGATGGTACAACATAGGAACTCATCATCAGTAAAACTCCAATGTGTCTGAAGAGCTGAAGGCTTTATCACAAAACCAGACACAGTTGGTGATGATGGTTCAGCAACTAGTGGGAAGAGTCAACCACTTAGATGCTCTATGTTGAAACCACAGAAAAGGAAGTCCAAGCCAAAAGCTTCCTCTTCTGTACCATCTTCTTCACCTCAAGCTGTCACACATAACACACCTGTTAGTGCTACATCTGTAGCTGAGATCAGACCCAAGGCCAAGCAGTTTGGGTCTCCAAGACTAACTAACACATGGTTGTGTTTGCAGGGTTCTTCAACATGCCAAAGAAGCATCTGGTATGTAGACAGTGGAGGATCCATGCACATGACGGGAAGCAGCTCCCTTCTTAATGACTACTCTCAAGGAAAGAAGGGATTTGTTTCTTTTGGCAATGATGCAAAGGGTTACATCGTCGGAAAAGGCTTTGTTTCCACGGGGAAATAAGGTTTGATGATGTTAACCATGTGGAGAATCTCAAGTACAACCTCTTGAGTGTCAGTCAAATGTGTGACAAAGGCCATGTTGCCCTTTTCACAAGCCAGAACTGTAGGATTCTGTCATCCAAAGTTCTGAGTTTGATTGACAAGGCATTGGATGAACACACTCTCCTGAAGGCCAACAGGACAGGAAGAGTGTATGCCTTAGATCTTTCCAAAAAGATGGATCTAAAAGGCCATCCTTGCCTATTCTCCAAGGCATCTCCTCAAGAGTCTACACTTTGGCATAGAAGGCTGGGTCATGTTAATTTCAAGAACATGAATCAGCTTATAAGCCATGGTTTAGTAAGAGGATTGCCTCTGAAGGAGTTCAAGTGTGAAGATGACTGCACTGCTTGCTTGAAAGGAAAACAACACAAAGTTTCATTCCCTTCAATAGAAGAACCTAAGTCCACTGCCTGCTTACAACTTCTGCACATGGATCTCTTTGGTCCTGTCAGAGTAATGAGCATGGCAAAGAAGAAATACTGCCTGGTAATGTGGATGATTACTCCAGGTTTGTATGGACTTTCTTCTTGCACTCCAAGGATGAAGCAGCAAAGACAATAATGAACTTTGTGTTACAAGTAGAAAAGCAGTATTCCCTACAGGTCAAGTGTGTGAGGAGTGACAATGGAACAGAATTTAGAAACCACACACTTGATGACTTCTACCTGTCCAAGGGAATTAGAAGGCAGTTTAGCATTCCAAGAACTCCTGAACAGAATGGAGTGGTGGAGAGAAAGAACAGGACCCTCATTGAAGCAGCAAGGTCAATGTTGGCTGACTCAGGGCTGCCACTGACCTTTTGGGCTGAAGCTGTCAATACAGCTTGCTATGTACAGAATAGAGCCTTAGTAAATAAGAGGTTGATGAAGACTCCTATGAAGTTCTTCATCATTTGGCCCCTCTTATTTCATTCTTTAGAGCCTTTGGGTGTCCTTGTTTCATTCTCAACACTAGCAACCCACTCCATAAGTTTGCTAGTAAGGTGGATGCAGGGTACTTTGTTGGTTATTCATCAACTTGCAAAGCATACAGAGTCTTCAACTGTAGAACCAAAGGGGTTGAAGAAACTTTGCATGTTAAGTTCAATGAATCTCCAAAGGACAAGATTCCACAAAACCCTGTGGAGTGTTTGATCTGGACATACTGCAATATGTTCCTTATCAACCTCCATCTGTTGAGCCTGTCAACAGATCTCCACCTGGTGGTACTGAAGATGATGAAGTCAGTACTCACCTCTTCAAGTTCAGTGACAACCTGCCTAAGTCCACTGAACTGATGCTCCTGTAGCCTCAGCAGCTCCATCCACTACAAATGCTGATGAGATTTCTGCTTGCTCTACTTCGTTTGAGCTGCCATCCTCTACATGGTTTCAGGAATCTCCATCACCATCTGTTGCTGCTGATGGGTCTACAAACACTTGCACAGATATCATAGTCTATCAAGAGCTCAAGAATCACCCCACTTCACATCATTGGTGATATTCATGCTGGAGTTTCAACCAGGAATAATTGTCCAACTTTGCTTCTATGCTCTCTTCATCAGTCAGCAAGAGCCAAAGAACTATCATATTGCTTTAAGAGACAATGGATGGGTGGAAGCTATGCAGCTTGAGCTACTTCAATTCAAGAAACAGCAAGTGTGGGAGCTTGTTCCATTGCCCAAAGATAAGTGTGCTATAGGCACCAAGTGGGTATTCAGGAACAAAACAGATGAGAAGGGCCAAATTGTCAAGAACAAGGCCAGACTGGTTGTTCAAGGGTTTGCACAGGAGGAAGGAATCGATTATGATGAGACCTTTGCCTGTGGCCAGACTAGAAGCAATTAGACTGTTCTTAGCTTATGCTGCCTTTCACAGTCTCAAGGTTTATCAAATGGATGTCAAAAGTGCCTCCTATATGGAAAAATCAAAGAAGAGGTTTATGTGTGTCAACCACCAGGCTTTGAGGACAATAAACATCCTGATTGGGTGTACAAGCTTGATAAGGCTCTTTATGGGCTGAAGCAAGCACCTAGAGCCTGGTATGAGACACTCTCAACCTTTTTCTAGAGAACAAGTTCACTAGAGGCACCATTGATAAAACCTATTCATCAAGACTGTGGGACAACATAAGCTCCTTGTTCAGATTTATGTTGATGATATCATCTTTGCATCCTCTGATCCAAAGTTGTGTGATGAATTTACAAAGCTTATGAAGCTGAGATTTGAAATGAGTGCTATGGGAGAATTACAGTACTTTCTGGGCTTGCAAATCAAACAACTGGATGATGGAATCTTCATCCATCAGTCCAAGTATACCAAAGAGTTGTGAATAAGTTTGATTTACAATCCTGTAAGCCCTGTTCTACTCCCATGAGCAGCATCACACAACTAGATGTTGATCAGAAAGGTAAAGCGGTTGATGAAACCCTTTACGATGTATGATTGGGTCCTTGATGTACCTTACAGCTTCTAGACAGACATCATGTTTTCAACATGTGCTTGTGCTAGATTTCAGGCTGCACCTAAAGAATCCCATTTGATTGCAGTCAAAAGGATCTTTAGATATCTGCAAGGTACCCAATCACTAGGACTTGGTATTCAGCTGGGCATTCATGCAAATTAGTGCTTTCTCGGATAGTGACTATGCAGGATGCAAAGTCACCAGAAAATCCACTTCTGGTGGTTGCCAATTCCTAGGCAATTGTTTAGTTTCTTGGCAGAGTAAGAAACAAACATCAATTGCTACATCACTGCTGAAGCTGAGTATATTGCTGCTGCAAGTTGTACCTCACAAATACTCTGGCTTCAGAACCAACTTCTGGATTATGGCATTACTGAGACTAAGACTCCATTATTAATGGATAGTGCTTCAGCTCTTTGTATTGTTAAGAATCCAGTCCAGCACTCTCGGACCAAGCATATGAGATCAGACATCATTTTATCAGGGATTGCTATGAGAAAGGTCTGATTGATCCTAAGTTTGTGCCTAGTGCTGATGAGCTTGCAGACATTTTTACTAAGCCTTTAGATAGGGCCACATTCCAAAATTTGGTACTAAGGCTTGGTATGCTGCAGCTTGATTGATTGACCTATGCTGATGCTCTCAAACTCACAACTACTGAAGAGCAAAGGTCAATAAGTACTGATGAGTAATTTAGTCTTCAGCTCTTTCACAACTACTGAAGACTAAAATAACTCAAAGTACTGATGTACTTAATTTATGTAAACAACTGATGTAGTGAGGTGGATTACAACTACTGATGTATAATTTCAATAAATAAGTACTGAAGAACGAATTTTGTTAAGTACTGATGGTAATCTTAACAAGAGCTGCAAAATTTGTCACCAGCTCGGAAGACTATTTCATCAGCACTTGTGAACATCTGATCACAAGAGCTGAAGGCAAAATATTCCCAGAGCTGAAGGGTCAATGAAAACATCTGAAAGTCAGCCAAAGAGCTGATGAGTAAATGTGGAGGCTAGTATGAAACAACTGATTTGACGGAAACAGCTGATGAGTACTTTCTCAATCAATGATAAACAACAGCTGATGTTCATACAAAACAACTGAAGGACAAAACAGTCTCAGTAGTTTAAACTACTGACATTAGTAGTTCACAACTACTGAAGGCTAACACCAAGTCCTCAGTTGTTTACAACTGAAGCAATACCATGTCTTCAGTAGTTCACAATACTGATCTCAGTAGTTCACAACTACTGAAGGCTAAAACAAGTCTTCAGTTGTTACAATGTAGAAGAAGAATACTGTCATCAGTAGTTTATAACTACTGAAGACTGACAGTAACTCTTCAGACGTTCACAACTCCGAAGGACAAAACAAGGTCTCAGTAGTTTCAACTACTGAAGACTATACCAAGTCCTCGGAAGTTACAAACACTGAAGGTTAAAACCACGTATCAGGTGTTATAACAACTGATGACTAACATCACAACCTTCAGTAGTTTTCTTTCACCCTTTAGCCTACCCTATAAATATCTTACTTTCAGAGCATTTACTTCACTTGCCCTAATCTTACCAAACCCTCTGAAATTCCACACACACCATTAATGGCGTCCTTGCACATAAAGCCTAGACACAACTGTGTGCACATTCACTAAATCGCCATTATGGCCAAAGTTTCACAATGCCGTCGATCTCATGCACGATTCCCCATACAAAACGGCATTTCTCATCAACCCACCATATACACCGACTCCTTGACGGAGTTTTTGGACAAATGTGACCGTCCACACTGGAGAGCATGATGGCGAGGTCTCTCCCGGTCCTCCGCGTAACGGCCATACGTGGTATCAAATCCAGCTACTATACGCCAAACCCTAAGAGTGGAAGATGCCACTACCCAACCTCCTACCCCAAAGGTACCCTGGATCTATCATCAATCCAACGACTACCAGGGTAACCTATCAGCTCTACCTTGTTGAAGAAACATTCCTGACCCTCAACGATTGATCTTCCACATGGTAAATGTTGTCTGGCTCCCAAAACCTCCTCATGGGACAGATGTCAAAAAGGTGGCAACAGGTATTGTATTCTATCCTTGAGAAACAACCACTAAATTTTACTGATATTTTATTTTGGAACTCAAGGATATGGCCACAAAACCACTTTCAAACCGTTGGAACTTCTCCACGGTTCATAATGGCCATGATCGAATACCAGCTTCAGGCTGAGGGACTAGTTGGCACTGGGGTCCCTGCCATGGCTGTTCTAGCCGAGGTATACTCCAGGCACAACACTGACCACACACTCAAACAGGCTGGCCGGCTGCGAAAACCCACGCAGCAGGAACCCACAGCCTCCACCAAAATCCAAAGTCCCCACCAAGCCAAAAGCCAAAAAGAAGCCCACAAAGGCTACTCAGGGAGATGAGTCCCCTGAGGATGCCCCTGCCACACAAAGGCAGGATGTGCCTGCTGGTTCGATTCTCCCAGCAGGTACCACGACTCCACCCACCACAACCGCACAGGCTTCCTCTCAACAGGAGCCTGATGTAGCCAATATAGGGGCAACCACATTACTGGGGTCTATCTCACTTGAGAAGACTACCATGAAGAGCACAGTCCTCCCCATGTGCACACTGCTTCTAGCCTTCTCCTGATGAGACCGCCCCACTGAGCCCAACATTGGCAATAGCCAAAGTGCTGACCGATCTGAGCACTCCACAACCCTCTCCCCAGAAACCTATTACACCTGGGAAACTCCAACCGAAGAGGGGGTGGATACAAGTGCCGATGGGAGCCCACAGCACAGAGAATCCGTTCAATCTCCCAGTGTGGTAGGGAGATAGAAAATCTGGTAAGGCTGCCACTTCCTCTGCATCAACATCTGAGCAGGGTGAAGCTGGTAACATCACTAAGACCTCACCAGAGGCAATGGCCGATGATGGATCCAATCCAGAGGCTAGAAGTCCCCAGTACCATGAACAAGGGGCACATGTCATTACTGAGCCACACTCAGGACATGTACATCCTGACACTGTCAGGAGGTCAGGTGATTCAGCTCATGCTGATGATGACCTGAGCTTCTTCTATGATGTAGTCGCTCAAAACACTATCCTAGAGGATGAGATAAGCAGACTCAAAGAGCTGCTTGCTCAGATGACTCAGGATAGAAGTCATCTGCCACCACTACAAACAGATGGCACCTTCACCCGAAGGTCTCACAACACTGAGCCAACCCACAAACTCGGCCACCAGCCCCTGCTTCTGGCACTAGCTCAGGGTCAGAACCCCCCTGAGCAGCTGGATGCTATCTTCCAGAAATCCCTACCTCTCATCACACCCATACTTCAAAATATAGTAATTCAGACCCTTGATGAGAGGCTTCCACATACATACAACTTGGTGGAGGTTGCCGTTTCTAAGGCGCTTGCTGATAGTCAAACCCAACCAATGCACCCAAAAAGGGGGAGACATCGGTACAAGCCAAGAGGAAGAGGGGTGAGGAAGAGGGAGAGGCAGAGAAAGAGGTGGTGTTGAGAGGGAGTTGGTTGAGGAGACTGGGAAGGTGGGGGAGAAGGGGAAGAGGAAAGAGAGGGAGGTAGAGCCAATAAAAGTGACTGACATCCAAAGGATTTCAGTGTCACTGATAAGAATAAGGGAAAGGGAAAGAAGGTGGCTGATCCTGATCTAGCAGCCCTTGTCAAGGAGGCTGATGCTGAACATACCCGTTCATGAACAAAGTCATTGAACAGCTGTTCAGGCAAGGCTTTGACAAGGACACTGCCTTGCTAGATCAAGAGATCAGGAATATGGAGAAGAGGGAGATTGAGTACCGATGGCTTACTCTTAGCCAAGAGGAAAGACAAAAAACTTGAGGCTATGAGTAGGTTCACTTCGAAGTATCTGGGCAGACCAGTCCTTGATGTCAAGGCATGGACCAGGGACAGACTCTTGGCAATAACCACCAAGATCTGTTCGGCTGGTGATTTTACCAAGGACTGGTTGCTGAGGCCCTATCTGAAGCCGGTGCTGGGAACAGGACACTGCTAGTAAAGCTAACCAAACCAGCACTTACTCTAAGCTACTAGCAGTGCCTGCCAACATTCCCACACCAACAACCAAACCACAACCCACAAAACCAACCCCTTCACCACCAAACCCACAGCCAATGATCCACCCTTGATGAAGAAGAGAAGGGTGTTGAGGCTGCAAGAAGAAGAGGAGGATGAGGAGGATAGCTTGCCTATTTCAGCAGTAACCTTTACCCAAAGCCAAATCACAAACCATCACTCCCACCTCAAGCAGGACACTGTGAGGGGTAAGTTAGAAGAGGAGGAGCAGCAAAAGCGACATGATGAGGAAATGCTGAAAAGCATGACAAATGTTATGCTGCTTCGACCTCTATAAAAATATGCAGAGAGAAGCTCTGAGGTTATTCACCCTCAGACAAACCTTTCAATATAAAAGGGAGAGGGTGAGAACTTGGCCTGACCCAAGGGTGGCTCACAGGATAGTCAAGAAGGACATGCCTGTGAGATACAAAGCCAACTAAAGAGAAATCGTAGATGAAGAGGTCTCTGTGGCTATTGTAATAACACCCTGGGAAATAGTAGATGAATTCGAGAAAGCTTATAGAGCGGCCAACCACCTTTTCAATGCTAGATAATAGGGGGTTAGGAAGGGTCTGGTCTATAAGAAGCTGAGAATTTCATCGGAATGAGCTCACTTTGTTGTTAGAGGGTATACACCTGATGAGTTTGCATATAGGCAAAATCACAACACTTGAACTACAAAAATGGAAAACAGGTCAAGTATCTCTCAGAGCTGTACGGTCGGGAAGGATTATTCGAAGGTGAGCCTGAAGACATGTCCAAAGAAGAACAAATGATCTTCCTTCAGGCCTACACCCGAGAATCCTACCCGCTTGTACATGGTAGGTAGATCTCATGGATGGGGGAACAGCTCTGTGTCCAATTCCCCAAGACAGAGCTCCCATCCATACTTAGCCAACAAACACTTGAGACTACCTCTCCGGCCAGTGCTTATCTGGGTCAAACTCCTAATCTGATCTAGGAGGAAATAGACCAATCTTTATGCCACCAATAAGTGGGACACCAATAATTAGAGGTTTTGGCTGCATTGGTTCAGGGGAGTTTGTTGGACAAAAAGAAACCAATGAGCCAAGATCAGGAAAACCTCTAAGTCCCACATGCCACTACAACAACAAGTGAAGACTCCTCTCATCAGCTATTGTGTTCTCTTGCCTGAGTGTCAGGCTCGAGAGCATCTTAGTGCCAGCTCTCTGCTGAGATGATGAAGTCTGAAGAACAAATTCTGAAGATCAAAGAACTGAGATCATCAGCTGAAGATATGAAAAGGCTGAAGATCTAAAGAACTGAAAATCTTCCGAAGCACAAAGTCTGAAGACAAAGACTGAAGACAACAACTGATGATATCTACTGAGATCATCAGTTGTTACATCTCCGAAGTTGTTCTATCTTCCGAAGCAAAGTCCGAAGACAAAGACTGAAGACAACAACTGATGATATCTACTGAAGTCATCAGTTGTTACATCTTCGAAGCTGTTCTATCTTCCGAAGCAAAGTCTGAAGAAAAAAGACTGAAGACAACAACTGATGATATCTACTGAAGTCATCAGTTGTTACATCTTCCGAAGTAACATCTTCCGAAGTTCATCTCCGAAGCAAGTCTGAAGACCAAGTACTGAAGACAGAGTTTGTCTCAACAACTGAAGAAGTCCTCTTCAGTTGTTGTGGTGGTTTTTCCTTTTCCAAGTTTATTTGTGTCAGTAGTTGTACAACAGCTGAAGAGAATGTTCTTCAGCTGTATAAGTTTCAATAGTTTACTTTTGGCAGTACTTAGGAACTTTTGTAAGAAGATGTCAGTTGTGACATCTTCAGTAGTTTTATGTTTTGTCATTGTAATTGAATATTCAGTGATGTCAGAAAAAGGACATCACCACCATGCTTTTGCCTCCTATATAAGGATGGCAAACCATGCTGTTTTAATTGCCGAAACGTGGTTAGTAATGAACAATTAATGTTTCGCAGAACTCTTCTCTCTCTATGCTTTTGAATTGCAAATATCTTTTATGTTCTTGCTTAATTGCTAATTAACGTGCTAAATCCGCTGCAAACATAATCAATTGATCAACACGAGAGGCTGAGATCCTATCACAAGAGTAAGAGTATAGATTAGTATCTAGAACTCGGCATTACACGAAGGTCCTTACCTTTCAACCTTCCTCCCCCAGGAACGATACTGTGTATGATAATCTCAGTCTTCGAGTAGGTCCACCCATCTTATCTGACGCATGTTGAGAGTTTTCCGATCTAGGTGTGTTTACAAGCTCTTATGAACTGAAGTTGGGAGAATTCACAAGTTCAAGATGTGATGAAGTGAAGGCAATGGAAGAAAAGGCTACTTGTAGGCTATCCGCATTCATCATGTGGGTAAGCAGAGACCAAATGCGGCCAAAACTTATTCTTTTCGCATTTACAATTGCGGATGTCTTAGGACAAATGCGGATGAAGGCCTCCTATCCGCACTTGTCAATGAGGTAACATTACAATTGTTGATTACCCTATGTGCTTGAACTAGTATTGTAATGGGTAGGACAGATAAGTATCAAAATATATATATTTTATTTTGGTAGAAGTCACGCCCCATAGTTCTAGTTCATGCATAATGTAACTCTTCACATGTTCTTGAATTGTCGGGTAGTTAGACAATTTGTCTCGTCCCGTTGCATCAACACACATCCCAATCTTCTGATCCATGCCCAAACGAATTCGGCAATTTAGGATAACGATGCAGTCGTATAGCTACACGAAGTGAAGCTTTTATTAATCCTTCTACAATTTTCATTAATCCTAGACATTGATGTATCTTAATGGGGTTTTTACTACCCCAGACTTGATAACCCAAAATTTAGCAAATCGTCTCAAATTCATGCTTATTAGTAATGACAAGATAACAGACATGTCTAAGTATGGCTTAAAAATCCTATTCTTAAGGGTCATGAATATCATTGATGCTTCAGTCAGCCCGAACAAGCTTGAATATGATTTCATAATGGCCACATTTATTTAAATGCAACCTTGGTAATGTCATTTTCCTTATATTCTCGGCTGATAATATTTGAGACGCAGTTAGCATCTTGCAACTGATTAGCAGGTTAATCATTTTGGGAAGAGGGTATTGCTTCTTCTTGGTGACTTTATTTAACTCTTAATAGTCCATCACATTAGGAGCATCAATTCTTCTTCCCACAAAGTGTATCAGGTTCTTCAAGGTGACACACTATGTCTTATGAGCCGTTTATCTACAGCTCTTGAATCAGCCTTCCTTCCACGAGCTCCTAAACATAAGCTTCAAATTAGTACCACCATACCTCACTACTTCTCTCTTGTCATATCCTTTAGAGCAACCTCATGTTGTCTTAAAATATAGAACTACTGCAAGCGTTCCTACTAATTTCTTTATAGTGCTTCTAACTAAGGTCAATCTTCTAGATGACCTCTTTCTCGCCCATTTTCTCGAGGTAACCCTGCCCTGTAGAGGGTCTATTCGTGAAGCAATTAACTCCATTTAGATCTCAACTCCTTTTAAGCACATCGATTATCCTAACGAGATATGGAAGTACGACTTTTAGCTCGAGTTTCTATGGAGTTTTCTAGGGTATGGCATTGGAGAATTACATTAGAAAAAGTTTAAAAATCTAAGAGGAGAAGTATAAACGCTTACGACCGGTGCTTGCTGTGCAGGTCTTCTTTGTCTACTATCTATCGCATGTTTTCATTTTGTTGTAGTTGGACCTTAAGTGATTTAATCATATGAGATTTCTTGTAGCTGATCTCTATGCTTCTTAATACCTCCTTTGGAGCAATACCATCCTTTAAACTCAACCATGAGTCTTCCCCCATGAATTCTTCATTATCATCGACAGCATCGACTTGAACAAGTTTAGAACTTATTAAGGTGCTCGCTAGTAAAAGGAAGCTAGCTACCGCTCTAATAACTTATTATATAACTTTGAGATTGTAATCTAACTTATGATCTTCGCTCTCGTATCACGAATTTATCACCCAAATAGTAGAGCTTTCGGGGTAGAGATGACTTACACGGTTTCAAAGTTGGCCACTTCGACTATCACGTGTTTTCAACGATAAATGTCATGATAGTGGGTTTAGTGTGAGTAGCACCAGTCGTTAGACCAAGAATTTTTACAGAATAAATCTTCAGCAGAAGGTGAGTGAAAACCGGGAATTCACAGAAGTTGTAAATTCAGATTTTTGTTTGAAAGCTCGAAGGTTATTTTTTTCAACGAATATCTCTTGCACTTGAGCCTTTATCTCTAAGGAATCGGGATTTCAAAACGAGGTCTCATCTCCTACTTATTCTGGCACTCAGAAGTTTACCAACAACATGGTTGGTTAAAAGCATAGTCAAAATAATCTAACTTATGTTGCAAGTGAAGATTGTTAGTAGGTACTAAGGGTTCGTTGATGATGAAGGATTTCACAAGCACCTGATACTATGAAAGGTGATTGTTATCACTATCGGAGCTGATCATAGAATATTCTTTGGATTAAGTGGTTCTATAATATCAAATAGGTATAGAGAAATCATATCAAAGGCTTTAAGAAATTGATAGAGGAATTTTAGACTCCAGGTTGTCCTATGAAGTGCGAGCTAATAAGGAGGAAAGAAGTGACAAGACATAGTCTTCTATGTCATGGATCACATGACGTGCTTCTCGACAATCCATTACCCTAGTCTGCTCTCGGTTGTAAGGTTATATTAGAGAGTCCCTTACGATGCCGACGAAGTTGAAACAAATTCTATAGTAGGTTGGAAGGAATTTTGAAACATCGCGAAAAAGAATGAATAATACTGCTAAAGTACGCGCATATCTTGGGTGAAATATCGTACTCTCAGTATGAGACTAGTTGAGTTTGAAAAGGAACACTTGATGATCTTCCGAGTCAGATAATTTGCATCATTATAAATCCAATAGGGGAGCAGAACAAAAGAAAAGTGAAAGAAGAAAAGGGATAGTTACTGCAATGTCATCCTTGGTAGCTCTGCATGTGTCACATGATTTCGCCCAGTGCGAGTGTGGTTAATATTTAATCATTGTTTATATGTTGGGTATTTGCATTGTACTTGTATCTATTAGTTCCTTGAGTGAACTTTGATGTTAATTTATATAACAGGGTCCACCAGAATTCAAGTGTACCTGTAAATTCACCATTACGATGCACCCGTAATCGTCAATTACCTTACACATCATTCTAGTTATTTCCCACAATAAGTTCCAAGTTTTTGTGCGTTATTGGGTTTATGAAGTTATACATATCATTTGGGTTTCATCTACATTTAGGCACACTAGTGCCCCTAATTATCCTAGCAATCTTGCTAACCCAACCAATGTGTCCAAGTAAAGTTCAACGAACTAGGTAATGAACTATCAGGTTCAAAGCTATAGTAGGGAGCAAATCAAACAAAAGGCATCATATTTACTAGCCTATCACTGCATCCCGACAAGTAGTCATATGCATGAAGCATAAAAAGTTTGCAACTATTGATACATATTAATGTACGTAGTTTATGTTCTGAAATGTAAAACTTTCATGTCTCCATATATGTAATCGATGTAATGAATTTAATGGATGATATATGAAGTGCATTGTGATGTTAATTTATGTTGATTATGTCTGATATCATTATATTGAATGTGTTGCACGTGTATGAACTAACTATATAGGTTTGATGTTGTTCTACATGGTTCTAAGTCAATAAGAACTTAGAAGTATTTTTAACTTATCCATGTGATAGTCATGCTAATGGACCATGCTAATGGACCATACGCATGAATATATATGCTTCTGGACCATCGCACGATTGAACCAGAAGACTGGATCAGTCATACAACGAGACATAAGATTGAGTCGGTCACACGACTGAACATTCAGTCATGCGTATGAGTCAATCTTAAGGCCCCGTTCCCGACGCTTACAGTTGGTCATTCATCGCACTTCAAATATAATTTACATATACTAAGTAAAATAACACAGCGGAATTGAAAAGTAGTACATTCTCATTTCATCATAAAAGGTTTACAATACATTACATCGTTGACTTGAATACAAAAATACAAGCTTCTTTACATTGCCTAACTTACTATGATTGCTGCGAAGCATATGAAACCGGGGATTTCAGTAATCCCTTTTATTTTAATCCTCAATCAATCAATAGGTCTATAATATCATGCTTAATAATGTAAATATAAAGAAGAAAATTCATTAAAAAGATCCTTAAGTAATGTTATCGGATCCTCAAGGAACACTTGCACGCAACATAATGCGTGGCAGCCTTATCAAAAGGAGAATGCCATCCCAAAGAGCTGAGTAGCCGCCTCGTGCATCCTCAGCAACCCTACCTGTCAACTGGAAAAACACATAAAAAGTCAGCGTGCTGAGTGAGTTCTAGTTTTATAATAAGACTACTTTCATTATTAGAAACCATTCTTACATACAGCGATCACACAACATACGTACACGTAGATAATGTTATTATTTCTCATTATTTCATCATGGCTTTCATTCGTGTACCATTAATCATCATTCACGTTCGTTCATTAACTCTTTCAGTCTTTACATTCATTCTTACGAGTATGTTACGACACCAAGGCCGCTCATCGATATCGATCTCTCACGATCGCACGTTAGCCGAGTCTGTTGCAGCCCATGGCTGCTCACTCAGTGGCAATCTCACGATTGCCTGCTAACGAGTCTGTTGCAATACAAAGTTGCTCACCTCTTTATCAATCTCAAAGATTGAACCTGTGTGCATTTTTCGGGGTAGCTAACCCGCATCACAGTTGAGCTAACACCTGCCAGGGGTGTGCACCTCCATCATTTGCTTGCAAGCCTTTCATACATTCATTCGTTCATTCATCAATGCATGCATTCATCATCATGTTTCTTTCATTATCTTTCACTTTGTTCTTATTACATTCGTTTCATTCATTCATTCATTCACGTAAAAGTCACAAAAAGATAAACATACATTGACACAAGGAACATAGATAATTACAAATCATGAGTCATTACCATCATAGAAGGCAACATCATACTTATCATATTTACGTCCTACATACACATCTCTCCTCATTCACATCAGCCCTATTTGGCGATTGAACATACTTCAGTGCATGGCTTCCATGATGCGACGGGTCGTGCGATTGGGTAGTGTTGGATCATGATGAGGCTGGTGCAACCAAAACCACTTCATAGTCATTTTTGGTGCTACATTGAAGGGCTTCGAAGCTAAGAATGAGATCTTCCGAGAGTCTGAAGCCAACAGCTGAAGACAAAGTCTGAGCTTCCGAAGACAAGTCTGATGAAAGAGCTGAAGACAAAGTTTGCTTCAGAAGACAAAGAAGACTCCAAGCCTCGGAAGAAGCAGTCTTCCGAGTATAAGTGCTTCGGAAGAAGTTATTCTTCCGAAGTACTTTATCCTTGGAAGACATTGCTACGACCAGCAGATAAAAGTATGGTCCCTGACAGTCCGCTGCGGACCTCTGATACAGCAGGCATATTCCTAAAGAGCCATGTTGTTGACCATACTTTATTCTACTGTTCACCTTTTTATGATAGTACATGTTACCAACTATAGTGGTGACAAAAGGTAAGTCAGGGACATGTCCTGACTACCAACTCTCAGAAAAATGTCTGAAAGACCTCACCCTAGAGTCTTGTAGTATAGATGTAAGGTTAGAGGTGTCCAGCTGGTATCAAAGTATATCGGCTGTAGGTAGTATATATATATCTTCTCCTTGTAACTCTTTAGATAAGCGATTTGAATCAAGAGTCTTGTAATCCTTTGAGTTGAGAAGCAATATATAAAAGTACCTTGAAATTACATTCTGTGTTTATTTACTTAGTGCTTGTTACTGTTATATTGTGATCAACTCTTCATAGACTCTTGCTGAGGTTGATTCAAGGTGAGTTTGAGAGAAAAAACCATCTGTTGAGTGACCCATAATCGATCCTGCAATGGTATCAGAGCTCAAGGTCTGATTGATTGTGAGATCTTACCATCCAAATCAACCTGTTTTTCACTCCTCACTACAAAAACCACTCACTCAAATGGCTGCTCTCTCCAATGCTGATATGGAAAACGGTACCATGACCAAGTCCCCACTGATCACCCGTGAAGACTTTTGACACATGTGTATCAGAATGGAAGGCTTCATCAAGTGTCAAGATTCAAGGATGTGGGACTCCATTGTCAATGGTAATTTCATACCAAGCATACTTCTACCACTGGTAATCGCATCATTCCAAAAGATGTTGATGATTAATCAAAAGAAGATAGGAAGAGAATAGAGCTAGATCAAAGGGCTATGACTTCTCTCCAAACTGCTTCCCCAACGCCGTCTACAGAGGCTTCAAGAAGTGCAAGACTGCTAAAGATTTATGGGAAGCATTGAAGCTGATGTATGAAGGATCCAAGAAAACCAAGAGAACAAGAAGGATCTCTTGAAGTAGCAGTTTGAGAACTTTACTTTCAAGGCTGGTGAGACTTGACTCAACAATACTTCAGGTATGTTGAGATAGTAGATACTCTGGTGGATATTGGAGTAGCTCTGAGAATAGAGACATAGTTAGGAAGTTCATGTCTTCCCTCCTAAACTATGGACACACTACTGTGTTGTAATCAAGAGAACTTCAGACCTTAAGACTCTTACTCTCACAGAGTTGTAGTATCCTAAGTGCATTCCAGATGGAGATGAACATGCAAACTCCTCTGGTCACTCCAATAACCAACTGAGTTCAGCCCTTCATGTGGTCGAAAAGGGAAATCATAGAACCAAACATCAGTTGCGTGTTACCCTGACAACTCACACAGTGGACCCTACATTCTCTACCTGAGACTCCAAAGTCAAAAAGGTTCTACACAACTCCTTTTAGGATAGTGCATTGTCTCTAGAAGTGGACACTCTGGTGATTTTCAATACTGCTTTGATGATCTTGAGTGCTTCAGTCCAGATGATGTGGAGTATATGGACATTGTCCAGCAGATGGCTCTTTTAACTTACAGAGCGAAGAAGTTCTTCAGAGAACTGGAAGGCAATTCCCTCAAAACCCAGTCAACAGCAGGTTTGGGTTTGATAAGAGTAAAGCAAAGTGTTACAACTGCAACCAACTTGGTCACTTTGCTAGGGAATGCAGGCTCCCAAGAACAACCTGGGAACCCCCATAGGCCTCTACACACCCACCGCTTCAAAGCATGAAGAGAAGTCAACTGAAAAAGCTGCTGTGGCTCAAGAAGTTGACTGGAGCTTCATGGTCAGGATGTGACTCCCGCTCAAGCACTCATGGCCGGAACAGATGATGATCAGGTATATGAACATCTTTGTACTACTGCCTGTATGCTAAAGTTAAACTTTATAAGGATTACATTTCGAAATCAGATCTGAGGTTGAGTCTTAAATGTGTTAAAATCTGATTTTAAGAGAGTTGAATCTGACTATCAAAAGAAAATTGAAGAGTTAGAGAAAACTGTGTCTCTTTTAAAACATGAAAAGACCAACTATAAGACTCAAATCAAAGATCTGATATCCAAACTATCTGAAGTTCAAGCCCAGTTAGTCACGGGAGGCTCAGGCCAGGAAGCAAGCTATGCTGAGCAAAGCTTCCAAACTATTCTTGCATCATCCTCTCTTTCCAAAATGTTTATCAAAACAAAGAAGGGTTGGAAACCAATGAAATAGCTCCACCACACTCTTATAAGTCTATTAGACTACCTAGATGTGGTACTGAAGAGCAAGAGGTTCCAACTGCTGACCCTTCTCCATTGGAACTAGAGGATGAGGCAACAATAGTGGCCACCACAGGGGAGGAAACTGGAGGATACACTCATCTCCACCTGTGAAGACCAAATCCTAACCACCAAGGCAAGAAGAAGCAGAGCTAAAGCTGCTAGAAGGACTGCCAAGAAGGTTGCAGAGTCCAAGCTTAAGATTGACCCAAAGCAAAAGGGTGTCTTCATTCCTGCGGATTCCAAGTGGTAGGTACTCCTGATTCAGGAAAGGAGGGTAGTACCAGCACTCCTGTCCTACCGAAGGATCAGAAGTTGAAAGGGAAGTTGCTGATGAAGAAAAGAAATCCAAGAAACAGCAATGCAAGTTCCCAGAAGGCTAGCATTGCATGGCATAATGTGTGGTCTGCACAACCACATGGCTAAAGATTGTTACTACAATCCAGCAAGCACACACTATGCAAATAATGCTAGAAAAGAAGGAGTCAGAGAAGGTTCTCAGTTGGACCACTTCAAACGGTCCAAATGATGAAAAAGGGAAAATTGGTCTCGGAACCCAAGTTGCTTTCGGAAGGAAGTACTCTTCCGAAGGGAAAATGGCTTCCGAAGCCAAACTTCTAAGGTTCGGAAGAACAAGAAGGCTCCTTGAAACCTTCTTAGAAGAAGACTACTCGGAAGAAAAGGTGGTGAAGGCTTCTTCCGAAAAGAAAGAAGCTTCAGAGAAGACCATGCTGCAAAAGCTTCAACAAGCTCATCCTCAAAGATCAACCAAGGATGGATTGGAAGATCAAGAAGATGTGCAGCCCAACCTCTTCTTCAACGACCCTATTGAACCTAATGCATATCCTTTGGTTCAATTATGTCACTCTCTTTGGAAGAGCCCAAGACCTGTAAGGCTTGGGCTTCCAAACAAAACTAACCATCTCATCTTATGTGCAGGGACATCCATTTGACTAGAACAACAATGTCTGGATTGTAGATAGTGGATGCTCCAGGCACATGACAGGGAACAGATCTCTCCTTCAACAATTCCAGAACTATGATGGAGGGCCTGTCCAATTTGGAGGTGAGGCCAGAGGATATATTTCTGCAGAGGAAGTATATCCAATGGCAGAATAAACATTGACAAAGTTCACTTTGTCAAACAGCTTGAACACAATCTGTTAAGTGTTTCTCAATTCTGTGACCAAAAGCATCAGATGCTTTTCACAGAACATGAGTGCATTATCCTCAAACCAGGGATGACAATTCCTCCAGAATTGGTGCTTCTTGGATCTCCCAGGAAAGGGGCTATGTACAAGCTGGACATGAACAATGCTTCTCCTATGGGTGAAGTATCATGCTTTCTTTCCAAAGCTGATAGTGATGAGTCAACACTATGGCATAAACGCATGTGTCATGTGAATTTAGAACAATGAATAAATTGGCTAAAAATAACTTGGTACATGGTTTGCCTAAAAAGGAATTTTTCTGCAAAGATAACTGGTTGCATGCCTAAAAGGGAAACAACACAGATCATCTCATAAATCAAATGTGTTAACTCTATCACTACTCCATTACACTTATTGCACATGGATCTCTTTGGTCCCACAAGTATAATGAGCATTGGAAGGAATCATACTGCCTTGTGATTGTTGATAATTTTACAAGATTACATGGGTATTCTTTTTAAGAAGTAAAGATGAAACTGCTGAAACGTTTAAAATCTTTTATTCTTAAAATAGAAAATCAAATTGATCACAAGGTTAAGATCATTAGAAGTGATCAAGGGACTGAGTTAAGAACTTTGTTCTTGACTCATTCTGTGACTCAAAGGGATTGCCAGACAATACAGTGCTCCCAGAACTCCTCCACAAAACGGTGTTGCTGAGAGGAGGAATAAACACTTATTGAGGCTGTTCGGACCATGTTAGCTGATTCAAGCTGCCTCTAACATTCTGGGCAGAGACAGTCAGCACTGCATGCTATGTGCAGAACAGGGTTCTTGTAGTTAAGCCCCATGGAAAAACTCCTTATGAGTTATGGAACAAGAGGCCACCGCTCATTGGCTTTCTAAGGTCCTTTGGCTGCAGGTGTACCATACTTAACACAAAGGACAACTTAGCAAAATTTGCTGAGAAGTCGGATGATGCTATCTTTGTTGGATACTCTTCTAGCTCCAGAGCTTATAGAGTATACAACATCAAGAATCAACAATTTGAGGAGTCATCCAATATAGTTGTTAATGAGCACACTCCTTGTGTTAGGGGGAATGGACCTGAGGATATCTTTGATTTAGAATTGTTTCCAAACTATTCTAAACAATCTTGTGAGAATGTTTCAGCTGGAACAGGTGCTTAATGCTGATGCTGATGCAGATCAACTATTTGAGCTTCCCAGACCTCTTCCAAATTCTCCAAGAGCTGAAAGGCAACAAGCTTCAACCATTCACAGATCTGATAGTGTAACTATCTCCAGGAATAATGAAGCTTCAACATGTGAATCACTTGATCAACCTCAAAGCTTTCAGGTGATCCATTACAACACCAGGTTGAGGGAAGTAGCATTCTGAAGGAACAGGCAACTGTTAATACTATTTCACAACCAACCATTGATGATGTTTCTCAATCATTCAATCAGTCCTCATTGAATGACTTTGAAACAGCAGTTGGATAGAGTAATCCAGTTCCTGATCGGAATATGTCCAATCTGGACTTATCTCTGCAATTGGACGTGATTCCTCGTCTTAGGATTCACAACACTCATCCAACTGAGAACATCATAGGGAATGTCTCTGAGGGTGTGAGAACAGAGGGCAAACTCATCATGGGAATGTTTGCTTGTACTCATGCTTCTTGTCTCAGATGGAACCAAGGAAGGTGGAAGATGCCTTAAAGGATAGTAGTTGGGTTGAATCAATGCAGGAGGAGCTGCTTCAATTCAGAAGACAAAAGGTCTGGAATCTATGCCCACTACCATCTGGTCAAGTACCATAGGCACTAAATGGGTGTTCAGGAACAAGAAAGATGATAGAGGCTTGATTATCAAGAACAAGGCAAGACTAGTAGTTCAAGGGTACACCCAGGAGGAAGGAATTGATTATACTGATGTCTTTGCACCTGTTGCAAGACTTGAGGCAGTTAGGATCTTCCTTGCTTATGCTGCATCCAAGAACTTCACGGTCTACCAACTTGATGTCAAGTGTGCTTTTCTATATGGGGATATAGATAGGGAAATCTATGTATGTCAACCTCCAGGATTTGAAGACCCACAGCACCCCAACTATGTGTGCAAACTGGATAAAGCTCTATATGGCACCAAGCACTAGGCTGTGGTATGAGACCTTGTCTCAGTTTCTCTGAAGAATGGCTACACCAGAGGTACCATTGACAAGACTCTTTTCATCAGAAAGAGTGGAGAAGACATATTGCTTGTTCAAGTCTATGTTGATGACATCATATTTGGTTCTTCAAATGACCAAATGTGTAAGGACTTTGAGAGCATTATGAAGCAGAAGTTTGAGATGAGTTCCATGGGAAAAATGGACTTTTTCCTTGGAATTCAGGTGAAACAGATGAAGGAAGGGTTCTTCATAAGTCAATCTAAGTATGTCTCAGACATCTTAGATAGATTTGAAATGAAGGACTGTAAACCAGCCAAGACACCTATACCCAGAAACCATAATCTTTGCCCTGACCTTGAGGGGGAGGATACTGATCAACATCAGTATAGAGCAATCATTGGTTCTCTGATGTATCTCACTGCTAGTAGACCAGATATCATGTTTGCCACATGCATTTGTGCAAGATATCAGGCTGCTCCCAAGGTGTCTCACCTAGCTGCTGTTAAGAGAATCCTCAGATACCTCAAAGGAGCACCTAAACTAGGACTCTGGTATCCAAGAAATAGTGATTTCAATCTCTATGGATACTCTGACAGTGACTATGATGGCTGCAACATTGACAAGAAATCAACATCAGGAGGATGTCAATTTCTTGGTGGAAGGATTATCTCATGGCAATGCAAAAACAATCCTGTGTCTCTACATCAACTGCTGATGCTGAATACATTGCTACTGCTAGCTGCTGTGCTCAACTGCTATGGATTTAAAATCAGATGTTAGACTATGGATTCAACTTCATGACTACTCCTATCCATATTGACAACAATAGTGCTATATCCATTACTGAGAATCCGGGAAGCACTCCAAGACAAAGCACATTGATATCAGGTATCATTTCATTAGAGATATTCATGAGAAACATCTGATCAAGTTAATCAAAGTTGACTCAAATGAACAATATGTTGATTTGTTCACAAAGGCATTTGATGAACAAAGATTTAAGTATCTCATATCAGCTATTGGGATGATAAATATTGATTAACTACCTCTTTTGAAAAAGCTTTTTAAATGTGTAATGTCTTGTGTCAATACAATTTAAGCCCTGTTACAAAAGATCTTTAAATTATTCTAAGTGTAAATTCCTTCTGAAGAGGAATTAACTCTCGAAAGATATTCTTGAATATCTTCCGAAGCCAAAATTCCTCAATGGAAATTGTCTTCTCGGAAGATTTTGGTGTAGGAAGAAGCGATTGATTTACATCAGATCTACTTCCGAAGCTTATAAAACTCTCCATTCGGAAAGATAACTTTACCTTCGGAAGCAATGCTTTGCTTCGGAAGAGAAAGTACCTTCAAAAGACCATTTTACCTTCGGAAGCAATGCCTTGCTTCGGAAGAGAAATTGCCTTCGGAAGACAATTACCTTCGGAAATGTTTTACATTCGGAAGTAAAGGTTTTATTCTGTAACGGATATCTTTTTGGGCCCACTCTGTAAAAAGTAAAGATTTCGTTCATGATGGTCAGATTATTTAAAATTATCCTTTGCCGCCACTATCATTTCTCTTCCGTAAAACACCATACCACCCACAGTAACCCCAAACAGTTACCCTATTACCGCCACTACCACTATTCATCCCTTTAATTAATCTTGACTTGTCAATTTCATCTTCTTTTACCAATTTACCGCCCTAACTATTCCCTTCACTGTCAAACCTGCAATTTCACCCAAATTCAAGCTTACCTTCTATTCAATGGCGCTAAACCCTCAGCACAACCAAGTCGCATTACTTGATTCGTCAAGGGATGCCGACTTCACCCAAATCATCACCTTTCTTACCGAAACCACATACCTTACTGCACTTACAGTTAACCCCACCGTATACTCCAACCATATGTCCGAATTCTAGAGTAACGGTCAAACTGCAGTTCTGAATGGGGTTCGAGTCCTGAAAACCGCATTTGTGGCCAAGAGTTGGTCATCACTGAACAGCTCATCAGGGAGCATCTCGAGCTTCATGATGATGGAGCTCCTACTGAGTTCCCCAAAGACGACTTCGAAGGCACCTATATCCTCATGGGATATGGAGGGGATGTGAGCAGGTCTACCGTCTACAAGTTTAACTTCTCTTACCATTGGAAGTTCCTGCTGCACATTATCCTGCACTGCCTCTCCAACAAATCAGGGGGTTGGGATCAAATCCATATGAACTAGGATGCCTAGTTCATGGGTTGGTGAGAGGTCTCCGATTCAACTACTCACGATTCGTGTTGACCAACCTTATCAGCAATCTGAGCAGGGATACATTCTTCATGTATCCCAGATTATTCAAACACATAATCAACTGTGAGCTAAAACCGAGCAAGCTTGTCTGCGTAGCTGCTCTTACTGTTCCACAAGTGAGGCCTACCATCTTCAAAATATGAAGAAGGTTTCCATCAACTTCACTGGAAGGTACACTCCATTACCTCCAGAGATGACTGAGCGCATAGCTCCTGGTGACATCCCTGTTATCCCCACAGGTGATGAACCCATACCAGCAACCTCCACCACAATGCCAAATCTTCTTTACCTATCAAAGTTACATACCAGAGACGACCCAAACGAACCCTTGTTCAATCTACTCTGATTGAACAAGCTCCCACAGTTCAAACCCAAAGGGCTAGAGTGGAATCATGGGCTCCCACTCAGTCCGAGGTAACACCATCCTTCACATTGACCTCAATGTGGGTTTTGAGCCTACTCAGTCTCAAACCCAAGAGCCCGAACCCCAAGCCTTAAGCCCACAGGGTGAGTCTCTACACTCCCTGTGCAGCCTTCTAGGGACAGCCCCACCATAGGCTCAATGCCTGTAGACATTGATCTAGGTCCCAGGTCAGTAGGTTTAACTTCCCTATCTTTCACTGACCTTTTACTCTGCACTGATGAAGAGATTACATCTCTCCATGGCCATGAAGTTGATCTACAACACCCTCTGAAAGATCAACAGAGCCAAGAGGGATCTCTTGTCTCTAGCCCCCATCAGAAGCCAATTACTGAGGTGAGTCCCACTGATGTGGAGGGGACTCATGTAGGCTCAGCTGCCACTACTCAGAGTCTCTCATTGAGCTCTCAGGACAGTGGTAACATCATTAGGACTGAGTCTACGGCAACTTTGCCCATTGACATCTCTGAAAGAGATGACTCTGAGCAAAGATATCCAGGGTGCCAAGAAGCCACATCTGGTGGTGAGACTGAGCATACTAGGTATGTTATCTCATCTCCCCATGATTCTTCTCATGAAGATGAGGGAGTATGCAACTAACACTTCACTACTTGCTTTCTAAGGTCTCAAACCTGGAATCACAGGTAAGGATCTTAGAATCAAGGACTGTCACTCAGCAACTTGAGATTAACAACCTCAAGGCTAAACTAGTTGAGAAACAGACGGAGAGGTCTGTTAGGCAGGTCTCAATGACTTCTTCCTCTAGTTCGTCTAGCTCTCAAGATGATGCTACCAAAAAGGGGAGAAAGTTCAGAGACAAACACTTGAGGAACCACAGACCCAATCCTTTTCTTCATAACTCATCACACTACTGAGTCATCTCAATCATTCCTAGAGATTGACTCAAAGATGCTTCATGATCTCTACAGACTTTTCGCAAAGTTTGTATTGAGATCCTCCTTAGAGCAGCCCAGCCCTGACACCACACTCATATATTTTGGGGCTGAGGAGCTTCTAAGACTGACTTCACCTTCTACCAACTGTGGAAGAAGTTGGTCAACCTAAGGTCCACATGGAATGGGACTGATGGCCCAACAACTAAAACAGATGGGACAGAACTTGTAGCAGTCTCATCTTCTGAAGCTCAAGCTGAAGCTTCCGAAGCTGACATTGAAGCCTCGGAAGAACAAGACAAGTCTTCCGAGGCCGAAATAGAAGCTGCGGAAGGCTTATTCCTGATGTCCGAGGAACTAACCATCACAGATGTTATTGCTGAAATAGCATCTGAGGTGAGCAGGGAGGATATTTCTGACATTCCTCCAACCCAAACACCAGCTGAACTTCTCTCTTAATCACAACCCTCCATCCAAGAACCAGCACAGTCAAGCATTGCCAAAGACAAAGGAAAAAGAAATTGACTGCGGAAGAGCTTCAGGAGGAGGAGAGGATTGAGAAGCTCAAAAAGAAAGGTAGGTTTCCTACTAAAAAGCTGCTAGCTGCTAGTTCTAAGGCAGCTGCAGCCAATCAGGAAGAGATCAACCAAAAGAGAAGGATAGCACTCATTGACCAGCTCATCAGCTTAGGAGCTACCAATAAGGAGATACTCCTGCTACCACTAGAGGAGTTGGTGATTTTGGAGAGGTCAACCAGGCTAAAGAAAGAAGAACAAGCAAGGTTGGCCTTGGAGAAGGAAGAAGAAAAGCGAAGAGAAGCAGCCCTGAAGCTGATAGAGGATAGGATTAAATTCCTACTCTCAAGAGGCTTTAGTCTTCCTGAACTGTCTCCTCATGATGATGACATGATCCTCCTGCTCCACAACAAAGAGCAGGATCAAATAGAGAAGGAAAGGAAGAGAGCTGCTAGGGAGAAGTTGAGGGAGAAGAAGAGGAGGGAAGAAGAGAAGGGGGTCACTGCCACTAAGAAGTCCAATGATAAAGCCTGGATGAAAGACTATCTCCGGGCTCATGGCTTCTCTGGTAGGCAGGTGGGACCTATGTCCGAAAGGACACTCCAGCGGATAGTCAGTGAAATAAAAGCTGACATCCGTTTGGGGAAAAGGAGGGAGATGTACAGGAGGGTACAGGGAATGGTCTTCACCCCAGCCACTCAATCACAGCCAACCACTAAACCACAACCCACACCAAAAGAACCAATCCCATTTCCATCAAAACCAAACCCACTGATGAAACCTTCACCCCTAAACCCACAACTAAACCTAAACCTACCACGTCACCTCAACCACCCAAACTACCCATCCTAAACCCAAAACACAACCCAAAACCACTAAACCTAAGCCTGCCCAACAAAAACCAAGACCATCCCTCAGCCTCCTCAACATCTCCTTTGACGAAATAAAGGAGTTCAAGACAAGGCTCATCAACTGCACCACATTGAGCAGCAACTCCTGTGAGGGAGACCTTATCAACATCACCTATGTTGATAACTCTTCAGGCTCCCTCACCTTAGGCCAATTTCTTGAGTTGCCTAGAGACACTTTGGGCCAGGCTGCAAGACTTCTGGTCTCAACTCCGATACCCTCAATGCTGAGGAGAAGAGACTAAGAAGGAGGCTGGTGACTCTACTGGATACAAGGAAGGAGGACAGGATTTCTAGTCAATCTCTGGACCAGGAATGCTATAATCCAGTGGAGGTTCGATGAACCTTCTCATAACTTTGTTGTGGAAAGGGAGAATGGTGAAACCAACAGGCTTAATGCCACTTCTCTACTGCATCTCAGCAGATTTGATCTTGCTGAGCTTGCAGAGAAGCCATTCTCCAATCCCTCCAACTCTGAGACTGCTGCACACATCAGAAATCATATCAGCGGTCTCCACTTGGCTGAACTAAGCAGAAGAGCAAAGATTGAAGAAGAGTTGAAGTTGAAAAGAGCGAAAGACAAGGAAAGACAACACCAAAGGCACAGCCTTTCTACAGATGGTGGAAGGTCCTGAATTGGAACCAATAGTAGATGGGAATATGACTGTAGTTCCCATCAACTAACTCTTTCAGAGGGCCACAACAAGGGTACACATCTGGAAAGAATGCAGACACTGATAAACACTTACTTCATTGGTGCTAAGAGTTTTGAGAAGAAGAGGGAAGTGAAGTTTGGTAGCATCAGCCTAGGGGGAGTTGTTGGATCATGATGAGGCTGGTGCAACCAAAACCACTTCATAGTCATTTTTGGTGCTACATTGAAGGGCTTCCGAAGCTAAGCATGAGATCTTTCGAGAGTCTGAAGCCAGCTGAAGACAAAGTCTGAGCTTCCGAAGACAAAGTCTGATGAAAAGCTGAAGACAAAGTCTGCTTCGAAGACAGAAGACTCAAGCCTCGGAGAAGCAGTCTTCCGAAGTATAAGTGGCTTCGGAAGAAGTATTCTTCCGAAGTACTTTATCCTTCGGAAGACTGCTATGACCACCAGATAAAAGTATGTTCCTGACAGTCCGCTGCAGACCTCTGATACAACATGGCATCTTCCTAAAAGAGCCATGTTGTTGACCATACTTTATTCTACTGTTCACCTTTTATGATAGTACATGTTACCAACTTTAGTTGGTGACAAAAGGTAAGTCAGGGACATGTCCAGACTACCAACTCTCAGGCAAAATGTCTGAAAGACCTCACCTAGAGTCTTGTAGTATAGATGTAAGGTTAGAGGTGTCCAGCTGGTATCAAAGTATATCCGGCTGTAGGTAGTATTATATATATCTTCCCCTTGTAACTCTTTAGATAAGCGATTTTGAGTCCAAGAGTCTTGTAATCCTTTGAGTTGAGAAGCAATATATAAAAGTACCTTGAAAATTTACAATCTGTGTTTTTTACTTAGTGCTTGTTACTTGTTATATTGAGATCAACTCTTCATGGACTCTTGCTGAGTGTTGATTCAAGGTGAGTTTGAGAGAAAAACCATATGTTGAGTGACCCATAATCGATCCTGCAGGCAGTTATGTGAATGGGCATACAATCATGCGAATGGACCTCCTATCGTGCGAATGAACACTATACGAATGGGCTACTAGGAGACTAACCCTCAGTCGTGCGACTGAACTACTATGCGAATGGACCTATGCGACTGAATCCCTCAATCGCATGGCCTGTCATACGACAGAGCCCCAGTCGTGCGACTGACCCTCAATCATATGATTGAACATCAGTCATTCCTTAGTCGTGTGACTGACCCTTCAGTCGCCTAGTCCTAACTGGGCAGCGACTGGAGTTCATCACGAACAGCAGCCGCGACCTACGGCCTTCAAACTCCTCTAAACTCATTTCCAGCCCAAATTAACCCTCCTAAACCTCAGGGATTTATATTAGGACATCATACAAGCATGTGCAAGTCCTAATCATACCTTAAACACATTACCAAGATTTCACTCAAGTGGGTCAAACATACACTTTTTCACAAACGGGTTTGAATGTGTTCCAGCCCCAAAATCGTATGAAAACAAGTAAATGAGGGGTTCTAGAACTCACATAATCGAGGAGAAGATGAAGAGCTTCGTTTGGACTAGTCACTCGACAATTCTTGAGCCTGAATCACCACTTTCTCTCTTTCTTTCTCTTCTTTCTCTGTTCTCTTTCTCTCTGCTCTTTCTTCCTGACTGAATGTGTAAGTGTGGGGAAGAAGTGAGGGCTGCCCCTCTTTTATAGCTACAGCTCAGTCGCCTGAGGTCCAGGCGACTGGACCTTCAGTCGCATGAACACCATACGACTGGACCTCCAGTCGCATGAGTTCCATGCGGTTGAACCATCAGTCGTTCGAGCATGATGTGATTGGTCCCCAGTAGCATGAGTTCCATGCGACTGAGACTCAGTCGCATAACACTCCAAAAATTCAAACTTCCGGGTGTTGCAAGTCCACCCCCTTATTTAGGTTTCGTCCCCGAAACCTGTTATTCCTCGAACAATCGTGGGTAATGCTGCCTCATTTCTTCTTCAATTTCCCACGTTGACTCGGATCCCTTCCTGTGCCGCCACTGTACACGTACAAGAGGAACCACTTTATTTCTTAACCTCTTCTCCTTGCGATCGATGATCACCACTGGTTGCTCTACTTAGTTGAGCCGTTCGTCTACCTCGATGTCCCCCAGTGGGACGATCATATCTTCGTCCGCCAAACACTATCTCCGATGAGATACGTGGAAGGTCGGGTGAATTCCACTTAACTCATCTGGTAGATCCAACCTATAGGCCACCTCTCCTACTCGAGAAGTGATTCGGAAAGGGCCTATATACCTCGGGCTCAACTTGCCCCTCTTTCGGAACCGAATGATACCCTTCCAAGGTGAGACCTTCAACATAACCTGATCTCCCACCTGGAACTCAATCGGCCTACATCGTTTGTCAGCATACGACTTCTGTCCGTCTTTGGCTGCCTTCATGTAGGCCTTGATCCTTCAAGCTTTTCAGTCGTAGCCTCAATCACTTCGACACTCCCCAATTCCTTTCGAACAATATCACCCCAACAAATGGGTGTCCTGCATCTCCTGCCGTATAGCATCTCATAGGGTGGCATGCCAATACTGGCATGGTAGCTGTTATTGTATGAGAATTCAGCTAACGGCAAGTGGTCATCCCAACTTCCCCCGAAGTCAATAACACATGCCCGGAGCATGTCCTCTAAAGTCTGAATGGTCCTTTCCGACTGACCATCAGTTTGAGGATGATAGGCAGTGCTAATATGTAATCTCGTCCCCATAGCATCATGGAATTTCTTCCAGAATTTGGATGTAAACCGGGTGTCGCGATCTGACACAATCGACACCGGTACACCATGATGAGTCACAATCTCTTTGATGAAAAGATCGGCCAACCTCTCGGATGAATATGTCTCGCGCATCGGTAGGAAGTGAGCACTCTTCGTCAGACGGTCCACAATTACCCATATAGTATCATACCCTTTCGGGGTACGCGGTAGCTTCATGATGAAATCTATGGTGATGTGCTCCCACTTCCATTCCGGTATATCCAAGGGTTGAATCTTTTCATATGGCTTCTGGTGCTCGGCCTTCACTTGCAAACAAGTAAGGCATTTACTCACATACTCCACCATATCGCGTTTCATACCCGGCCACCAATAATCTTTCTTCATGTCTTGGTACATCTTGGTAGCACCGAGATGAATGGAGTACCGAGTCTTGTGAGCTTCATCCATGTTCTTTACCCGTAGATCCCTAAAACGAGGAATCCACATACGCCTAAACAGGGTTCTAACACCAATTGTGTTTCACCCAACTCCACGACCAGACCTCTCATTCTTTCAGAGTTAAGATGATCTTCTTTTAGTGCCTCATCTTGGAACTCTTTGACTTGTTTCATCACGTCGGAGGTCATAATTAGTTGGTACGCCTTCACCCGAATCGGCTCGGGCCTCTCTTTCGGCTAAGGGCATCCGCCACCATGTTGGCTTTGCTCGGATGATAATGGATTTCACAATCATAATCCTTTATAAGCTCCAACCATCGCCGTTGCCTCATATTCAAATCTTTTTGCTCGAAGAAGTACTTCAAGCTCTTGTGGTCGGTGAAGATGGTGCACTTTGTACCATAGAGATAGTGCCTCCAAATCTTTAAAGCAAAGACCACAACTGCTAGCTCCAGGTCATGAGTAGGATAGTTAACCTCATGAACTTTCAACTGCCGGGATGCATAGGCTATAACATTTCCCCTCTGCATTAACACACACCCCAACCTCGAATAGGAAGCATCGGAATAAACCACTAGATCTTCACTTCCTTCGGGTAATGACAGAACAGGAGCTTGGGTCAATCTCGCCTTTAATTCTTCGAATGCCTTTTCTTGGGCTTGACCCCATACAAACTTCACATCTTTCCGGGTCAACTTGGTTAGTGGAGAAGCGATTTTGGAGAAGTCTTGAATAAACCTTCTATAGTAGCCCGCCAAACCCAAGAAACTTCGGATCTCAGATGGCGTCTTTGGAGACTTCCATTGCATCACCGCTTCCACCTTTGCCGGATCAACCGTAATCCCATCCGGATTTACAACATGACCCAAGAATTGAACTTCACGCAACCAGAATACGCATTTGGAGAATTTAGCATACAACTTCTCCCTTCTCAACGTCTCCAGAACTTCTCGAATGTGACCGACATGCTCAGTCTCACTCTTCGAATAAATCAAGATATCATCGATGAATACAATCACTGATTTATCCAACATCGGCCGACACACCTGTTCATCAGATCCATAAAAGCAGCTGGCGCATTGGTCAAACCAAAAGACATGACAAAGAACTCGTAGTGACCTTAGCGCGTGCGAAAAGCTGTTTTAGGAACATCCTGCTCTTTCACCTTCAGTTGATGGTAGCCCGATCAAAGATCTATCCTTGAAAACCAACTGGCACCCTGAAGTTGATCAAACAAGTCATCAATCCTCGGCAAGGGGTATCTGTTCTTTACCGTCAGCTTATTTAACTCACGGTAATCTATACACATTCTCATGCTACCGTCTTTCTTCTTCACAAACAGGACCGGAGCATCCTAAGGTGAGATACACGGTCTAATAAACCCCTTATCCAACAACTCTTGCAACTGCTCCATCAACTCTTTCATTCCTTCGGAGCCAATCGATACGGTGCTTTGGCAACAGGTTGGGCGCCTGGTATCAGATCAATCTGGAACTCGATCTCTCGGTCAGGTGGCACCCCTGATAAGTCTTCAGGAAACACATCTGGAAAATCACACACCACCGGAACATCGGATAGTTGTGGTGTTGGCGTTTCTACATCCTTGACATAACATAAGAAGGCGCTACATCCCCGCCTCATACATTTCCCCGCCTCATACATTTCCCCGCCACCGCCATTGAGATCACCTTCGGAATCGTCGTGACCCGATCCCCATAAACAGTTACCGAACTTCCGTCAGGCGCTGTCAAATAAATCATCTTCTTGCGACACACAATGTTCACCTCAAAGTCCGCCAACCAATCCATTCCAAGCACCAAATCAAAACCACCTAAAGTCATCGCAAACGGTCTAACCGGAAATTTGTGGCCCTCTAATTCCACATCACAACCCTCTATTACCTCGAAAATCCTGGTAGATTTACCTATAGCAGTCTCTACATCAAACGGTACATCCACACGTCTACTACTAACAGGCAATTTGGCACAGAAAGCAGCAGAAATAAAACTCCTACTAGCACCCGAATCAAATAATACAGAGGCTAAAGTTTGGTTCACCAGAAACGTACCGGACACTACATCAGGGTCCGTCCTAGCCTCTTCCTGCGTCATCGTGAATGCCCTGGCACTTGCCTTCGATCCCTCAATCCCGTCTTCTTCACGCCGGAAGTTTCAGACCTCGGGTTCCTGTAATCTTTATTCATATGGCCACTTTCCCCACAATTGAAGCACCTCATGCTCTTACACTCTCTAGCCATATGACCAGGCTTTCCACACCTAAAACAAACATTCAGTCCCAGTCGGCACTCCCCACTATGCTCCCTTCCACATTTACCACACCTCCTCAGTCCCGTACCCGGTGTGGCCACACGACGATCGTCCACCCGGGCCTTCTTATTGCTCGTCGAAGCATCACCCCGACTAAACCTCTTCCCGTTCCAATTCGTATCACCATCCTTCCAATTACCATCAGCCACCACCACCACTGCCCGTTCATCATACAGTCTCCCCAACAAGTCCACCGCCGACCTAAAGGTGGTTGGTCGGGCGGTGATCATATGCCTGCGAATATCCGCCGGCAAACCTGAATATACCTCTTGATATTTCGCGACAGAGGTGTCACCTGGTCCGGCACCAGACGTGCCATTTCGTTGAATTTCGTGGTGTACTGTTGGTGGGTCATCGTCCCTGCCTCTAGCTACAGGAACTCTCTCTCAACTTTATCCATTTCCCGATAAGAACAGAACTCCTCGATCACCAACCTCTTCAAATCGGACCACTTCATCTTCCCAATGGCCCGGCTACCCTCAGCTTGGACCACATTATCCCACCAGCATAAAGCCGAATCCGTGAAAGAATGGGTAGCGAACTTCACTTTTTGGTCCTCCCGGCATACGCTGATATCGAGGACACCCTCCATTTCTCTCACCCATCGACGAGCAGCCGCAGCATTGCCATTACCGTCAAAAGTAGGGGGCTTGCACCTCATAAACGCCCCATAGTTACAGCCTCGTGCTGTGTCATGCACCGGCTCCTCCTCCTCTTCCTCTTCTTCATCAGAGAAAACCGTTTCCGGTCCTGATTGCTCCTGTCTTCCTGAGGACTTGTTCCTCTCTTTTCTTTCACCTTCCCTGACAGCCTTAATTACTTTGGTCACCACAGACGATAAGATCATCTGCATGACCTGATGCACCTCTTCAACCACTGCCTCTTTTACTGAGGCCCTCAAGTTGGCGCTCTCATCTACTCCCTCCTGATGAGGGGTCTCGTTTCCTTGTGAACAACCTTCTCTACCCTAGGTCTCCTCTCTCGTGACACGCGGTTTAGCACCACGTCCGCCACCACCTCCACCCCGTGAGGCCTTAGAAGATCTACCACCAGCCATTTTCTATCACACACTGAAAGATTCAAACACCAACACGGTCATTCAAGGGAATAGCTCAGTTTATGTCAAGTATAGCAAGTTCCTGATTACAGTGGCCAGTTGTGATTATCCACTTACTTTACTCTTCGTCCCCCGAGCATTATCTGTCCTGACTACGTTAGTATCTAACTCTAACAGTAACACATACATCACATAACATGCGCACGTAATACTGGTTAACTTTAAGAAAATACCTGATGGCACGCAACTACTCAGATGGCATTCCTCCCCTTTCTGTCCCATTTTCAGTTTAAGTTTAGGTTTATTTTGAAAATTTACCCATTTCACTTAAACTTTGGCTCTGATACCAACTTGTAAGGCCCCGTTCCCGGTACGCTTACAGTTGGTCATTCATCGCACTTCAACATATAACTTACATATACTAAGTAAAATAACGTAGCGGAATTGAAAAGTAGTACATTCTCATTTCATCATAAAAGCTTTTACAATACATTACATTGTTGACTTGAATACAAAATACAAGCTTTCTTTACATTGCCTAACTTTACTATGATTGTTGCGGAAGCATATGAAACCGGGGATTTCTTAAGTAATCCCTTTTATTTGAATCCTCAACAATCATAGGGTCATATATAGTGACCTCTAGTATAGAAATATTAAAATTTCATCATAAAGAAGATTCCTTAAGTAATCCAGTTATCGGGATCCTCAAGGAACACTTGCACGCAACATAATGCGTGGCAGCATTATCAAAAGGAGAATGACATCCCAAAAGAGCTGAGTAGCCGCCTCGTGCCATCCTCAGCAACCCTACCTATCAACTGGAAACACTTAAAAAGTCAGCATTGCTGAGTGAGTTCTAGTTTTATAATAAGACATACTTCCATTTATTAGAAACCGTTCTTACATACACGCGATCACACAACATACGTACACGTAGATTATGTTATTATTATCTTCATTATTCATTCATTGGCTTTCATTCGTGTACCATTCATCGTCATCATGCACGTTTGTTCATTAACTCTTTCAGTCTTGACATTCATTCTTACGAGTCTGTTGCGACAGCAAGGCCGCTCACCTCCATATCGGTCTCTCACAATCGTACGTTAGCCGAGTCTGTTGCAGCCCATGGCTGCTCACCTCAGTGGCCATCTCACGATTGCCTGCTAACCGAGTCTGTTCAACACAAAGTTGCTCACCTCATTATCAATCTCAAAGATTGACCCTGTGTGCATCCTTCGGGGTAGCTAACCCGCATCACAGTTGAGCTAACACCTGCCAGGGGTGTGCACCTCCATTCATTTGCTTGCAAGCCTTTCTTACATTCATTCGTTCATTCATCAATGCTTGCATTCATTCATCATGTTCCTCTTTCATTATCTTTCACTTTACGTTCTTATTACATTCATTTCATTCATTCATTCATTCAAGTAAAGTCACAAAAAGATAAACATACATTGACACAAGGAACATAGATATTTACAAATCATGAGTCATTACCATCATATAAGGCAACATCATACTTATCATATTTACGTCCTACATACACATCTCTCCTCATTCACATCAGCCCTATTTGGGCGGTTGAACATACTTCAGTCGCATGGCCTCCATGCGACTGGGTCGTGCGATTGGGCAGTTATGCGAATAGGCATACAATCGTGCGAATGAACCTCCAATCATGCGAATGGACCTCCTATCGTGCGAACGAACACTATAAGAATGGGCTACTAGGCGACTAACCCTCAGTCGTGCGACTAAACTACTATGCGAATGGACCTATGCGACAGAACCCTCAATCGCAAGGCCTGTCGTGCGACTGTGCCCCAGTCGTGCGACTGAGCCTCAATCGTACGATGACATCAGTCATTCCTCAGTCGTGCGACTGGCCCTTCAGTCGCCTAGCCCTAACTGGGCAGCGACTGGAGTTCATCACGAACAGCAGCCGCGACCTACAGCCTTCAAACTCCTCTAAACTCATTTCCAGCCCAAATTAACCCTGCTAAACCTCAGGGATTTATATTAGGACATCATACAAGCATTTGCAAGTCCTAATCATACCTTAAACACATTACCAAGATTTCACTCAAGTGGGTCAAACATACACTTTTTCAAAAACGGGTTTGAATGTGTTCCAGCCCCAAAATCGTATGAAAACAAGTAAATGAGGGGTTCTAGAACTCACATAATCGAGGAGAAGATGAAGAGCTTCGTTTGGACTAGTCACTCGACAATTCTCGAGCCCGAATCACCACTTTCTCTCTTTCTTTGTCTTCTTTCTCTGTTCTCTCTCTCTCTCTGCTCTTTCTTCCCGACTGAATGTGTAAGTGTGGGGAAGAAGAGAGGGCTGCCCCTCTTTTATAGCTACAGCTCAGTCGCCTGAGGTCCAGGCGACTGGACCTTCAGTGGCATGAACACCATACGACAGGACCTCCAGTCACATGAGTTCCATGCGGTTGAACCTTCAGTCGTTCGAGCATCATGCGATTGGTCCCCCAGTCGCATGAGTTCCATGCGACTGAGACTCAGTCGCATAACACTCCAAAAATTCAAACTTCCGGGTGTTACACAATCGCATGATTCAGTCGCACGACTGAACCATGCTAATGGTGCAGTCGTACGAATGAAGAAAGATAACCTATAAATACCACGTAATTCATGGAAAAACATAACACTTCGAATACCTACGTACCCTAGCCGTCCAGAGCGTACCAAATCGTCAATCCAACTTCATAGTTCGTTTCTGATCAATTCTTTTTCGTTCTTAACGTTTCTTTCATCGTTGGATTGATCGGGATATTCGTTCTCACTGATTGGATCGCCAATCAAATAGGATTCCGCACTATTTGATTAGGTATCACGCAGAATCCGTTAGTACTTCGTACGAAATCGGTCCTAACAAGTGGTATCAGAGCTTAGGCTCGTGATTTTGCGTGAATTAAATTGGTTTTGGTGTCAAAACTAACGTTTTATTCAAAGATACACTTTTTAGCTTCAAATCTTGGTTTTGTCGAGTTTTGTGTCAAAAGTTTCGACTTGTTCCCATACGGCAGATTAGGGTTCTTGAAAATTCGTAAATTTTTAGTCAAGTGTTCAAAAATTCGATTTTTTCCCGCAGCAGTAGCTTCAGTTGCACGATTGGCCCAATCGCACGACTGAACTCCATTCGCGTAGTTCAATCGCACGACTGAACTCATTCGCATAGTTTATTCGTACGGTTGAAGTATTCCATATGGGTGACCTCATTTGTCCTGTTCATTCGCATGACTGAATCCAAACGCATGATTGAAGCCATTCACATCCTTAATCGCACGGTTGAACCAGTCAACTTGTCCAATCGCATAAGTTAACTGTCCTGTTTTTAGTTCATCAAGTTTAAAGAAATGGAAGATCAGTTCTCTGCTTTTACTGCTAGAAAGGACTCACGCATCCAGAATCTTCTACTTCTGGAAAGTGAGACAGGAACCATAACAAATAGCCAAAGTTGTTAACATAGGATGAATACCCACAATGGAAACAACGGTTTGAAATCTACCTGAATGGAGTTGACCCCAATCTGTGGACGTCTATTGAGACTGGTTATGTGGTACCAGTCAGTGCTAATGGGGTAAAGCTTACATTGGGAGGAATGAGTGAAGCCCAGAAGACTATGCATAATGCTGAAAAGAAAGCATATGCCTTGTTGACTCAGTCAATACCTAAAGATATATTTCATCAGTTTTCTGAGAACAAGCAGTCTAAGAAGTTATGGGAAGCCTTAGAAAAGATATACGAAGGAAATGCAACTCTGAAGGCACTCAAGGCAAAAGCTCTTAAAAAGGAATTCGACAATTTCTCACCAATTGGAAAGGAGAGCTTAGAAGATATCATCGACAGATTCTATCATCATATGAGTGAGTTACACACTCATGGTGTGGTTACATCCATGGAAGACAAAGTCTCTAGCTTTGCTAATGGGTTACCTGACAAATGGGATCCATTTGTGTCCAATTTAAGGCAAAATGAGACTCTTGCGACCTTAGACATAAATGACTTCATTTTAAAGCTCAGGGAGGAAGAACTGCGTCAGAAGTACAAGTCAAAGAAAGGATCCTACGCTCAGAATCCGCTTTATACAACTTAGTTCCAACTCCTACTACGTCAGGTGCACCATTATAAACTGCTTTTGTATCTAACCCTCTGCTCCTTCTCAGTGCAGCCCATCAGGTACCGACACGTCCGGGTCATCTGGAACCCACTACATAGTTCCTGAGGCAAATGCTACGAAGTTAAAGACTGAGAATCTCGGGAATGTGACTATGGAAGTAGCGAAACAGCATATGGACCTTCTAGCTGCAGTTGTCCAATCTTATGATGGTCTGGTTGCTGGAAAGATTGGAAATGTCATCTTGTTGATGAAGATTACGAGCAAGTTAATGAAACTGAGTTAGAGCGCATGGATATCATGTGGGCCTTGGCTGTGCTGTGAGAAGAGCAAAGAAGTTCGTGAAGAAGATGGGACAAAACTTGGTGGCAACTAAAGATACTACATTTGGATTTGACAAAACCAAAGTCACGTGCTTCAACTGTGGTGAGAAATGGCACTTCAAGCGGGAGTGTGTTAAGCCTAAGAAGACAGGAAATGGAAATCCATTTCCCTCTTTCAATCGTGAGGAAAAGGATAAGATTGGGGCATCAACAGCAAGTAAAGACTCTAAAGCTTTGGTTGCTCAAGGTGATGAAGGGCAAGACTGGTCCTTCCGATTCGTATCCGAGGGTGAATCTAATGTTGTTTTTGTCGACACCTTGGATGATGGATCTGCAAGTGAAGGGACACGGTAGCTGAGCATTCACGTTCAGATGTTGAAGAAGCTATGGATGTAGTTGATCACTTAATGGAAGAAGAGCTTAGTGCAGCAAACACAGAACATTCAGTTGCTGAAGAGTTTGACACTGCACTGATGGCTGATTCTTCTGGTACTTCACAGGTAAATTCTAAAGACTAATTATTTGATAAACATGCTTGTTCTAATTATGACAAATTTAGAGAAAGAATTAATTTAAAATTTGCTAGGTTATTAGAACACAATAATAATCTGGGAAATGATTTGCAACTCTGCACTGAAGCAAATCATGTTTTAAAACAAAATGAGTGCAGTTTCAAAGAAAAGATAGAACTTCTGGGGAAACAATTGAGGGAAACTGAAGTTGTTGCTCTTAATCAATCTAATATATTAAGTTCTATTTAAACTCTTTGGAAGAAACAAAGAAGCAAAAAGCAGTTTTGGAAGTCGAAGTTGAATCATTGAAACAAACACTGCATAGCTTGGCAAGTTCTTCACACATAGTTCAAAACTTAGTGAAAGAATGAAATGGTGGGGAAGGTTTGGGTTATAAAGTGGCACCGCCACCACATGCTATCCTTTTGAATACTAAATGTAGACCAATAAATAACAACCTGTAAAGGATCATGTGGTGTCTACCCCTCTGGTTAGTGATCCAGATTCTATGGGTAAACCTGTGAAGTCGGTCACTGAACAGACGAATACTACTTTGGGATCTAAGGATAAGATGCCTGTTGAAGATTTGAAGGATAAAATTGAAAAGGTTAACTTAGAATTAGGTTCACAAACGTCTATTTCAGAACCTAAAAAGTCTAACTCAAAGAACCCTAAACGTGTTAATCATCAAAGTCCAAATCAAACTAAGGCAAAAGATGTTCAAAAGGTCAAAAAAATTAAATTTGTTAAAGAAGGTGAAACATCTAAAAAAGAAGAGAAGTTACCAAGCCCCCAACCACACTCAACCCTACATCAACAATTTCCGCAATATGTAGAAGGGAGATCTTGCTACAGTTGTTGAAAATGAGGACATATCTCTTCAAATTGTCCTTATTATCAGACACCCGAAAGCAAAATTGAACTTTTTGATGAAAAACCTAGATTTTCTAAGACTAGATCTAATACTCCTCCAAAATACCAAGGGCCATACAGACGAGCTGAAAGCAAGGATTTGTCACCCAAGGTTAAACCTAGGATTATTAGTGAACCTAAAGTTCAAAACATTAGCCAGTCTTCTGTTTACCACAAACAGGCCTTACACAAAACTGGGTTATGGAAAGAAAAATCAGGTAATGTGTCTGACAGTGAGGACAAGAAGAAGAAAGATGTGTCCTCATCCTCTCAAGGGCAGTGGGTTGAGTTCATGATGTATGATACCTCTGGGACACCCAAGCCAGTTAAGGCTTGGGTCCCAAACTTGAACTAATAATTTCTTTTGAATATGTAGGGTGTCCGTTACAGCGCTATCACTAATACCTGGATTGTTGATAGTGGGGCATCCAGGCACATGATAGGGAATTCGTCTCTCCTTTTCAACGTCAAACAAATTAAAGGGGGACATGTATCATTTTCTGGAAATAAAGGAGGATATATCACCGCTCAAGGCGAAGTGGGAAATGAGAAAGTCAAGTTTGATAAGGTCAACTATGTTAAGCAACTGCAAAATAACTTGCTTTCTATCTCCCAAATTTGTGATAAAAGATTCAAAGTTGTATTCGACAACAAGAAGTGTTATACACTGAAGAAGGAGTATGTCATCGAGGAGGATAAAGTATTAATGTCAGCTTCAAGATATAATGATCTGTATGTCTTGGATCTATCAAAAGCTCCACAACTGAATCGACTGCACAGTGCTTCCTGTCAAAGGCAACAGAAAGGGAGTCAGTCTCGTGGCATAGAAGAATGGGACACATCAATCCGAGGAAGATGAACCATCTAGTTCAAAATGATCTGGTAGAGGGAGTTACTATCAAGAACTTCCAGCTTCCAGATTTCTGTGTCTCTTGCAAGAAAGGAAAACAGACCAAGAAGTCTCATAAAGCAAAGAAAGTCAACTCTATCGAAATTCCACTCTAGCTTCTACACATGGATCTGTTTGGCCTAGTTAGCATAAGGAGTATTGCTGGAGACCAGTATTGCTTTGCCGTGACTGATGATTACTCCAGATTCTCTTGGGTAATGTTTCTGAAAGCCAAGTCTGAAACGTTTGAATCATTCAAGCATCTGGTTAAGACACTGGAATCTCTCTACAAGATGAAAGTTAGAAAGATTCGATCAGACAACGGCATAGAGTTCAAGAATCAGTGGATGGAGACGTTCTGTAGAGAGAAAGGTATTGTTCATCAATTCACTTCTGCATACACTCCACAGATGAACGGTGTCGCTGAGAGGAAGAATCGAAGTCTGACTGTGATTGCAAGGATAATGCTAGCCGATTCAAAACTACCTATTCAATTCGGAATGAGGCAGTGGCTAATGCTTGTTACAGTTTGAATCGGGTTCTGGTGGTCAAACGTCATGGAAAGACATGTTATGAATTACTCCAGTGACATAAACCTAACTTGGAGTATCTCAAACCGTTCGGTGCACCTTGCATGCTATTGAAGAAGAATCAAACTAGAAAATTTTGTGAGAAGGCAGAAGAAAGTATTTTTCTCGGCTACAGTATACTAGACAAGTGAGTTTATAACAACTCAACGGGTCAAGTAGAAGTGTGGTGTAACGTTGATGTTCAAAGATTCACTACCCCCTGCTGGAAAAGGTCCTTCCTACTTCTTTGATTATGATGGATTCTTTAAGTCCTGCAATCTACCATCTTCTCAAACTGATGATGACTTAGCTGCTCGGATGATGTATGATGTGTTGAACTCTCTGACATTAGACACTACATCGTCTGCTCCATTAGATGATACTTCAAGCCCTTCAGGGGAAGAACTTGAGGTAAGTGATTCTTCTTCTGATGATAAAACGGTTGAGACCACAAACGTGGATCAGACAGAACAGGTTCCTGTTACTACAAGTACACCCACAGCTGAACCTGAAGCCGCCGACACGTCGGAACCTCACACTCCAACAGTAAATGAGATTCCAAATCTGGATAATGAGGTAGTTGTTCCCACCACTCCTGGAACTCGGGTACACATTCATCATCCCCTGGACAACATCATCGGGGATATTCTATCGGGAGTTCAAGCTAGAAATCAGTTATATTCAGCTGATTATGCAGCAATGATGGAAAAGGGCTATATTCATGATGGTGCTTATCGATGCTTTGTATCTCAAGTTGAGCCTAAGTATGTAAGCGAGGCATTACAAGATGAGGCATGGGTAAGTGCTATGCAAGAAGAAATCCTTCAATTCAAAACGTTAGGAGTTTGGACACTTGTGGACAGACCAAAAGGTGCAAAGGTGATTGGCACCAAATGGGTTCTTCCTTGCAAGAAGATGACCAAGGGGTCATAATTCGAAACAAGGCTCGGCTTGTCGTTCAAGGGTTTAGGCAAGTCGAAGGCATTGACTACAATGAAGTGTTTGCACCTGTGGCAAGGATGGAAGCTATTTGTATATTCCTAGCCTATGCATCCTATATGCAAATCAAAGTTTATCAATTGGATGTGAAAAGTGCCTTCCTTCATGGTGAAATTCGTGAAACAGTCTACGTAAGTCAACCCGAGGGATTTGAGGATCCTTATCATCGGGATAGAGTGTACAAACTGGACAAGGCTTTGTATGGGCTTCATCAAGGCCCTCGAGCCTGGTATGAGAAACTTTCTACTGATCTGCTTAAACACGGTTTTCGCAGAGGGGTTATTGACTGTACACTGTTCATCAAGGAGAAAGATGGTGATTTACTACTGGTTCAGATTTACATGGATGACATCATCTTCGGTTTGAAAAATGAAGCTTTATGTAAGGAATTCGAATCTGTGATGAAAGCTGAGTTTGAAATGAGTGCCATGGGAGAAATGAAGTTCTTTCTTGGGTTACAGGTGGATCAGACACCCAAAGGAATCTTCCTGCATCAGACAAAATATGTAGGAGACATTCTTAGTTGGTTTGACATGGAGAATACAACTGTTGCTAGATCTCCACTTGCCACAAACCACGATGTGGCACCCGACAAAAATGGTGATCTGGTAGATGCCACTATGTACCGAGGGATGATCGGATCTCTTATGTACCTCACAGCTTCTCGTCCTGATATAATGTATGTCACGTGTCTCTGTTCCAGATATCAGGCTAAACCTAAAGTAAATCATCTCATCGGGGTTAAAGGGATATTTTGTTATCTGAAGGGTACTCCAACACTCGGGTTGTGGTATCCTCATGATGATGATTTTGAGCTTACAGCGTATGGTGACTCGGACTACGGTGGTTGCAAGATGAATTACAAGTCAACATCAGTGGGTTGTCAGTTCTTTGGAAGACAGTTAGTCACCTGGCAGTGTAAGAAGAAGACGTCTGTTGCTCTGTCAACATGCGAAGCTGAATACGTTGCTGCTGCAAGTTGCTGCTCACAAATCATTTGGATTCAACAGCAAATGCACGACTACGGTTTGCAATTTTCTAACACCCCTATCTTTGTTGATAATTCTGTTGCAATTGCTGTAACTAAAAATCCGGTCCAACACCCAATGACTAAACACATCGGTATTAAATATCACTTTATACGTGACTGTTTTGAAAAGCAATTAATCGATGTTGCTAAAATTAATACGGATTTTCAACGCGCCGACCTCTACACAAAAGCATTTGATAAACCTCGGTTTTTATATCTCTTAGTTGTAAATGGCGTGAAAAAGAAAAGTGATGTGATTCCAGAATAATCGAGTTCATAGTCCGTCTTTCTGTTTATTTTCGTTTTTTCTTTATTTTAATTCTTTCTGTCCTAAAAATCCAAAAACACAAAAAGATTTTCGATTTTAGAATTTTAGGGGGAGATTAGTTTAGTTTCAGTATTTATTTACTTAAAAAAAGGGAGGCGGGCAGATAGGCAGAAAGCAAATCAAATCTGTGAGATTAATCCAAAACTATGGAAAATGATAGTACACAGGGAACTAATTGTTTGGGACTTAAAAAGGACTGAAAAGATCAAAAAGCTATAATTAAAATTTCAAGTCTATGATGTTTAAGCCAAATAAAGGAAAAATGATAGTACACTAGTCTGTTACTGGGGCTACATAGAGAAAGTAGACCTAGGGGTTGCTAGTCCATTGTACGATGTGTCGGTAGATTCAATACAATAGACAAGTAGACTTCGTTGGTGAAACAATCTAAACTAAACTGTTTAACAGGCTGTGGGTTTCCATCTTATCACTGGTTAACACAATCAAATAAATTCCAATAAGGGGTGACGAGCAAGATAAACGCCACAAATGTGTGCGGACGACCACAAAAATGAGCAAAGCACATGAAAAAATTGATAAACTCAATCAAACAAATGACTAATGTTACTGGTGCCTTATGTGTAAAAGAAAAGGTGCTCTTACAAGAAGATAGGTTATGTGCCTCTCTGCTGTGCGATGGCACTGACCTGAGGATAAGCACAACCTAAATATTCTAGAATTCATTGTTGTTTGCGTCTCTCTGTTGTGCGATGGCACTGACCTGAGGCTTAACATCTCTTTGAAAGCTCTTAGAATAGTTTCTTCTTCTTTCAAAACCCGTAGACAGCTCAAAATCTCCTGAGGAATGTTGATTACCATATAAGTGTAGGATCCACAAACGCTTGTTGAAATAATAAAATCTAATCACTAATGTGAGTTAAAAGTCTGTGTATGGATTTAAGTGGACAACAATACTGATAATCGTCGTGGCTACAACTCTCGACAGTCAAAATCATTGTGTGCTTCTTACAACTCTAGTATGATTTCCTGTAAGTGCTTGTGACTCTAAGAGTAATAAGAATCATTAACTTAAACATATATCAAAGAGTCCCAAATGATTATGATACACCTGTATGATTCCATATGAATCTCACCTGAGATGATAAAACCAAATTGAAGCTGTTCTGCTCAGGGGGAGAAATCGGTTAAATGATATTTAAAAGTTTTCAACCAACCTCAAACAAAAACACAAAAATATGTCTTGTTTTGTTTAATTTCAAGTTGCTTTTATGTTTTACTTATCTTTTTGCGTCAATGTCGGACTATGTAACAAAGTGAACTCTGTGAATCATACCTTAAGAGGGTCACGTCTGAGGTGACCAAACTATTTTAAATTAAAAGGATCATATCTGAGATGATCAAGGTTTGAAAAGTAAAAGGGTCACGTCTGAGGTGACCAAACGGTTTTAATTAAAAGGATCACGTCTGAGGTGATCAATCGGTTTCTCGTTCAAAGGATCATGTCTGAGATGATTGGTACTCATAATGTTATATCAATCAAAAGTTAAAACTAAAGGTTTGAGAAGTATGAAGTCAACTCATGAGTATGAATTAATCGCACGATTGGATCATAAGTATGAACCAATCGTACGATTGAATCATAAGAATGAGTCAATCGTACGATTGGACCATGAGAATGAGCCAGTCATACGATTGGACCATGAGTATGAGACAGTCATACGATTGGACTATGAGTTTGAGACAGTCATGTGATTGGACCACAAGACTGAGCCAGTCGCACGACTGAAGAGAGGCAAATGACCCAGTCGCACGACTGAAGAGAGGAGTATGGAGTCAGTCGCATGACTGAACCTCAGTCGCACGATCTAGCCATGCGTCTGGGACCAGTCGCACGACTGAAACCCAAAACAGTATAAATAGAGGCTCATCCGGTCGTGAAATCTACCAGACTTCAAATTTTCCAAAAACCGCCTAACCATTTTTACTCTGCCAAAATTTCCATCTTTTGAGATTGCATTCTGATTTGTGTTCTAACCCTAAGTGTATTCATCTACAGGTAACTTGCGATAGGAATCGGGAAAAACAAGAAATCTAATCGAACCTAAATGACCTAAATTGTTCAAACTAATAACCAGGTCACAAACCCTAAAATAGACCACTTAAATGATTAAAAATGTCGATTTAAAGGAGTTTAAGTGCTATATTGAGTCCCTGCGAACCATATGAACCTAAACACGACGTCTAATTTCACTTGATGACAAGATTCAAGATTATGGTGTCGCACAGGGGTTTATGCGAATGGACAGACTGATGAACTTCAGTCGCACGAGTGAGCCAGTCGCATGCTTCAATCGCACGATTGAACTAATCGGTGATTCAGTCGCACGACTGACTCAACCATATGTCTTTGCACACGACTGAACTCAGTCGCAGGCTCAATCGTATGACTGAAGCCAGTCGTATGGTTCAATCACACAATTGAACCAGATTGGTCAAAATCTATTCTAAGTCAAATCGTTTATCTATTATGAACGGTACTAATGTGTTTGTCCCTTGTATTGCAGCAATATGGCAGATAGATGGTCGATGAGCATGAAGCACAATATATGTGCTCATCTGGACCCCACATCCCGGAACGCCCCTGAGTTTACCGGGATCATAGCCTTTTTACGACGTTCGAGGATGTTCACGACCATATCTATTCCATGTAACCATACAGGTTGATCCAGCAGGCGTTCTAGGAGAACGCCACTGTTGACAGATCTACAGAGCCCTACTGCATTAGGAGTTCTATCTTTTGGGAAGATATACAGATCAATGAAGAGGATATCAGGCGAGTCTTGGACTTGGGTGACGATGGTGCACACCCAACCAAGCTGCTCCCCTAACGGTACGGGGATGCTTCCTTAGGATCAAGTACGCCGGCGATATTAACGTCGGCGTGCTTAACAAGAGTAACATGTGCCCACAATTCAAATATTTAGCACATGTGATCCTAAAGTGCATAGCCTCTAGGAGAGGAGGATTCGATGAGCTATCTGATCAGATCCAGAATGCTTATGTGGCTTTAGTACTGAACCATCCGTTCAGCTTCTCACGAATGTTCTTTACTTATCTGGTCGAGAACATAGAAGCGAAGGGGAAAGAGGGATTCTGCATGTACCCACGGTTTATACAGATGATGATTGACGAGAAGCTTCCTCACCTTCCCAGGAGAAGGACGATGTGGTGTTATTGGAAGTTATGGACGACACAACCTTGGGAAGAATGAAGGTCTACCGGGGGAAGCAGGTGAAGCCCCCGGTTAGGAGGTTGTTCGGCCACCTGGCCAGGGAGGATTACGTGGCGCCGGCGCGTAAGAAATGGCGTCACGATGATAGCGAATCCGATGTTGAGCCAGTTTGGCTCCTTTTGATGAGGAGGATGACGATGATGACGATGACGGTCAGGGTGGTGGAGATACAAGCCCTAGTGAACCAAGGGCCACTGAAACTTCCACTAGGTATCCACCACCCACACATGTTAGTTCCTCAGCTCCCGGTGGATTGGAGCAGGCACCTATCCATCAGGACTTTCTTCCAGATGATGAAGATGAGGAGTCCGATGAGGAGCCCCTCACAAGGATAGTTGGTAGCTGTGTGGTTGCTACCGACTGGGGTATGGAGGCGGTTGGAGGACGCCGGGCTGGGGTTGAGGGTACTAACACTGCTGAACCTACCTACACACCTCCCCAGCCAAGCCCAGGGGAAGCACAGAGCTCAAGGGGCTCACGGTTAAAGAGGATGGAACAGCCACACGGCAAGAAGGCCAAGAGAAGACGTGTAGTGCTGATGACCTCTCATTCCACCACACTACTACTTCTACCATTCCTACCACACCTACCACCACCACAGCCGCTACATCCACTACTCCCATCACACCTACCACCACCACTATAGCTACCACCACTCCACCCATTTCATCCATTCCACCACAAACCATAACCACCACCACTCCCACATATACTACATCCACCACTCCACCCACCACATCACATGCCGGACCTTCCACCTCATCAGTACCACCACTGGGATCTTCTCTGCTCAATATTGGGTTAGAGGAACAGCTTACCAGCCTCAACCGTCTAGTTCTCAAACTGCTCGCAACTGACGATATTCGAGCGAACCAGATGACTAAGTTGATGGTTGTCAACGCTGAGCAAGGCAAGCAGATCGCCCTGCTGACCGAGAAGACTGCAGCTCAAAGTCAACAGATTGCACATTTGACTGAGAAGGAAGCTGCCCTTGGGGGAGATTTGTCCAGAGCTCACCGTGCCTTAACAACACAGAATGATCTTCTAATGGCATCGGTGAAGCGACTTAAGGATGTTGAGAAGAAAAACAAGAAGCTGCGCCTAAGGCTAACAGGAACAAAAGGCAAGCCTCTCAAGATCAAAGGTGATGGTGACGATGGTGATGATGATGATGATGATGAGTCTGATGATGATGATGATGTTGAGGGAGAAGGAAGTGGAAAGGACAAAGAGAGAGGTGATGAGGATGAGCCTGAAGGTGATGCATCTGCATCAGCCTCAGATCCAGTGGCTCAGGAACGGAGGACAAAACAACGTCAAGAATCAAGACCGTCCACCTCAGCTCCTCAAGCTGAAGAGCCAAGTGACAAAGACAAGAGTAATGATTAGTTATCTTAGCTTTTGATTATCTTTTGTACTTGAATTATGTATTACACTTATGTAATTAATGTCTATCAATGTTTATTAAGATAAATGAATTAAAAACTAATGTGTTTGTGTGGTTCTGAATGTTTAAACAAACAGATGAATCTTAACGGACTGATGAGCATGACGTCACACCCCTTCAGCAAATCAAGACTCTGCTAACAATGATTCTTGATTTGCAAGGGATCGTGCGATGATCTGTGAGCTACACACCCGAGGAGGGAGAGATCATTCATGATCTCACAGACGAGCAGCTGGCCGATATGTTCAGACTCAACCCGGATGAGCTAGTCAAGGATGCTCCCGAGGTTGATGTCATGAGTGATGAAGAGCTGCAGGGCGCCGATGAGATTGATATCAAGGATGTCACTACACAAGAGTATCCACAGTACACTGACCAATAGGGAAATGTTATCCCTAATTTGGGTGAAACATTTGGCAGTGATACGTTTAGAGATCTTGATGCTAAAGAGAAAGAGAAGGAGAAAGAGAAGGAGAAAGAAGAAGGGAAAGCCCAAGCCTCAAACACTGATGTTGATATCAAGAAGGCTGAGTGCGCTGTGTGCCTAGAAGAAATGAGAGCCCAACGATAACCGCCAAAGTCTAACGCCTACACCAAACTCTACTAAGTCAAGAAGCATCAGAAGGTGTCGGGAAGGATTATTAGCTGGGCGTATTTTGAAGACTTGGATGTGTACGTGGTGAAAAGAGAGAAGGGAATAGGGTACTTCAGATACCAGCATGATCTGAAGACTTTCCCTGGTTTTGAGTTAAACAGGCTTGCCTGTTTAGACCTTTTGTACGCCAACCCCAGAAAGATGTCGGGGTGGTTTGAGATGGTGTTAAAGAGAGAATAGCATACCAGGTGGGTCAACTTCAGGCCTCAACAGCCTAAACGGTTCATAAATAAGACCGAAGTTGATCCACATACTAGAAATCCTAAGGTAGTGTTGTAGTGGAGTCCTCCGCGCACAATGTCAAAGATCCCGTTACGGGAGATGCCTCAGGACTTCACTCCACACTTCAAATGGTGGTATTATAACTGACAAACGGGTGAAGTGGTCATAGTTTTGCACAAAGATGCTTAGATTGAGACTATCCGGGTGTTTGACCCTATGTGGCTGACCAACTTGTCCAAAGACGATATCTACACTCTATACAAGTGGCCACTATTCTATGATACGTAGGACATTGTACAAGCTCTACAGTTCCAACACGTCATATGACTCTGCTTTGCATTCGAGATACATGCAGGAGTTACAAGAGAAGAGAAGTACAAGAAGTTCCAAGAACATGTGCAGAATGTTAGACAATAGAGTAAACTATGTAGAAGACTATAATAGGCTCGGCAAAACAACTAACGCTAAATAAAGATGGTTTTGATCAAGATATGTCGCGCGAACTGAAGATGTTATGCGAAATGGTGAAGTCACGCGAGTCAGAGATATCGCGCGAATTGATCATCCGTGCGAAAAACTTATTCACGTGAGAATCTTGTTGTTTAGTATAAATATTTGTTTTTCACTTTTGTATAGTAGTTCTAAGCAGTAGTTCTTAATTTTCTAATTTTCGATTATAATCACTCTGTGCAATTTGCACAAGATTGTAATTGTTTGATTATCAATTGAATCATTTTGAACTATTGTTTCTCTTCTTCCAATGTTAATTACATTTCGCATTCTTGAGATTAAGATCTTGGTTATTGTTCTTGGGAATTTACTGAGTTTTACAATTGGTATCAGAGCATTTGGCTCTAGAACCAAGATTAGAAGAAGTTTTTTAATTGATTTGACACGTTCTTCATCTTGCTCATTCATTTGGGTACTTGAGAGTTTAATTTGGAGTTGTTGTGCTACTGAAAATTTGAAGATATTGATCATTTGAACTGAATTTGTTTATACATATTGATACATATTGATGTACCTAGTTTATGTTCTGAAATGTAAAAGTCTTTCATGTCTTACATATATGTAATCGATGTAATGAATTGAATGAATGATATATGAAGTGCATTGTGATGTTAATTTATGTTTGATTATGTCATGATATTATTATATTGAATATGTTGCACGTGTATGAACTAACTATATAGGTTTGATGTTGTTCTACATGGTTCTAAGTCAATAAGAACTTAGAAGTATGTTTAACTTATCCATGTGACAGTTCATGCTAATGGGCCATGCTAATGGACCATACGCATGAATATATCATGCTTATGGACCAGTCGCACGACTGAACCAGAAGACTGGATCAGTCGCATGACTGAGACATAAGATTGAGTCAGTCGCACGACTGAACCTTCAGTCGTGCATATGAGTCAATCGCATGATTCAGTCGCACGACTGAACCATGCTAATGGTTCAGTCGCATGATTCAGTCACACGAATGAACCTTGCTAATGGTTCAGTCGTACGAATGAAGACAGATAACCTATAAATACCACGTAATTCGTGGAAAAACATAACACTTCGAATACCTACGTACCCTTGCCGTCCAGAGTGTACCAAATCGTCAATCCAAGTTCATAGTTCATTTCTGATCAATTGTTATTCATTCTTAACGTTTGTTTCATCATTGGATTTATCGGGATATTCGTTCTCACTAATTGGATTGCCAATCACATAGGATTCCGCATTATTTGATTAGGTATCACGTAGAATCCATTAGTACTCCATACGAAATCGGTCCTAACAGCAACTTAAGGTAGTTGCTTCATATAGTGACACAAGTCAGCTGTGTAATCAGATATGTATCTCTCCAGTCAAAAATTTATGTTCTATTATATGCGCACACATCTGATCTCTAACATTCATAGTACTTAAAGTCTGGAGGTCCTAATAGTTAGCTCCAGAAGGTTCCATACTTTCATATCTTGGTTTAGTCGGGTGCGCCTATCCTGCCTAATACCCTAATGCAACAATGTTTCTCACAGGGTAGGAGGAATCTTAATGGTAAATATTCCTTAAGGTATTCAGATTAAGGGTGGGTGTCCTTATGAGACCCTAAATTTGCTGCAAACTTTGGATCACTGAATCATGGAAACAACCTACTAGGCTGGTCCTACAAGATCATATGGTTATAACTTAGGTCTTACATAGTAACCCACCTTCCTACAACCTTGGCTCAACAAAACTCAGAAAAGTCATCCTGCTAAAGCGGTCCTACAAGTTTCCTATAGTTGTAGTTTAGGTCTCGCAAAGCAGACCTACTTCTCTACAACCTTTGTCTCTGATACCAATCTGTCACACCCCGGCCCAGAGGGGCGGGACATAATGATTAGTAAACAACAGCCAAATGCAGCGGAAAACCAAAACACCTTATTACATAACATCTTATAAAATATACACTAGATATTTGCTTGATTCTCATACACAAAGTACCCCAATCCACAATTTAAAGGTATCATTATTAGGCTCTTGATCAATCATTGCTTGAGTCTTTGGTATCTAAGGCTTCTAGGCTCAAGTTTAGCCTTCTACAACTACCCTTAATCTCTTGCTTCAGCTTTAGATCTCTTCTATGAGTAATCTAATTCTCTAGTTGTACCTGAAAGACATGCTCAAAAGATTTTGTGTCAACATAAAGTTGGTGAGTTCAAGTGCTTAAAGTTCAAAAATAAAAGGATCTTTAGAATCTATTAGTTGACTTTAAAAACATAAGTATCATTGTTGTGGGGTCACAATCAACCCTGTACTCAGTACCGGTTGGCCTCTTCTAAAGTTGTGTTTGTACCGGTTAACCCCGAGGGGAGAACTGAGCCCAAAACAGTAGACCATACCTGTCGGATGGTTCACTATAGAATCTTATCAAAACCTGTCACATGCCACAAACGACCTCGCAGGATCTCAGTGGGGTACCCTTCCTAACCGGAAGGCACTGTATGTGGGGGATTCCCCAAGTAGATCTACCCATATAAAACAAGCGGTTCAGAAAGAATTAATGATTGTGATATAAGTATAAGCAGGTATCAACATTAACCACAACATACAAGCATCACAAAATAGCACAGTTAATAGTTTCAGTTCAAATAGAGCATGTTCATTCCTAAAACAATAGTAAAACGGGACACTAGAACTCTCCTCGTATCCGTATATAGATTCTAAGCTCGGTATAGAGTGAAGGGATCCAATAATACCATCCTAATTGTACATCTATGATTTATGTTTAGCATTAGAAAGATGTTGTTATATGCGTGCGGTTGAGCTCCTTAGTTACCTTAGAGTTGGTGATTAGTATCCTTGTTGTATCTTAGCTTTTGTATAAGTATTTGTTGTCATGTACTAATTTGTGTATATAGATTGATTTTTTTGTTCTTATTTGAGTAATGATTCTTAGTACGATGGTTGTAGCAATAATCGGTTGATGTTAATAACGATAACCAAATGAAATGTATTTTAGCAAATTACACTTACTCTGTCAGTATTCATTATATCTAAAGTCTTGCGTGTAATATTAATATCAATTTGATAATAATTATCATAAATAATGGTAATTGTTAAAATACCAACATTGGTATTAATATTGACGTTAGTTTCCAATTTAAGTACATATCAAATTGTTTATACGAGAGAGGGTTATACCATAATATATATATATATATGTATATATATATATATATTATAGTTTTCAAGTATTACTAACAATACATCCTCAAATATAGGTTTCATAATTGTTAGCGTGTTACAACTATTTCTCATAAACAGATGTTCATCTTTACCTAGATTATGCGTGAAGTCTTATTTTCATCAACTTCAGTAGTAATATTATGTTCCCAAGAATGATATTTATTTTGATACCAAAACTAGTATTATTGTTAGAAATTATATTTTTGCATTATTCAATATACTAATAACAGTTTAAGTAAAATAATGTTATCCCATTATATGTACATATTTGTGGTTTTAAAAACACTAACATGTCACCTGCATTTGTTTGCATACTTTGTATTAATAATCTATACACCAACTATAGTAACATCTTGATCACAAAAACATATCATTTCTTTAGTCCCTAACATTATTGTATCAAAATCATGTTTGTAATTACATGTGAGTAGTAAGCACATTACATGACTTAACAATTAACATGTAGCATGATCTATAATTGTCTCGCATTAAAATGATCCAATATAGTTTTTCATTACTTAGTAATGAGTAGCTATTATAAATTGCTGTGTAACTTTCTCAATCCTATAATTACTATGATTATAGTTTGTTTTCAATATACGATTCATGTTTGTTATCAAGTTAGAGCTCAACATTTTTCAAGTGCACACGTGTAAGTTATTTCTCAAACTTTGACAAAAAACGAAGCACGTTTATACCTTTCACTCGCTTTGTTCGCATTTGCAAACCCTTTCAAAATTGATTCGTGTCCACACTGTTAACAATGTTGGCTCGTTTTTACGTCGCTAACATTTCTTTGTTGACTATTTGTGTTGTTGACCGCATTGACCATCAGTTGACCAGCCTTGATTTGATTTGACCGAGAACCGGTTCACCACATCTTCCCTAATTAACCCTAAAATCACCATAACATCATCCCAAACATTAACTTGTACCAAACAACCCTTCGTAGGGTTTCCAGCGAACTTGACTATACAGTCATAACCGTGACAACCAACAACCCATCACCAACATAATTACTGCCTAACACCACCACAACGAACCAATCCAACTGATAACCTAAACCACAATCACCACCAGCCATTACTGCTGCCACAAGAAACACCACAACCATAGGTACAATCACAGACAACACAGCCGCCATCATCACCTCCCTCAGCAACCATTGCAGTAGCCTAAACCACCACCATCTCCCTTGCCTTACACCACCATCGCCTTACCATCACTATCACAGCTGCACCATGGTTGCCTTCACCGCAACCACAACCACAATCACAGCCAATAACCATCAACAGCCAACATCACCACTATCATCGGGCCTCAACATAACCATAACCAACAACCACCATGACCATAGCCTAAAACTATAATGTCAGCCACCATCATCATTACCGTTACCGCCCTGCATCACCATCGGCCACCAATACACAGCCACCATCTCCATCTCAAATCATCACCGCCTTGATGTCAACTGAACCATCTCCGCAGCGGCCATAAGCCACATCCATCTAGTCTACCACCACCGTAATCTTCAAGGTCAAGACCCCCCTTCACCACCACCTACCTTCACCGACAGCCACCACAGGGGCGGGGCTGTAGCCACCAATTCAATCAACCAAAACAGCCATCAACCACAGCTGTCCTTCGTCGATAACCCTATACCACTGACTTTAACCACCATCGCTTAAAACCTAACATTCAACACAACCACAACCGGCTCGACCGCCTTCGACCCGACAACCACCCCCAAACGTAACCGACATCACCATCACCGTCGTACCTCGCCACTACCATGTGTGGTTCTCAAGACCACCCAAAGGTAGTTGTGACCGACACCCATCACCAAATCAGCCACCATAGGAGCCGAGAGCCACCAGAACGACCACCATCGCAGGAATCACCATCTTCTTACATCACCATCTCCGCCATGATCCTAGCTACTCGTCGTCGAGGTGGCCGGAGGCCACGGTTGCTTGAGATCAACCGAGAGATAGGGGGAGAAATGGGGGCTGTGACAGCCTCTCTCTCTCTACCCTAATTTGTTTTTGTGAAACCCTAAAATGAAAGAATATTTGTTTATATAATGGGGTTAAGAGAATGAGTTCGTTAATAGGTTAGTTCGCGTCACGTTCGGATAAGTTTCGTATCGTTATAAATTTTTATTTCATGATAGTTTCAATTATACCAAATGTTATAAATATTCCAAAATTATTTATTTGATCATCTTTAAATTTTGCTTGATAATTAAACGAGTTTTATCATGTAAATATCGCGTATTCAACACGTTTAACTATTTTAAGTGTTTCCCTTGTATGAGTGTTGTTATTATTATTTTAGTATTAAAATATATGTACTTAGGTTTTTAATAATATTTTGTACATTAATTTCCCACGTTAGAAGCGTTAAAACTTTATCTGTCAAATACTCGTTTGTAAGTTTGTAACAATCATGTTATAACTTTTTATGTTCATCTGAAAACTGTTCAAGCTTAGAATTATTGAATCAAGCTTCAATGGGCCTTAAATGAGCCTTATTTATAAGTTCGGGCCTTTATTGGGCCTAAAATGCTAGTTCCTTATCCCAGTTTTCTTTGGTAAGCCCAAATCAATCTGGACCTTTATTGGGCTTTTATAATACTTTAAGGTTTCTAATCGGGCTGAATTTCTAGGGCGTTACACCAACCATCCTCAAAATTACTAAGACCCCTGACCATACAGGAGTTTGAGGAAATTAAGGAAGGACTCAACTAATGCACTAGGTTGAGTTCCTTCTCTTGGGATGAAGACTTAATCGAACTGAGATATCTTGATGACTCAATCAATCTTCTCTCAAGGGAAGCTCTCCTGGATCTCCCTACAACAACCCTAGACCAGTGTCTCCTTCTTCTTTCCCTCAACATACATGACCTAAACGACAAGGAAAAGAAGCTAAGAAGAAGACTGGTGAGTCTGCTGGACAAAAGGAAGATAGAAAACTTACCAACTACTCCTTAAGTGCCAAGGAGCCCTATAGTCCAGTGGAGGTTTGATGAGCCTTCAGATGCCTTTCAGCTAGTGAGAGAGAGTGGGGAAACAAACCAGTTAGATACATCATCTCTGCTACACTCTAGCAGATTTGATATAAATAATCTAGATAAGTTACCACTCTCCAACCCCTCCAACTCTCCTGTTGCTTCTCTCATCCGAAAGCACATACTCAAGATGAGGGAAGCAGAGTTGATAAGAAGAGCTTAAGCTGCTGCTAATGCTGAAGCCTCTACAAAATGTCAAGCCTTTCTATAGATGGATCAAGATCCAACTTTGGAGCCTATAGCTTGATGGGTGTATGACTCTAACACCCATCAGCTTACTCTATACAGAGGGAATAGCCAACGGATTCATGTCATTCATGGTGACAGACTTGATGTCTTAACCAAGAAAGCCAAATGCTACTCGCGTCTACCAAGGAGAACCGAGAGAAAGATGTAAAGATTATGGTTGTGATCAGAGAGGCAATGGAGAAAAAGGATAAGTATAGTTTTGGTAGCATCAGCCTAGGGGGAGATTGTTGGGTCTGATGAGGCTGGTGCAACCAAACCCAATACTTAGCTTTATTTTTGGTAAATCTACAATGGACTTCCGAAGACAATGTTGCATTTTCGAAGTCAAGTCAAAAGTCTTCCGAAGCCAAGCAAGAAGAACTTCCGAAGAGAGTTACTCTTCGGAAGTATCATGAAGACCAAGACAAGGAGCAGCTAATTCAGAAGAAGTTGTTTCTTCCGAAGCCAAAGTGACTTTGGAAGACTTCATGTCTTCCGAAGTACACTTACCTTCGGAAGAACCAACTGTGACTAGTGGACAAAAGTAAGGTTCTCGTCAGTACAGTCAACTAATTTACTGACAGACTGCATAGAGCTTCTCCATGCTGGTATGTTTGACCTTACTTTATCCATTGTTCATCCATCATAGATTAGTACAGTCACCATACTTAGATGGTGACAAAAGGTAAGCCATGGACTTGTCATGACTACCTAATACTAGGATAATACTTTATCTTAGTTAACATACTTCTAGCAACTGTAGTATTTTGTCTAGTTGTATTTTCCAGCTAGTTTTACAAGTATAACTAGATGTAGATATTAGTATATATAGTTCTTATTGTAAGCTCAACTGAGCAATGCTTGAAAGAGTCTTGTAATCTTTGAGTTGAGAATTAATATATACAAGTATCTTGAAAAACTTATTCTTATGTCTTGCTTACTTAATATATTACTATCAACTCTTAGAGAAATTTGTTTTCATCATTTGAGTGAAATCAAGTGAGTTTAAGAGAGAACCATTGTATTGAGTGACTTGTAATAATCCTGCAGTTCCACAAATTCAAGACTCCATTCTTAAGAGAGTGGGTGGCAAGCCTTACCTTTCTCATCTCCTCAAAATAACTTATATCCAACACTACCTCCATCTCCTCTAACCATCCTATTGTTCCTATCACGCCTTCATTTCCATAGTAGTCTCTTGGTTTGCAAGCCATGTACGCCTTGTAGTTACAACCACTTCGCATGCGTGCTTCTTCTTCTTCCTCCTTGTTTTGTTTCCATGGGTTTCATTATTGCCATCTTCATTCTCTTCCCCCGCATGAGGTGTCTCATAGTTATGCTTAGTATTGACATGGGTAGTGATAGCGGGAAGGGCGTTAGTAATGGCTTCTACAATTAGTTGTTGTAGTCTAGCTTCTTGATCAGTGTTATGGTTGGTCTTGGGGTTGTCATTGGTGCGGTCAGTGTTGTTAGTGTTTTTTGTGGGGTTGAAGCACGTCCTCTTCCCCTCGGCATGGCTAAAATAAACATTTTATATAGTTTTAAACTCAAGGATTTTATATATGAAGTAATCATAGCATCATAACCAATCATGTCATCACGTCATGCAAGTTAAGGGATCTAAAACATCACCTCAAACAACCATAAATAGTCTTAACCATAGCAAAACCCGCTATGAGTACAAAATTTTAAATAAGTCCAAAGTACAATTGAGTGTGACATGGTGAACATTCACCCATGTCCTACAGAATGCATAGTTCATTCAAAAGTTAAACAATATATAATAAAATAAATAAAGACATATCAATAATGGTAGTGCTGGTGGTAACGGGACCATGGGTCGAGCATACACTTATGAGCGGCACAAAGAGTTTCTTTTTTATCCTTGCTACTAGGGACACCGCCCCGTCCCTTTCTTCCTTCAAGGTGTCGTAGTATTTTATGTCGACGCAATAATTCCTCTATGGTGAAGTTCCTCGTCAGTGGCACCGAGTGATATAGGGGCGGGTCAGCAAACACCTGATAAGACGCGCTAGAATAGTGCGCCGACTCTGTGTCGGGGTCGGTATAGTACATTGACGGAGCAAAATGGAAAATATGATGCACTCCCTCGTCATGCCCATAGGGCCCAGTAGGATACAATGAGGCCCACAGAGGTGGTGACAACAATGGTATGACCGGTTGTGGCGGCGCCCCGGTCAGTCCCGTAAGCAAGTTACACCATTCCTGCTAGAATGTGGGGACGGGTTGGACAAACATTTGTGCGGTTTGCCTTGCACGAGGTGCCATGTCCTCATCCCTATCAGGTCAAAAGAAACTAACCTAGACAGTCGTCGACAACGCAGACGTGTCTTCCGAAGGGTTAGACTCCTCCATTTCCCAGTCCTGGTTAGGATCAGGCATCATGTTCTCATAGGGGGCTTCGGGTACCAACTGGTCCACATACTTCAGCCCGAGAGGATCATACTCCCTAATCTCATAAGACTGGGGCCTCTCGAGGGTCCTGCACCCACATCTGGTACAAGCGTGGGTGGTGGGACGGTGTTTTGGTATCAATGTGCAGGTGGGACATCGAGTGAGTCATTGATATATATGGTCTTTGCTTTGTTCATTTTTCCTGCCATCTAATGAACAAACAAGATAAATTGCAACATGAATATTATAATTATACTCAAAAATCAGAAATTAAAACTAAAAATTATACAAAATTTAAAGAATGAATGCAAATGGTAGAAATTACCCTCGGGTCATAACTAGGGGGTCTTCTTCTTGGTTTTTCTTAGGTCCTTAATATGTGGTTAAAGCCTAGGTATCTTATGGTAAGAACCTAATCCACTGAAAACATTGGTTCTGATACCAATCTTTCACATCCCGTTCACCAGGACTGGCTGTGACCGACTGATATCAACACAATGCAGTGGAATAATAAACATTACTTAATTAATTCGCATCCAATCATCCATAATAATAATAAATACTAGTTAAATATTGTCTAATCCCAATTATATAAATTTAAGTAATTTGTCTCAATTGATAACAATTCGATAGGGTGGTGGCTAAACTCCAAAAGTCCGACTAGGCCACTTCTATCCATGATCACTTGGTTAATTCATTCTTATCCTGAAATACACCCCAAAATATGTCAACACCATGGTTATGAGCTCATAAGTTTAAGACACATGACACAACAAAATTCATAAATAAGTTAGCAATAGTATTAGGGCAGTAAAGAATGTATCACAATCAAACCTGGACCCAGGTGAACCTCTCGAGTGCTAGAACATCCCCTAACCCATACCCCTTATTGTTAAGGGCTTGAGTGTGCCCTGCTAAGCATGTTTAATCTCCACTAATTTATGACACAATGATTATTGTATCTCAATAGGGGGTTTCCCTGTCCTATAGGCCCATTGTATACCGGGGATTCCCTAAATAGTACTATCTACAAATTATGTGACTCCCAATGGAGTTAATGATTGTCCTCATGCTCAGGGACAAGAGTAGTAATCATTGCATCATAAAAATGATTTTCACAGTGTGTATTCCACCCTAAAAATTTTAAGTAAAAAAGGGGTTATGAGGCTCACCTTAGCTTGTTCCTGAAGTAAGTGTTTATGGTCTAGAGAGCTACTAACTAAAAAGGTTCCTAAATTCATTTTATAGACATTAGAATTCATTTCAATCAGTTATCTAAGCCCAACCCCTCTAGTTTAGGTTTACCCAACGCAATTAGGTTATTTACATTATATATGTGTAATTTGGTTCAAATCTTGAAGTTTGAAGTCTTGATTTGGCTTTTGATTAATCAGTTTTCAAATCATGATTTCAGATTATAATAGTGTTTATATGTAATATATTTGGTTCTAAATCATTAATGTTTAATTTGTTGGCAAGATTGGTCCCTCAACTTTGCTAAATTGACACTTTTAACCCTCATGTTTGGAATTTCGTACTTTAAATATATATAATGGGTTTTATTGTTTCAAGTGGATTAAGATACTGTAGTAAGTTAGTTTTTATGCCATTAGGTCTTCCTTAACTGGTTCAAGAGTTTGTTTCCAGTTTAGGCGTTTTATGGGGATACGTTTAGAGATTTCTTACTTGGAATCATTGAGTAGTCCATATGATGGTTTATATTTCAATTTTTAACATATTTGGGTATTATTTAGCTTCTAGAATATAAATGTTATGGCCATAAGGTTGGTGCTTTGGTCATTTTATATTCAAACGTGGATCGGGTCGCCTTTCGGGTGCGCTTTATAATGTATTTGTAAGTTTAATGAATTTGTTAACTCTTTAAGTTAGATCTAGTCTTATGGGTCATAATCTAATGGAAAATATTAGGTTTATTAGTTTAAAGGTTTTTGTAAATTTGTTTATTATTTTCTTTCTAGTGAGACGTTAGTTTACTTAAATTAACAGTAAATTTTGTATAAATTCTTAAAAAGTTCCATAAATGCTAATAATTGATTTTTAGCTTATTTTTATCAGTACTAGGCCATTAGCTACTAGATTTTCAAGTCTTAAGTTGTTTTTTTCAGTTTTAGTGTTTTAACGCTTGAGGATAAGTTTTTAATGGGTTTTTGTGTTCGGGTCCACTTTGGTCACATAATACTTTAACACTCGTAGAGTAACGTTTTGATTCTGGAGATTTCATGCTTTTAGCTTCAGGACTCGTTTTGATGAATTTTCACCATTTTAGCATGAATATCTTTTATATTTTTGTTTGCCAAGCAAATAAGTTCTTTAATTTAGAAAATTAAATTTTTAAGCTTTTCTTATCATTATGAGTCGATTGGAATTTTTTAGGGAAAATATCATAGAATACTAACCAAGTTTTAAAAGTATTCTAATTTAGTCACTCGTGCATATTTTTCTCAAATTAGATCACTAAACGATCAAATCAAGTTATCATTAAATTTTTTTATGTCAAGAAAGTAACTGCGGAGAAGATGAGGGTGTCAGAATTTTCAATATATAAAATTATATTAAAAATAAAAAAACATATTAATTATGAAAAAAATAAAAAAAGTACTTAAGATTTACATCAACGTTCCATATCAGCATCAGAAGATACAAAAATATTTTATAATTGAAACAAAAAGTATAACTTGCTAAAAGACATGTTAAGACTTTTAATTTATATAAAATATAAAAACTGAGTGACCTAATTAAAATACTTTTAAAACTTGAGTTACATAATTGAAAAACTTTTGAAAGTTTGTTACTATTTTACAAAGTTACCCTAATTTTTTACATTTAGATTTTATGCATATTTGGTATTTCTGTTAAGTCTACTGGTTAGTCCCGTTAAGTGTCCGTTAAGTCTCGGTTTTGGATCTCGAAGTGTTTTAGTCTGATTTTTCCCTTCCTAAATATTTTCATATCATAAGTAACTTCTAAATAAACCCATAATCTCAGTAACTTAGATCCCCAACCTAGTTCTTTTATTTGCCTCAAAATCACATATTTTTATGTTTTTGTATAATTTATAAAATATGAAATACATAGGCTTAGATTGTTAAAGTTTATTTTTAACTTAAGATAGCTCTAATAACTTTCAAAAATATTTAGTTTAAAGTTGTTGGACTTAGATATCACACTTTTATATTTTGCAAAAATCGGGTTTTCGGGTGTGCTATATTTACTAAAGTCGTGCTTGTGAGCAAAAGGGGTTTTAAGAAAGCTTGTGTATATTTTACTTACTGAAAAATTTAGTGTTTTAGAGTTTCACAAGGTGTTGGGGTGTCATGGGGTTGCTTGTGTTACTAACGTGATGAAACATGATATTTCGCGCGTTTTTGGGTAGTAACGAGTTACCTTGACGTGTGAGGAGGGTGAGATGGGTGTGTGGGCTTCCGAATGAGCTTATAATGATGAAAGAAGGCTGCCAAAGTATTAGATTAGTTCAGGTCATAGAGTTAAGGAAATAGAAGATAGAAACTTGATGTAGGGAGGATGTGACCTTGTGGTATTACCTTGGTTCAAAAGGGTTAATGGCTATGCTCTTGTGGTCGATTAACGCTTCCAAGGGGCCTGGAATTTGTTGTTCTTAAAGGTAAGAGATCAAGAAAATGAGTAGAAGAAGTGGAGAGAGTGTTTGAGAGATTTGGAGAATGTGTAGTAGTAAAATAAGACGTGAGGGTGGTGTGGGTGATGGTTCGCGGCCGACGGGGTTAGGGTGGTGGAGTTAGGATTCCAAGTTCTTGGTTAACTTAAGATTTTGCTGGACTTTGTGAAGATTTTGGTTGATTTACAAGTTACCATATGTATGGAAGGCTTTGTGTAGATTGGGTGGCTTGGGTGGTGATTAGACTATGTTAGATCTAGGAACCATAGATCTAGATCATCTTGTATAGGCTTAGAACTTTAATCAATACTTGTAATGAATGATTGTAATTCATTATTTTGATGTATGCATTATGTATATAGGTTAACCCATATGTGTGTTGATTTATGTGTATGATTGCAGGTAAAAACATTATACTTGGTCAATTTGTGAAATCAACTAAGTGTAAGAAACATCTACGGATGAACATTTTTGTTCTTCCGTAGATATGTTTCTTACAAAAACATCCGAAGATCTTCTACGGATGAACATTTTTGTTCTTCCGTAGATATGTCTTACAAGACAAACATCCGAAGATCTTCTACGGATGAACATCAGTATTCAATGATGAACAAACACCACGAGAAGAAACTGAAGTGACGACTCCTTTGGAAGAACAAACTACCTTCGGAAGAACAAGATTCCTGCGGAAGACAAAAGTAGCTGTGGAAGACAAAAGTAGCTGCGAAAGACCAAACACTTGGACTTGCATTATACGTGTTAAAAGTCAACAAGTCAACAAGACAATTTCGAATCCCAAGAGATCTGGTGTTTCCTTAACAGACTCATAATTGTCTATAAATATGAGTTTTAGGTTTCATATCAAAAAATAGAAGAGCAATAAGATGGCATACACAAAACATCACATCGATTCACACAACCAATTCAGCACAAACGCTAGCAGCCGTCACAATCAACACGTTCGAAGCAGTTATTGTTTATCGCATTCATTATTTATTCATCTGTAACAATTAATCAGTTTTAATGAAATAGTTTTGAATCAAGTCTTGTATGTTTAATTATTATGTTGATATCATTGTGTTCGTCATAGTCAACATTTATTCAGTTTGATATTTATCATAAAACAAAACAATTAAACAACGGTTAATAATCATTCCGCAATTATTAACCTGATTTCATTCTAACACTGATAATTCCTGATTGCGATCCTTGGATTCACAGGTGGTATCAGAGCCAAGTGCTGATTGATTTAGATCGATTATCTATCGGTGTTAGAATTGTTTAATTGTTTGCTTGTTTCATTAGATTTATCAGTTTTTGCTGATTAGATCTACTGTTTTTTAGCAAATCATTTTGGCGTGAATTGATTTTTTTTTAAAAACATTAAAGCAGTGATTTGTCTTTCAACAAGCATTGTTTCATTGCTTGATTAACTTAGATCAATATTCACATCAATTGAATAGTAGATCTGGGGTATTGATTGACATTCATCAATTGTTCAAATTAAATTGAACAAATACATTAACAAAATCTTTGATTTTATCACTAATTAGTTCATTACTTAAAAGAAACTCTGTTATAGTTAAATTCTTAGACGTTAACTAAAAATGAGTAACTTTGGTGGATCATACCAACCTCCAAAGTTGGAAACAAAGGCGGATTTTAAATCCTGGAAAATCAAGTTTAGGAATCATGTGAATTATACTGATTCTGACTTATGGGTATCAATAACTGAAGGTCCCTATATTCCACATACTCTTGGGCCGGATTACAATGACGATAATCAACCTATAAGTACAAAAGATCTGTCACCTGATGATATTAAGATGGTCAAAGTCGATATTAAAGCATACAGTCTGCTTAGTATGGCTTTACCTAAAGAAATTTTAATCAGGTGTGAGAATTATAAAACAGCAAATTTCTTGTGGAAGATACTTCATACACTCTGTGAAGGGAGTGATGAAATCAGAAGCATTAGGAAGGACACGCTTCGTTCATAATATGAAACCTTTCATCATATTGAGGGTGAATCAATTCCTCAACAACTCCATAGATTTATGCAACTTGTAACAGAGATGAACATCTTGGAGTTGAAGTATACAAATGAGGAATTAAACGAAAAGATGCTCCATACTTTGCCTGAAAGTTGGAAGCAAACTGTCTCCATGTTCAAGAACACCATAGACCTCAAAGCAACTGGTTTAGATAGCTTAGATACATCGGTAGCTAAAGTGGAGGCTCTTGAAATGGATGAAAAATCAAGAAACAAGAGTGTGAGAACACATGTCACACCCTATCACTTTAAAGAAACAAAAAATGCTGGAAGTGCTTTTATTTCTACCAATAATAGTGACAACTCTTGTACTTTGAGTGAAGATGAAGAAGAAGAATTGGGTTTTTATGCATCAAAGCCTTCAAAGAAATTTTCTCAATGTAAATCAGGAAAGGAAAAGGGAAGAACTGATGATAGAAGAGATGCATCTACGTCATCAGCAAAGTCTTCATCACATAACAACCAAGTAGAGCCTATCACTATGATTCTGGACTCTGAAGAACAAAAGGCAGCCTTTGCAACTTTTAGCTCAAGTTTTCAAGCTTACTTGGGAAGCTCTTTAACATCAGCCAACATTTGCCAGCAAGACTTGGAAGAATTACATCCAGATGTAGTAGAGGAGATGAATCTTCAATAGCAAATGGCAATGATTGCTTATAGAGCCAAACAGTACCTGAGAAGAAATAAAAATTTGGTTGCAGCAAGTAAAACATCAAAGATTGGTGTTGATAAGTCAAAGGTGAGATGATTCAAATGCAATCTCTATGGACATTTCTCTAGAGAATGTAATCAACAATCAAATCCTGACTTGAAAGAACATTAGCAACATCAGTCTCATCAACATCAATTTCATCAACCATCAACATCTCAAAGATCGTTCAGATAACCACAGCTAATAAATTCATCCCCACCAGCCACAAATGAATCAGCGGGACCTAGTAATTCTAAAGAATCTGGGTTGATCATACTATAAGATGGAACCTCTGACTGGAGCATGTATGAGAAGGAAGTCTTGGAAGAGAATCAAGCTTTAATGGCCCACATGGAGAACAAAGTTCCACCCATGGCTAGAGAGATAAGAGATTGTGTTTATCAGTATGTGTTGAGGAAGTTGAAAGATATAGAGTCCATGCTCAACAACTGGCTGATAAAGTAAAAGAAACAATTATTTTTAATGAATCTTATGTAAGAGAACATAAATTATATTAAATCAAAATTAACTCTTTACAAAAGGATCTAGATAAACTTGTTTTAGAAAATTACAGCTTAAAAGCACAAGTTGAGCATCTGACCACTTCCTTAACTAAATCCATGGCTGATCATGCATCAACTGAAGTGAAACTTTTGAAGTTTCAACTTTCATCTCAGCAATATGAGAAATTATTAAATTCTCATATTGAATCAAAGAACAGGTATGGGTTGTGATATAATGATGTTGCACCTCCTATAAATGATAATTACACAACTTTACCTGAAACAATGACAAACAATTTGTCAAATCATTTTGTGCCAAGCACCAAGTTGAAACAAAATCTTATTAACAAAGTAATAACATGAAACTGAGGTGAGTGAAAATAAGTCTTCTGAATCAGAAAATATTAAACAAAATGACTCAGAATTTGACTTTGATGAGTGTGATGACTTGGATAATTCCGATGAATATGATGATGATCAACCGAACATTGGTAAGAATGCTGCTTTTGAAACAATCATTCCCAAAGTTCTTGAAGAAACAAAGTTGTAATATCCTCCAAAACAAAGAAACATGTTAAAGACTATTTGCAAGAGAATAGCTCAGCTAGATGAAGGTCTTCAAGAACTTCATTAGCATCAAAAACATTCAACTGAAGGAATTGAACAGTGTACATCTACTGAGGAAGTACACATATCTTCCGTAGAAAAGGGAAAGAAGAAACAATCAGCAGATCGTTAGCGGAAGAAGAAACTTTCTTCAGTTGAAGATCTGCGGAATACCAAATCTACTGAATCAGTAGAAAATTTGCGGAAGACAAAAGCAACAACCAACAAATCAAACCAGAAAGTGGTGAACTCTAAGTAGCAGAAATCAGCAAATGGTAAACAAGAATCCTTTAACAGTGTACCAGGGAAAGGCAAGGACAAATCAACTGCAAAATTGGAAAAAGATTTGAAGCCTAAAAAGTTGAATAAGAAAAAGAAAGTAATCAATTCTGATAAAGAATCAGAGGAAATGTATTGCAAATGGTGTGATATGAAAAATCACAATACTGAAGATTGTTACTTCAGCAGTTATTGTTCTATTTGCAATATGAACAATCACATGACCTCTGACTGCTACTTCAACAAACATTATACAATATGTAACAAAAATAATCATTCAACTCAGTAATGTTATTTTAACAAAAAGAACAAGACAAAGAGCACAAAGAAGCCACAATTTGATATGGCTAAATCAGACTCTCAATCCGCTAATAGTCAAGAAGATTCAAAAACAAAGAAGCTACAACAAAAACAAAAGCCAAAACCAAAGGAGAAAACATCTGATGATGGTAAACCTTTGAAGAAAAGAACATCATTTCAGCGATTCAAAACACCTCATAAAAAGGTGGATTTGACTAAAAAGGAAACAAATATTGATGATGCTTTCTTTGATAATTTTGAAAAGGGAACTCATGTACCTCATTGAAAATCAAAAGATGATGAAACTTTCAACAATCAAGGTTCATTGTCAAAACCAAAGCAACAAACAAATAAGGACAAGGTGAATGAATAAGAGATTGAGAAACAAGAACCAAGTTCAACAACCTCATCTTCAACAGAATCATCCTCACCACAAACAACACAAAATGAATCAATTAAGACTAAAATTAATACTGAAACTTCAAGACTGATTCATGAAGGAGTAACAATTTTAGACACTACTGGCAAACCCAAGATCATTAAGGCTTGGGTTGTCAATTCTAATTGATTTCTTTATATGTGCAGGAACAAAGCTGATAACAAGTGGTATGTTGACAGTTGTTGTTCCAGGCATATGACAGGAAATTGTTCTCTTCTCCATGACTTCAAGCATAAAAATGCCTCATATGTGGCATTTGGTGGGGATAAGAAGGGAGGTAAAATAGTTGGTGAAGGAATGGTAACTAATGGTGTGCTTAAATTTGAGAAATTAAATTATTGTGAAAATCTCTAGTATAATTTATTGAGTGTGTCTCAAATTTGTGATCAAAATTATATCACATTGTTTAATAACACTAATTGTTACATTTTTAAGCCAGGTTTTTCAGTTCCAGAAGAATGGATCCTTCTTAAAGCATCAAGAAAAGGAAACACCTACGTTTTGGATATGAACAATACTGCACTCACAAGCCATGAAACATGCCTGCTATCTAAGTCATCAGAAGATGAATCTCAATTGTGGCATAGAAGGCTTGTTCATTCCAACATGAAGAACATGAATAAATTGGTGAAAAATGACCTAGTCATTGGACTGCCAAAGAAAGAGTTTTATTATTCAAACCATTATCCTTCATGTTATAAAGGAAAACAACATAGAGTGTCTCACAAATCATCAATACCAACACTACACCACTCAAATTGCTTCACATGGATCTTTTTGGTCCAACCAATGTGATAAGCATTGGAAAAAGGAAATATTGTTTAGTGGTAGTGATGATTTCACTAGATTCACATGGGTCTTATTCTTAAAACAAAAGAGTGAAACATCAGAAACATTAATGGACTTTGTCATCAAGATTGAGAATCAACTTGATTTAAAAGTTAAAATTTTCAGGAGTGATAATGGGACTGAATTTGTTAATGCTGACTTAGATTCTTTTTGTTGGAATAAAGGCATTGCAAGGCAGTTCAGTGTACCAAGAACTCCACAACAGAATGGAGTTGCTGAAAGAAGAAACAGAACTCTCATTAAAGCAGCAAGAACAATGCTATCTTATTCACAGCTTCCAATCACCTTTTGGTCTAAAGCTGTGAACATAACATGCAATGTTCAAAATAGGACACTAATTGTCAAAGAACATAATAAAACACCTTATGAGCTTCTATTCAAAAGAAAACCTTACATAAGATATCTTAGAGCTTTTGGGTGTAATGTATCTGTTTTAAATACAAAGGAACAATTAGAAAAATTTTCAGAGAAAACCTATGATGGTTTCTTTGTTGGATATTCTTCAATATCTATATCATATAGGATTTACATTCCACAACAAAACATTATGGAAGAAACTCCTAATGTGTCATTTGATGAATCCTTATTTCCTAAATCAGTAAAAGGATCATCATGGTTGTTTGATATAGATGCACTAATAGACTCATTTAACTCTGGTTATTTGAATAATACAGGTTCTGCTGATACATGTTATCCATTTGTTCCTCCAAATCTAAATGAAGTATCACTATCAGCTGATCCTCCAAGAACACAAACATCAAGTATCATGGATCAAGGAACAACCAATAACAACAATAATGTTGCACAAGTCCAGCAAAATGGATCTACATCCTCAGAAAGGAAACACTTCATCCGCAGCCAATGACTCTGCATCCGCAGATGAGCATCCTACATCCGGAGATATGGATAATGCCTCAGCAGATGTTCCACACATTGGAGATGATCCATTGCATTCCAAAGAGTTGATGTCAGCAAGTCAACAAATACCATCCGTAGATGTTCCTGTAACTCCTACGGAAGCACAAAATACTTCCATACAAGTTCCTGCAGAAGATATTCACAATACTGATGATGTACTAACTCATGAAGAAAATCATTTTACTCCTAATGATGAACATGAAGAACACTTTGATTACTTCCTAAATTCATCATCACAGCTGAATCCATCTGTATCAATGGATATGACTAACTTGGAATCATCCATTCCAGTTGAATCTATTCCAACAACCAGAATTCACAAGTCTCATCCAACAAACAACATAATTGGAGATCTAAATGAAAGAACCACAAGAAGCCAAGGGGGAGCTGCAAACATTTGTTTGTTTACTTGTTTTCTTTCATAAGTTGTTCCTCCAAACATCACAGCTGCTCTAAAAGATAATAGCTGGATTGAAGCTATGCAGGAAGAGCTTCAGCAATTCAGAAAGCAGAAAGTCTAGAATCTTGTTGATCTTACTAAAGGTCAACATCCAATTGGGACAAGATGGCTCTTCAAAAATAAACTAGATGACAGAGGTATAATTGTGAGAAACAAAGCTAGGTTAGTTGCACAAGGCTATTCTCAAGAAGAAGGGGTAGACTATGTGAATCCAAGGATCTCAATTTAGCAATTATCAGTATTAAAATAAATCAAATCAATGATCGTGGAATTATCATCAATTGACGTTTAATTCTTTTAATAATTATTGATGAACACAAACACAAAAACACAATAAATATAAACTCAATAATTATTCAAAGTATCTTATTAATTATCAGTAATGATTACAAAAGAATAATTAAGAATGACAATGAACAATGATTTCTGTGAATCGAATAATGTTGTTGTTGATGTGATGGCGATTAGGGTTGCACGATGATGTAACTCTTGACAGCCGTAATATTGCTTGATTGTGTTCACCAAGATGTGAAACCTAGGACTCATATTTATAGACGGTTTAAGTCGGTTAAGGAAACACCGGATCTCTTGGGATTTGTTATTGTTTGTGTTGACTTGTTTGACTTCTTGGTATTTGAAATCACACAAGTATTCTGTTCTTCCGCAGGAGTCTTGTCGTCCGCAGGAGTTTTGTTCTTCCATAGATGTCTTGGTCTTCCGTAGAAGTGTTGTTCTTCCGTAGGAACTCTGTCTTCCGTAGAAGTCTTCACTTCATGCAATCCTTGATCATCCGCAGGAATCTTCACTTGTGATGTGGTCTTGTAAGACATATCTACGGATTAACAATAATGTTCATCCGTAGATATTTCTTACACTTGGTCAATTTCAGAAATTCTACCAAGTATATTGATTTTGCCTGTCAACACTCATAAAGCAACACACATATATATGGGTTAACCTATAGATTCAATGCATATATATATATATATATATATTATACTGGGTTTGTTTGTTTGTTTGTTTGTTTATATATATATATATATATATATACTGCCTGTTACAATTATTAATTACAAGACTTGATCCAAGTTCTAATCCTATACAAAATGTTCTAGACCTATACTATCTAGATCCAACAATACTCCCCCTTAGGCTTAGCTCCTTGTAATCAGTCTTTCAAAACTGCAAGTTCTTTGACTCTTGCTATCATCTTGTTATAGAAGTAAGATACAGCAGTCTGCTGATCGTCGTACTTATACTTGATCTTCATCTTGCTGATCTTCTTCAGTGTTTCATAGCTCAGTCCCAAAATGTCTTCTTCAGTAGTGAGTGTTTCCACTACACTATCATTATGTTCAATTTCAAGCTCATCTTCCTCTGAGATTCTGAGTTCTGACACTTCTTCTATTGTTGATCCTTTCAGCAGCCCAACTTCATGTTTTCTTCTCTTGTATGCCTTTGCATGCAATTTGTCTACTACTTGAATCATATGCACAAAAAGGCAGAGATCATTCTGAGCTTTTTCATCTGTTAGCCTTAGGAAGAATTTGTCATGGAGATATGATGTGTAGCTTGGATGAAGCATTTTGATCTCTACAGGGTCAAAAATCCTTATCTTTTCAGCTTTCTTCCCATCAGCATTTCTTAACAATACTAGCTCTTTTGTTCTTTCAACATATCCCCATTCTGTGATGGGAGCAGTAAATTGATTTCCTGTGAAGCTTTTGATGGACTCTGAGTGTTTATTCATACATCCAACCCTCTTTAACATATCACCATCTACAAGAGATGAGACTTCAGTTGTTCTTCTTTTCTTACTTTGTTTGATCTTTTTGTGCTCCATATCATCTCTCTTTGCTTGTTTGAGCACATCATCGATAAATCTAGTTTTCATTCCACTAACAGCTGCAGAGAAGTCTCTTCCCCTAAGATGGATTGGATAGTTTAAAATGGGCATGCTTTGTAGATCTCTGATGTCTTGCTCCGGAAGACTCAATATTGCTTCCACATCATGAAAGTAATGAATTCTTCCAGATGTCCTCTTGATGATTGCACAATCCCAGTCTGGATCATATTTCCAGGCCATAATCCTGTGTTCTTCCGCAGAACTGGGAGTTGTGATGTGATCATACAGTTTGATCAAAGTGGATTTCTGTTCAGTTATTTCCCTGACAGTTGTTCCCAGGGGCCATACCTTTCCGGGGATAACTGCCCTTGGCTCTCTGATCAGTTTGCCTTTTTCTTTATCTGATCCTTGGGTTCAACAGTTATTGGATCAGTAGGCATTTTGCTCAGTTTGTCATGGGATAGATGTGGAGCTGCACTTCTGAATTTTACACCTGTTTCAAGTTCCACTGCCATGACATGCTCCATCATTCTCCACAGTTCACCAGTTGATCTACCTTTTAGTTCATGCGGTTTGTAGTTGTGGCCTTGTAACCAGCAGGTCATATTGTACTTGCTTAGTTTTGCTATGTCACAATGGCCCAACTCCTTTTTGATCTTTTCAACTGATTGAAAGACTATGAAAGTTCATAATCACAGTTTGGGAGTATGAATCTTGCAAGTTCAAATTCTTTCAGAAGATTCTTCAATTCAAGTTCATCCTCTCAATCATGTCATATGGGAAACCATGGTTGATGAGGGTCATGAACATACTTGATTCAGGCCTCTCTTCCATGATATCTTCAGTGGTTAGAAGGTCATCGGCCTTTGATTCTTTTTGCTCAGTGGGAGACTCCATCTTGGTTAGCTCCTCCCATTCTTTATCATTTTCATCAGCATTACTAGATGATACCTTCATAATAGATAAATCTACTGAAGGTGCAGGTTTAGGAGATGAAAGCTTTTGCCTTTTTGGAGAGGCTTCTTCTTCAGATTTCTTCTTGATGCCACCCAAGTATTTTCTTTTCCGGGAATATGGGATCAGTTTCTTTGGAGCTTCAGCAGATGGTTTAGATTGTTTAACACTTTGGGCCTCCCTTGTTTCCAGTGCAAAATCTTCTTTTTCAACTGCTCTATCTCTTCATCTTTCTCTTTGAGTAGCTGAGCTTTTGCACTTTTCTCATTGTTCAAGAATGCCTACAACTCTTGTTCATTTTGCAAAAGTGCATCAATTACTCATTGTTGCTCTTGGCATCCTCTCTCAGCCTTTTCAATCTGGCTTCTTTCAGCATCAGCTCTTCATCCTTTTCTTAAATGATTCCTTTCAGCTCTGGATTCTTTGTTTTCGCTTGTTTGATTTGAGTACTAGTTTGTTGTACTCAGCAACCAAAAAGCTTTTGCTGACTGGGATGTCACTATCACTTAGGTCATTATCATGATAGGCACTCACATCCTTCTCAATCTCTTGTTCTACTTCCATTTGCTCATTAGCAGGTTGATCATCAAGAGCTGTAGATATTGGTTCAGTATGGTCTTATGGCACTTGGTCTTCAGTGTTTGTGGGTGACATGGGAACAGTGCTAGCTTGAGACAGTAACTCAGTCTCTCCTGAGTGCACAGAATTGAACGACTCAGTTATCTCAACTAGTTCAGTGCTAGCACTTTCCTTTGATGCTTGTTTTGGTGTGTCTGGTGGTGGTTGAACAGGGGATTGGATTTGGAGTGGAGAGAGAGGTTGAGTGTGATGTGAGGATGAATGAGAAGGTGATGGTTACTGGTATTGAACTGGTGAGATTGGCTGAGTGTTGGTGGTGGAAGATGAAGATATTATAGTGGTGATTCATGATGATGAATGGGTGAGATGAGTTGGGTGTTGATGCTGGCTGGTGATTATGGTTGGAGTGGTGGTGTTTGGCTAGGTGAATGAGATGCATGAACAGATTCAGCAGATGACTCTGTCTCTTCATCTATCCAAACCAATTCTTGTGGTAAGTCTGCTTGGGCATCCACAACATGGGCGAACATGGGCATGTCTTCACCCTGATATTTTCCACTGATTTTGTTCAGCACTGATTTTCCCAAATGTGCATGCTTAAACACTTCTCCTTCTCTTGCAATCCTTGGGAGTTCAGCGTTGATCACCAATTGCAAGAATCTTGGGAACATGTACATTTTGTCACTCCTTTGCAGTCTCACTTGATCACAAAGGCAGTTGAAAATGTATTTTGAGTAGTTATAAGTTCTACCCTCAAAGATCCCTATGATTCCGGATGAGATGTGTCGAGAGAATCTATCAAGCCCTGCCTTTCTATTAGAGATACACTTCAGATAGGTGTGGCATAGAAATCGATATGGTTTGCACAGCCTTCCCTTCTTTATCTCCCCTTTCTCAAAATCTCCATCGTACCCGATCAAGTTGAACACCTTCTCAATGTATTCATTCTCGAATACATCAGGGTGCCCTATCTCTCGGTCACCCAATTCAAGACATCTTCGGGTTGTGCTTTCATTGATCTGTATTCATTCAGTAAGGACCTCAGCAACAATCAATTCATCATCTCCAGCTTGTTCTACTCGTGCCGAATTCCAGAAATCGACAATGTGTGATTGATGAATCACAGAATCAGCAGTCAAGGCATAGAAGAGCCTGGACCGTCGAAGATATCTGATGATATCTCACATCCTTCCGCAGCAGGATCATCAGCATTCAAGAATGCACATACGTTGTGTTCCTTCGCGAATCTGTTTGTCATCTGTAAATAGAGACGAAAATCAGTTTAGCATATGAATTCGAATCATTTTAATGACATTGAAGGATTAACCAGTTCCGTACTAAAGATTAGAACATGATTTACCTTCGCTACAATGATAATCGATTACTGAATGGTGATGTTTATGATGTTTGGAGCGGATTTTTAAAAGTTCGAATGAGGGGGAAAGTGTGCATTTTTCTAGGTTAGAAAACTAAAAAAAGTTCTCTGAGAAGGTAATTAATGAGTTCTCGAGTCAAAAACCTTATTTATAAACGAACACATTAATTTCTTTTATTAATTATGTTGGGCCCACTTCCCCTTTATCCCTTTCCGTATACCAAGTTAACATCTGCGGATGTCTTAACATCTGCAGATGCCTTAACATCTGCGGATGTCTTATCTCAGGCAATACCTCTTGTTACTAGCACATCCATAGTTTACCAATCCTACGAATATACAGTTACTGTTACAGTTACTTCTGCTGAAGCAGAAATTTCACTATTACTTCTGCGGATGCGAAGTATTACTGAAACTTCTGCGGATGCAGAAATTTCACTGTTACTTCTACGGATGAGAAATATTACTGAAACTACTGCTGAAATTAAAGTTTTGTTAAACTTTAAATGTATGATATCTACTAAGTAGAATCATGTGTTGATATTGGACCATGTTGACTTTGTTTGAATAGCAATTAAGTACAAGAAAGCAAGTGTCCTGTATCCTACATTCAAGTTAGTGCTCAAGTTCCAATTCCTTCACACTGAATTAACAGCTTTTTATTGTTTTCATGCATGAACTACTCCCCCTAAATTTGTGATTAATGTTAAACTGTTGCATTCATCATAAATTTAAGCTGTAAACAGGCATGAGAGGCATATGACAGTCTAAGTGAGAGAAAATCAGTTAAAAGGACAAATTAAACCTCTGACTTAAACAATTGCATGCAGGCATATATATATAGAGGGATCATACTATGACTTGGCTTCTGCGGATGTTGATTATTTGATTCATTGCACACCTGATTGTAAGTATATAGATCCATTTAAATTCATACATGAGTAATGTACCAACTAGGCATGCTATTTATCATGTTTTGAAGTTTGTTAATCAGTAACTGTCATGAGTTCCACATTCAATTGTCATTAGAGTTTGTACTCCGTAGGTGAGGCAAATCACTACTTTTCATACTTAATGACTATGTACATTAAGTTATAAGTTCTATCTTGAGACATATTGCAGTCTCATGAATGCTTTGATGTTGAAGCTCTTTGAATTGATGTACAATTGATCACAAGTGATTCTTTTTAGAGCTGAGATATGATCTTCATAGTCACCAGGTCTTTACTCTCGTAAAACAGAGGTGAACTTAACCCAGGTCATTGTTTACACAAAACAGAGGGAGAATGAAGATCATACTCTTTAATCATATTCCCAGGTCTTTGTTCACACAAAACAAAGGGAATATAACTTTGCAAAGATAGAAGATTATAAAGTATTTTACATAGTATGCTTGTGCAAGTGATTTGGTCACATCAGGAGATAACTTACTTTCCTGACTCTTAAAATGGACTTCCCACAGACAGATACCTGTTTCTCTTAGTTTGGCATGCTCTTAGTGTAGTTTCCACTCACGATGAACCTACTCACATATCACAATGTTACAAGTCAGTTTTAGTTGTTGTTAAAGAAGACTAAGCATAGTGTACTATCAGACACTTAAATCATCCCTCACCATTACTCTACACAAGGACAGTCATATGCTTTTGATGATTTATTCTAAGTTAATCATCCCCAGAGATTCTATCAGAAAATTAAATCTAACAGAATCAAAGGCTTTAGTGAACAAATCAGCAAGCTGATTTGTTGTGTCCACTTTGACTAACTTGATTAAACCCTTTCTGAGCAATCTCTCAGAAAATGGTATCTGATTTCAATATGTTTTGTTTTACTATGTTGGACTGGGTTAGCAGTTATAAACATAGCAGCTGAATTATCAGTATGAATTGGTGTTTGAAGGAAATTGTAACCATAATCAAGTAATTGGTTTTGCAACCAAAGTACTTGAGCGCAACCAGCTGAAGCAGCTATGTACTCAGCTTCAGCTCTGGATACAGATACATTAGTTTGCTTCTTGCACTGCCATGAAACAAGTCCCAAAAACTGACATCCACCAGTTGTGGATTTTCTGTTGTTGTTACACCCTCCATAGTCACTATCTGAATATGAGTAAAGACTGAAATCTCCATCTTTTGGATACCACAGTCCTAGAGCGGGTTTGCCTTTCAGATATCTGAATATTCTCTTCACAGCATTCAGGTGAGACTCTTTTGGGTCTGATTGATACCTGGCACAAACAAAAACAGCAAACATTATGTCAGCTCTACTGGCAGTTAAGTACATTAAAGAACCGATCACTGATCTATACAATCTCTGATCTACTAATTTTCCAGCAGGGTCAGGCACAGTCTTGTCTATTGTTGAGGCAGGTGTCTTGCATGAAGTTGTATCAGCAAGATTGTACTTCTTCAGGATTTGATGAATGTACTTCTCTTGATTGATGAAAATGCCATCTGTTTTCTGATGAACTTGTAAGCCAAGGAAGAATGTCAATTCTCCCATGGAGCTCATCAGAAATTCAGATTTCATTAACTCTTCAAAGCTTTGACACAGTTTCTTGTTGGTTGATCCAAATATTATGTCATCAACATATATTTGAACCACCAAAAGATCTTGATGTTCATGTTTGAGGAAGAGTGTCTGATCAATGGTTCCTCTTTTGTAACCATTCTTCAGTAGGAAAGATGACAATGTGTCATACCACTTCCTTGGTGCTTGATGAAGGCCATACAAAGCTTTGTCAAGCTTGTATACCTATGTGGATAGTCAGGATCCTCAAATCCAGGGGGTTGAGCCATATATACTTCTTCATCAATTTTCCCATAAAGGAAAGCACACTTCACATCCATTTGATAGACTGTGAACTTCTTGAATGAGGCATAAGATAGGAAGACCCTTATAGCTTCAATTCTTGCAACTGGTGCAAAAACTTCATCATAGTCTATCCCTTCTTCTTGAGTATATCCTTGAGCAATAAGTCTGGCTTTGTTTCTCACGATTATACCCCTGTCATCTAGCTTGTTTTTGAAGAGCCACCTTGTTCCAATTGGATGTTGACCTTGAGGCAAGTCTACAAGATTCCACACCTTTTGTTTTCTGAATTGTTGTAGCTCTTCTTGCATAGCCTCAATCCAGCTGTTGTCTTTTAGAGCAGCTGTAATATTTGCAGGAACTGTCTGAGACAAAAAACAGGTGAACAGGCAAATGTTTGCCACTCCTCCTTTGCTCCTTGTAGTTCTTGCATTCAGGTCTCCAATGATATTATCTGAGGGATGAGACTTGTGAATCCTACTTGTTGAAACAACATCAACTGGAATTGTTGATTCTAAGTTCAAGAAACCCATGGATGCAGATGCATTCAGCTGAGAAGATGAGTCTATGAAGTAATCAAATGGCTCTTTTTCATTAGGATCAGCTTGAGTTTCAGTTGCTGCATGGTTGTCTTCTTCCGCAGGAAGTTCTACGGAAGCAGTTTGTTCTTCCGCAGGAGTAACTTCAACATCTACGGAGGCATTTTGTACTTCCATAGGGGTTACTTCACCATCCACGGATGAACATTATTGATTTGCTGGCATGTTTTGTTGATTCAACACATCCTCTCCATCCCTTTGGTCAGTGGTTGAAATAGGATTTACATCTACGGATGCTGATGCATCTGCGGATGTATTTATATGTGCTGCGGATGAAGGATTTGCTTCGGATGTAGCTGCATGATGCTGACTTAATTCTTGCTGAGGTGCCCTTGGTGGTCAGCTGTCAGTGGCACTTCATTCAAACTTGGAGGCACAAATGGATAGCATGTATCCGCAGAACCTGCATTGATCAGATAACCAGAGTTAAATGATTCAGTTAATGCATCAATATCAAATAACCAAGATGATCCTTTTACAGATGTTGTAAACATGGATTCATCAAAAGAAACGTTGGGAGTCTCTTCAACAATGTTATGTTCTGGAATATAGACCCTATATGATTTAGAAGTGGATGAATATCCAACAAAGAAACCATCGTAGGCTTTTTCAGAAAATTTTCCCAATTGTTCTTTAGTATTTAATACAGACACATGACACCCAAAAGCTCTAAGATATCCTATAAAAGGTTTTCTTTTAAATAAGAGCTCATAAGGAGTTTTATTATGTTCTTTGACAATTAATGTCCTATTTTGAACATTGCAAGTTGTATTCACAGCTTCTGCCCAGAAAGTTATGGGCAACTGAGAATCAGCTAGCATTGTTCTGGCTGCTTCTATGAGAGTTCTATTTCTTCTTTCAGCCACTCCATTCTGTTGTGGAGTTCTTAGTGCACTAATTGTCTTGCTATCCCTTTATTCCTGCAAAAAGAATCCAGATCAGCATTAACAATTCAGTTCCATTATCACTCCTAAAAATTTTAACTTTTAAATCAAGTTGATTCTCAATCTTGATCACGAAGTCCATTAATGTTTCAGATGTTTCACTCTTATGTTTTAAGAAAAAGACCCATGTTAATCTAGTGAAATCATCTACTATCACCAAACAATATTGCCTTTTTCCAATGCTCATCACATTGGTTGGACCAAAGAGGTCCATGTGAAGCAATTTGAGTGGTGTAGTATTAGTGTTGATTATTTTGGATTTATGAGACACTCTATGTTGTTTTCCTTTGTAACATGAAGAACAATGATTAGAACAATGAAATTCTTTCTTTGGTAATCCAATGACCAAGTCATTTTTCACCAATTTATTCATGTTCTTCATGTTGGAATGAACAAGCCTTCTATGCCACAATTGTGATTCATCTTCTGAAGACTTAGACAGCAGGCATGTCTCATGGCTTGTGAGTGATGTGTTGTTCATATCCAAAACATATGTGTTTCCTTTTCTTGATGCTTTTAGAAGGATCCAGTCTGCTGGAACTGCAAAACCTGGCTTAAGAATGTAACAATTAGTGTTATCAAATAGTGTAGTGTAATTTTGATCACAAATTTGAGATACACTGAGTAAATTGTACTGCAAATTTTCATAGTAATTTACTTTTTCAAATGTTAAAACACCATTTGTTACAATTCCCTCACCAACTATTTTACCTCCCTTCTTATCCCCACCAAATGCCACATAAGAGGCATGTTTATGTTTAAAGTCATGGAGAAGTGCACAGTTTCCTGTCATATGTCTGGAACATCCACTGTCAACATACCACTTGTTGTCAGCTCTCCATGATTGTTCCTGCACACAAAAAGAAATCAGTTAGAATTGACCACCCAAGCCTTAATTGTCTTGGGTTTGCCAGAAGTGTCAACAATAGTTACTCCTTCATGAATTAATCTTGAAGTTTCAGTATTAGTTGTTTCTTTTTGATTTGATGGTGGTGAGGATGATTCTGTTGAAGATGATTCAGGTGTTTGGATGTCTTCTTGCTTATCTGATTCTTTCTTCAACTTATCTTGTTTTGGCTGATATTTTAACTTTGAGGATGCTCCTATATTTTTGAAAGTTACTTCATCTTTCAACTTTGATTGAGGTACAGGAGTTCCTTTTTCAAAGTTATCAAAGAAATCATCAACTGCTTCAGTCTGTTTATCTGACAAATCAACCTTTTTGTGAGGTGTCTTAGACTGTGTTGTTGTTTTCTTCATCAAAGTCTTATCCGCAGCAGAGGATCTTTTCTTTGATTTTTGTTGTGCTTTTTGCATCTTTGATTCTTTCTCACTCTCTGAAGATTGAGAATCTGATTCAGATAATGCATCATGTGGCTTCTTTTTGCTCTTTTTCTTGTGCTTCTTGTTGAAATAACATTCCTGAGTTGAATGGTTATTTTTGTCACATATAGCACAGTGTTTGTTGAAGTGGCAGTCAGAAGTCATGTGATTGTTCATATTGCATATGGAGCAATAACTACTGAAATAGCATTAATCAGTATTGTGATTCTTCATATCACACCATTTGCAATTTATCTTCTGAATTTTTTTCAGATTCAGCCTTCTTTTCTTGTTCTTGGTCTTTAACTCCTTTCCTGATGTGTCACTTGATTTCTTCTTGCTTTTGCTAGGAGCATCATCAGCTGAGTCTTGTTTACTTTTGACTGCTTTTTGTTGTTTGTTGGCAGTCCTTTTTACCTCATCCGTAGATTTGGTTTTACTCTTCTGTTGCTTCTCTACGGATTCAGCAGCTTTTTCCTTCCGCAGATGTTCTACGGACTTGGCTGTTTTTGCTTTCCGCAAATGTTCTACGAATTCTTCAGATTTTTCCTTCCAAAGATCTTCAACACTTGAATTGTTAGGACCGTGTACGTACGGAGTACTAACTGATTCTTCGTTATACCAGATAAAATAGTGCGGAATCCTATTTGATTGGCGATCCAATCAGGGAGAACGAAATCAAGATCAATCCTAACGATTAGAAAACGTTAAGAATGGAATAGGAATGATCTCAGACGTTCTATGAAGTTGGAATGGACGAACTGGACGTTCTGGGTCGACTAGGGTTTCAAGTATTCGAAGTGTTGCGTTTTTCCACGAATTAAGTGGTATTTATAGGTTACAGCTATCAGTCGTACGACTGAGCCAGACGACTGGCTCAGTCATGCGACTGAGTCATACGATTGGTTCATTCGGACGACTGAGTCAGTCTTATGACTCAATCGTACGATTTACTCAATCTCCTGCTTCAATCGTGTGACTGGCCCATTCGCATGGTCCAGTCGTGCGACTGAATCAGATAACTTAGTTAAACACATTCATGAACCTTTAATGGTTTAGAACTATGTCTAACAACTGTAAACCTATATAACATTGTCATATATGTGTGTAACAATAAACAATATAGATAGATATAACATTAAACAACCAATACACATATATAGAAGAGTTTCTCATTCAATTGATCAAACATTACATAAGTGTTACAAGAAAAGAAAGTTCTATTACATTTAAGCTCACTAGACTAGAACTGGGGACATGTGTACCAACAAACTCCCCCTTGGACCTAGTTCTATCTAGACTTTTACTTCTTTCTTGAACTCTTCAAATCTTTTTATTCTCTCCTCTTTAGAAACCCCGACATGGATATTCAGTACAAAGCATAGACGTACGATATGCTGAAACTGCAGTGCTTGCACTATATCCTGCGTGTCAAAAAACAGTGGCCACTTGTACAACGTATAAACATCGGACGCTGACAAGTTTATTAGCCACATAGGGTCAAACACCCTTATTGTGTCCATCGACCCGTCCTTCTCCAAAACAATGACTGCCTCTCCTGAGCGCCAGTCATAATACCACCACTTAAAGTGTGGGGTAAAGTCCTGTGGCATCTCCCTCAGTGGAATTCGGGACATTGTGCGCGGAGGTCGCCACTTCAGGACAATCTTCGGTTGACCAGTAATGGACTCACTTCAGACCTTCTGATGTAACGTGTGGCCTGCTGTGGTCTGAAGTTGACCCATCTAGTCCTGTACTCCCTTTTCAGGGCAGCCTCAAACCAGCCTGACATCTTCTTCGGATCAGCGTATAATAGCTTCAGGCGCGCCAGCTGGTTGAGCTCAAAACCAGGGAGAGTCTTCAGATCGTGAGGGAATCTGAAGTACTCTATTCCCCTCTCTCTCTTCACAGCATAAACCCCAAGATCCTCAAAGTGAGCCCATGCTATAATTTCCCTGACACCTTCATGTTTTTCTTGACTTTGTAGAGTTTGGTGTAGGTATTCTGTGTCGCTGTAGCACGTTGGGCTCGGACCTCGGCGAAGCAAGCCGCCCATTCAGCCTTTCGAATATCGACTTCGGCGTCCGAGGCTTGGGCTTGACTTGTTGAGGCTTCAGCTCCTTTCCCCTTATTGCTGAGTTTATCCAGAATGTCACTGTCAAGGTTGTTTACCAAATCTGGAAACACATTTCCCTCTTGATCAGTGTATTCTGGATAATGCTGATCTGTGATGTCTTCAATTTCGATTTCTCCAACATCGTTGAGCTCGTCATCATCAGCACCATCAAAAATTGGAGCATCCTTAACAATTTCGTCTGGATTCAAACGAAATATCTTAGCAAGCTGCTCATCAGTAAGGTCGTGAATAATTTCTCCTTCTTCAGGAGTATAACTCACTAACCTTCTGACGATCCCCTGCAGATCAAGAATCATTGTGAGTTGAGTCTTGACCTGTTGGAGGGGAGCAACATCATGCTCATCTTGCTGAAATCCCTTATCTGTTTAAGATCAACATGTAGAGTATCAAACATTAGCATAAACTCAAGTTAATTAAACATTAATCATAAAACATTTACAAGAGTTTCATATAAGTCAAAATCTGAATCAAGTACAAAAGCTTTAGAAATAAAACATCTAATCAGTACTTTTGTCTTGGATCTTTTCTGGACTTCCAGCAGAAGGGGAGGTAGGTGGGGCAGCAGTTGATGTTCCCTGGTCTTGTCTTTTCTTGCTTCGTTTCTCATGACCAGAGGCAGAGGTTGATGCATCTCCGTCCCCTTCATCATCATCATCATCATTATCTTCATCATCACCTTCCTCGTCATCAGCATCACTATCATCCTCTTCATCATCCTCCTCATCATCATCACCTTCACCTTCTCCTATCTTGAGGGGCTCACTCTGAGTGCCTTTCAGCTTTAGCAGTAGAGTCTTGTGAGCCGCCTCCAGCTTCCCCATCTTCTCATCAGTCTCAGCCTCGTGTTGAAGCAAGCCTGTGATCTGATCAGTCTGTGCAGTGATCAACTGGGCTTGTGAAGCTGTCAACTCCCTCAGTCTCTCAATCTCAGCTGTTTGTGTAGAACTTTACTCTTGCAGCTGTAGAATCTGAGCAGACTTGGCCTTGTCGGAGGCTAGCAACTGGAGCACCATGCTGTTCAGCGCAGCCAGTTGATCAACCACAGAGACAGGTGGTAGACTTGAGCTCGAGGGTGCAAAGGAGGGTTGGGTTTGGTGAGTGGTGGTTGTAGTGGTGGCTGTAGTGTAGATGGGAGAGGATGGGAAGGCTGTAGTGGGGGGTACAGTGGTGGTGGTGGAAGATATGTGAGTATGAGGTGGAGGTATAGTAGTGGTGGTGGTTTGGGGTGTTTGGGATATGGTGGATTGGGTGGTTTGAGTGGTTTGGGTGGTTTGGGTAGGGGTGGTGGAAGTGGTAGGTGCAGAGGAGGTAGTGATAAGCGTGATCCTCCTGCGTTTGGGCTTCATCCCATGAGGACGAGCCATATGTTTCCTCCGTGTCCCCCTTGACACGGAGGCTCCCCCTTGGCTGCTGGGAGAGGCTGGGGTGTATGATGGAATTGGAGCTGGTTCTGGTCCTCCCTGACCAACTCCCCCTTGATCAGTACCATCATCGTCGTCGTCGGAGTCATCAGAGGGAAAAGCAATCGGCTCGACATCCGAGTCACTATCATCGTGACGCCACTTCCTCCTAGCTGGCGCCACGTAATCCTCACGGGCCAAATGCCCAAACAAACTCCTCACCGGGGGCTTGACCTGCTTGCCCCGGTATACTTTCATCCTTCCCAGTGTAGTGTCGTCCATGATCTCTAGGACGACTGCATCATCTTTAGCTTTGGGAGCTGGGAAGCTTCTGGTCTATAATCATTTGCAGGAAGCGGGGATACATGCAGAACCCTTCTCTGCCCTTCACCTCTATGTTCTCCACTAGGTAAGTGAAGATCATCCGGGAGAAGCTGAACGGATGGTTCAGCACTAACGCAACATAGGCGCTCTGCATCTGCTCAGAGAGTTCATCGAATCCTCCTTTCCTTGAGGCAATACATCTGAGCATGATGTGGGCGAGATACTTGAACTGGGGGCAGAGATTGCTCTTGTTGAGCATCCCTGAGTTGATGTCCCCAGTGTACTTCGCCCGTAGGAAACACCCTCTAACAGTCATTGGGTGTAAACGAGTAGGACAGTCACCATCATCTCCAAACTCGAGGACTGTCCTTAGGTCCTCTTCTGTGATCTCTATAGCATGCCCAAGAATGGTGCTCCTAATAGTATAGGGCTCCCTGGATCTGTCGACCACAGCGTGTTCCCAAAACGACTGCTGTATCGACCTGTATGGTGTACACTGTGCTGAGATTGCTCTGTATATCCTCGATCTTCTCAGAAATGTGATAATGCCAGAAAAGTCGGCGGCATTCCTAGAGGTCAAGTCCAAATGAGCACAAATGTTGTGCTTCGTGCTCATAACCCATCGACTAGCCATCTGTCACACAATGTAAGTATACGTTAGTACACGCAGAAGAGAGTAAACAAAATCAATGAGTTTCCCACTTTGGTTAGTCGGGCGACTGAGCAACCGACTGAACATAGCCATGCGACTGAGTAGAACGACTGAGCTTTAAATGAGTGAATTGATTCATACGGGCGACTAAGTCAAGTGAATGGACATAGTCGGGCGATTGAACCATTCGTCCATCTCAGTCGGGCGACTGAGACTAGTCGTCTTCTCAGTCGGGCGATTGGAGTTCATCAGTGTGTCCAGTCGTCTACTCGACGGTTTGTCAATTTAAATTTGTATTTTTAGCCATACTTGATGTTAAACGTCGAAATTTGGCTCATTTAACTCAGAAATGACCGATTAAGCATATTTTAACTTTTGTTTGAACGTTTAGATCAGTTTTGATTGTCTATTGGTCATTATGTTCTCGGGTACTGTTTGGTCATAATTCGAGTGATTCTTGATGTCATTGATCGGTTTCAAAGATGAAACACCCCGAATATTACCTGTATAAGCACTAATGAAAGTTAGAATACACAAGACGAAGGTAAATATGAATCAATTGAAATTTTGGCAGCGGTTCGTTAGGTCGGGCGAATAGAGGGGGCGATTTGGGTGAATGAGCGACTGATGATGATTCGGCCTGTATTTATACTAGGTCTAATTCCAGTCGGGCGACTGAGCCTAGTCGCCTTGGTCAGTCGGGCGACTGAGTCTCAGTCGTTCAATCTACCCAATCGTTCATCTCCAATCGGGCGATTGAGGTTCATCCAAACGACTGTTACAGTCGGTCACCTCCAATCGTTCGATTAGATTCATTCGCACACCCCATTTGCACGTTTGACCTAGTCGGTCACTTTCAATCGGCCGATTGGGCTCATTCGCATGTCCCAATCGTACGATTGTCTTCAATCGTATAGCCCATTCGTATGACTGATCATACTCAACATGAAGTTGTGCTATTGGGCTATACTTGTGCCATCTTAGTCATTTCAGTTATTGACACATAGTTTTCCTTCAACATTTGATAAAACATTATGTGCAATTGATCATCTCAGACATGATCCATTTAACCACCCGATCACCTCAGACGTGATCCATTTAACCACCCGATCACCTCAGACGTGATCCTTTTAACCAACTTATCACCTCAGACGTGATATTTTTATCCTTTCAGAAATAATTTTAAATAAACATTAAGCTCGTTTAGTGACATTAACAAATAACCATACACACAGTCCGACATTGACACACTAGTACTAACAAATTTAAAATATTAAACTACGAACAAATGAACATCTTTTTGTGATTTTTGTTAGGGCAGGTTTGTGTAGCCGATCAGCATTGACGTTATGTCAGGAACAGACTCATTTGGAATCAGACAGGCATATACACCATTACTTGGAACATTATGAGTTGATTTCACCTTTCATGATGACATATCACAGTTTGTTCTGATCTAAGACTTCTAAGTACTAACTGGGAATCATGTTTGATATGATACGTAACACACTTTGATTGTCAACTTCAGTCGGTGCATACAAGACGATTGTCAGTATACTTGTCCACTTAAATTCATACACAGACTTTTGACACACATTGGTAATGAGTTATGTTATATTATTTCAAACAACATTTGTGTATCCCACGCTTATATGGTAATCAGCATTCCTTAATGGACTTTCGAGCGGTCTTTAGGTATTTTTGCAAGAAGAGACTATTCTTAGATCTTTCAAAGAGAAGCCAATCCTCAGGTCAGTGCCATCGCACAGCAGAGAGGCGGCAAACAACAATGAAGTCTAGAATATGTAGGTTATGCTTATCCTCAGGTCAGTGCCATCGCACAGCAGAGAGGCACACAACCTATCTCCTTGTTAGAGCATTTCTTATTTTCTTTTGCACATAGCGCACCAACAACATAAGTTATCAGCTTGATTACGCTAGTATTCAATTTTTTCGTGCTTTGCTCTTTTTGTGGTCATTTGCACACCTTTGGTGGCATTTATTTGCTCGTTATCCCTTATCGGAAGAGCTGATTGTGTTAACCAGTGATAAGATGGGAACCCACAGTTGATTGAACCATTTAGTTTAGATTAAGTTTACCAATGACGTCTACTTGTCTATTGTGTTGAATCTACTGACACATCATATAATGAACTAGCACCTCCCTAGATCAACTTTCTCCGTGTAATTACAGTAACAATCAAACGTACTATCATTTTCCCATTTTGTTAGACTTAGACTTCTCTGATTTTACATTTTCAGTAAGTTAATTAACATTTTTGATCTCAAATCATTTTGTGTTCCAAATAACTCGATGCCTGTGTACTATCATCTTCCAATTTTTGTCGAGTCACATTTCCTGTTTTGTTGTCTTTGCCTTTTCAGCTTTACTCACCTTCCCCTCCTTTTTTTTTAAGTAAATATACTGAATTAAACCTAATCTCCCCTAAAATTCTAAAACAGAAAATCTTTTTGTGTTTTTGGATTTTTATAACAACAAGGAAATTAAAAAAAATAAAATAAAATAAAAGACGAAAAATAAAGAAAAACGGTGTCGGACTATGTATCTGTTTCTTCTAATATAACATCACTTTTCTTTTTAACCCCGTTGACCTCTAGCAGATAGAAAAATCTTGGTTTATCAAATGGTTTGGTGTAGAGGTCAGCGCGTTGAAAATCCGTGTTAATTTTGACCACATCAATTAAGTGTTTTTCATAGCAATCGCGTATGAAATGATACTTTATGCCTATGTGTTTGGTCTTAGGATGTTGAACCGGATTTTTAGTTACTGCAATTGCAGCAGAATTATCAACATAGATAGGAGTAGAAGTGAAATGCAAACCGTAATCCCGCATTTGCTGTTGAATCCAAATGATTTGAGAGCAGCAGCTGGCGGCGGCAACGTATTCAGCTTCACAGGTAGACAGAGCAACTGATGTCTGCTTCTTGCACTGCCAAGTTACCAATCTTCTCCCGAAAAATTGACATCCTGCTGACGTAGACTTGTAATTCATTTTGCAGCCTCCGTAATCCGAGTCACTATACGCCGTTAGCTCAAAGTCATCATCATGAGGATACCACAACCCCAGTGTTGGAGTACCCTTCAGATAACGAAAAATCCTCTTGACTCCAATCAGATGATTGACTTTAGGTTTTGCCTGATATCGGGAACATAAACATGTGGCATACATGATATCTGGACGAGAGGCAGTGAGGTACATGAGAGATCCGATCATCCCACGATACATGGTGGCATCCACCAAATCCCCATTCTCATCAGGAGCCACATCGTGATTTGTGGCGAGAGGGGTACCGGCTGCAGTGACATTGTCCATATCAAAGCGACTAAGAATGTCACCGACATACTTAGTTTGATGTAAAAAGATGCCGGTAGGTGTTTGGTCCACCTGTAATCCTAGGAAGAACTTCATTTCTCCCATGGCACTCATCTCAAACTCAGCCTTCATCACAGATTCAAACTCTTTACATAACCCTTCGTTTCGTGAGCCGAAAATTATGTCATCCACATAAATCTGCACCAAAAGCAAATCACCATCCTTCTCTTTGATGAACAATGTACAGTCAATCACACCCCTGCGAAAGCCATGTTTCAACAGATGGGTGGAGAGCTTTTCATACCAAGCTCGAGGAGCCTGATGTAGCCCATACAGAGCCTTGTCTAACTTGTAGACTCTGTCCCGATGATAAGGATCTTCGAATCCTTCGGGTTGACTTACATATACTTCTTCACGGATTTCCCCATGCAAGAATGCACTCTTAACATCTAGTTGATAAACTTTGATCTTCATGTAAGAGGCGTAGGCTAGAAAGATACGAATTGCTTCCATTCTAGCTACGGGAGCAAAGACTTCATTGTAGTCGATTCCTTCGACTTGTCTGAAGCCTTGAACAACCAACCGTGCCTTGTTTCTGATAACAACACCCTGGTCATCCTTCTTGCACTTTAGTACCCATTTGGTACCAATTACCTTACCCTTTGGGTCGGTCAACAAGAGTCCACACTCCAAGTTTCTTGAACTGTAGCAACTCCTCTTGCATAGCATTGACCCATGCTTCATCCTTAAGGGCATCACTTACGTGTTTGGGTTCAATTTGAGAGACAAAACATCTGTAAGCTCCATCATTCACGTAGCCCTTTTCCATTACTTCAGCGTAATCAGCAGTGTACAATCGACTTCTAGTTTGCACGCCGGAGTGGAGATCACCAATGATAGCATCTGGCGATGACTTGTACTGATCCTAGTCAAGGAGTTGTAGGAACGACAACTTCAGAGTCCATAGTCGTGACTGGAGGTTCAGTGTCTGTGGTTCCAGATGCAGGTGAAGCACCTGAAGAGCTCCCTTCTTGATCAACATTAGGTGTTTGTGCTGGTTCAGATGCTTCTTCATCCTCTGATGAGTCTTCACTATCATTCTGATCTGCTGAGGCAGATCCCGATGACCCACTTGTAGGAGTGGTATTGCTAGTATCCAGATTCGATGAGTTGAGAACATCGTGCATCATCTGAGTAGCAATATCATCATCTGAAACTATCTGAGGAAGATTGAATGATTTGAAAAAGCCATCGTAGTCGAAGAATGACGATGGACCTTTTCCAGCAGGGGGATAGTGAAACGTTGAACATCAACGTTGCACCATACTTCTACCTGACCAATAGAGTTGTTGTAAACTCGTTTGTCGGGTATACTGTATCCCAGAAAGATCCCCTGATCTGCCTTTTCATTGAACTTGCCTTCTTGAGTTTTCTTCAGAAGAGTACAAGGAGCACCGAAAGGTTCCAGATACTCCAGGTTTGGCTTACGCTTCTGTAGCAACTCATAGCAAGTCTTCCCGTGCCTCTTCACTACTGACACACGATTAAGTGTGTAGCAGGCGTTGGCTACAGCCTCGTTCCAGAACTGTACTGGCAGTTTTGAGTCTGCCAACATAGTCCTGGCTGTCTCGATCAGACTCCTGTTCTTTCGCTCACAACTCCATTCATCTGTGGAGTGTATGCAGAGGTGAATTGTTGAACAATTCCCTTTTCTTTGCAGAATGCATCCATCCACTGATTCTTGAACTCGGTTCCATTATCTGAGCGAATCTTTCTCACTTTAAGCTTGTAAAGTGACTCCAGAGTGGTGACCAGCACTTTGAATGACTCAAATGTTTCTGACTTAGCTTTCAGAAACATCACCCACGAGAATCGTGAGTAGTCATCGGTGACTACGAAGCAGTACCAGTCTCCAGCGATACTCTTCGTGCTAACTGGACCGAAAAGATCCATGTGCAGTAGCTCCAGGGGTATCTCAATAGAATGGACATTCTTGGTCTTGTGATATTCCTGGTTTGCTTTCCTTTCTTGCATGAGACACAAAAATCAGGAAGCTTGAAGTTCTTGACAGGAACTCCATCAACTAGGTTGTTATGAATCAGGTGATTCATCTTCCTATGATTAATGTGTCCCATTCTTCTGTGCCACGAAATGGAGTCCTTCTCTGTAGCTTTAGATAAGAAACATTGAACAGTAGAAGAACAAGTAGAGGCATTTGACATATCTAGAACATATAAGTCATTATATCTAGATGCTGACATTAATACCTGTTCCTCTGGAATATCCATTTCTTTCTTCAGAATGTAACATTTGCGATTATCAAACATGACTTTGAAGCCCTTGTCGCAAATCTGAGACACAGAAAGCAGATTGTTTTCTAACTGCTGAACAAAGTTGACTTTGTCGAATCTTACCTTGTCATTACCTACTTCGCCCTGAGCGGTAATGTATCCTCCTTTGTTACCAGCAAATGAAACGTGTCCCCCTTTAATTTGTTTGACATTGAAAAGAAGAGACTTGTTTCCCGTCATGTGCTGGAAGCTCCGCTATCTACTATCCATGTATTTGTAGACGCACTATAGCGGACAACCTGCACATATGAGAAAATCATCAGTTAAGGATGGGGACCCAAGCCTTGACTGGCTTGGGTTTCCCAGAGGAATCAACCATCATGAATTCGACCCACTGTCCTTTATCAGTGGGTGGAATCTCAACTTTCAGATTGTCCTTGCTTTCAGACACACCAGTTGTCTTGGCTTTCCATAAACCATCCCTGTGAAAGGATTGTTTGTGGTAAACCTTAGACTGATTTACGGTTTGAGCATATGGTTTAGATTCAGAAACAGGTTTTACCTCTGGCATCACGGACTTGTCGGGGACTTGTCTGTTTTGCCTTTGGCGAGGTGGAGACGAAAAAGACCTAGAAGGTGTTTTAGACCTAATAGGTGTTTTCGATCTAACTGGAGTCTTAGAACGCTGTTTTGAATCTACTTTGACTTTGTCGTGTAGCTCAACCTTAATTCTTGGTGTCTGATAGCGAGGACAATTAGTCGAAATATGACCGCTGACCACAAGTATAGCAGGATCTCCATTCATCAGGGCTAGGGATCTCTTGTGGGGTGGTGAATAAACCTCAGATTCTTTCTTTTTATTATCACTTTTAAGATTTTCACCTCCTTTGACAAATTTAACTTGTTTAACATGATTTGTGTTTGATCTTGGAAATTGGTGATTATCTTGATTCACTGGTTTAGCTTGAGTGTCTTTGGAAATCTTAGGTTGTTTGGAAGTTGATTTTTTACCCAACCCATGAGATGTTTGAACATTCTCTTCCACTCCCTTGCCAGTGATTTTAGTGCTTGATGCAGAAGCTGTCTGGTCAGGAACCGAAGGAGCAGAGTTGACTGCTGTATCCGGATCACAGACTAGAGGAGTTGTCACCACATGATCCTTTATGGGGTTATCATTAATTGGACGTTGTTTGATGTTTAAAAAGGACTCATGTGGTGGTGGCACAACTTTATAACCCAAACCCTCCCCGTTGTTGCGTTCTTTAACCAAGTTTTTCAAAATATGTGAGGAACTAGCAGACTGTGGAGTCTTTGTTGCAAAGACTCGTTTTCAACTTGTAAAACCGCTCGTTCCTTCTTAGTTTCTTCTATTGTTTTTAAATAAAACTTGATATCATTTTCTTGGTTAAAGGCAACAACTTCAGTTTCTTTTAACTGTTTCTTTAAAGCATCAATCTTTTCTTTATAACTGTTTTCATTCTGTTTAAGATTCTGTTTGCTTCAGTGCACAATTTTAAATCCTTTACTAAGTTATCATTATGATCTAATAACCTAGCAAATTTCAGGTCAATGCTTTCCCTAAATTTTTCACATTCAACACAAGCATGTTTAGTAAATAATTCATCCTTTGATTCTACCTGTGCCGATGTAGATGTTCCAGCCATGAAAGCATTTTGGGGTTCAATTGTGCTTCAGACGCAGCATTCAGTTCATTCTCCACAAGCTGATCAACATCAGCTATGTCATCATCCAATTCAGCATTGTCAAGCTCAGCTGAGTTCTCCCCCTCACTTGCTGAGTCTTCATTTAGGTCCTCGACAGAAGCTATGTTGGCTTCACCATCAGATAAGAACCGGAAGGACCAGTCCTGTCCTTCATCACCTTGTGCCACCAAAGCCTTGGAATCACTTCCTGCTGGAACTGGCTTCTTATCTTTATCTTGCCTGTTGAACGAGGAGAATGGATTTCCGTTCCCAGTCTTTTTAGGCTTCACACATTCCCTCTTGAAATGTCCTTTCTCACCGCAGTTGAAACACGTGACTTTGGACTTGTCAAACCCAAAAGTAGTATCTTTTGTAGCCACGAGATTCTGCCCTGTCTTCTTCACAAACTTCTTTGCTCGTCGCACAGCACTTGCGAGAGCCCACATAATGTCCATCCTCTCCAACTCATTTTCATCCACCTGCTCATAGTCTTCATCAGCCAAGTGGCAGTTTCCTATCTTCCCTGCAACCAAACCATCATAAGAATGAACCACTGCAGCAAGTAGGTCCATGTGTTCCTTGGCAACTTCCACAGTGACTTTACCCAGGTTCTCAGTTATTAACTTTGTCGAGTGAGCTTCAGTAATACTGTGTTGAACCCCTGATGAAACAGATGACTCACCCCCAGACGATGAGCTTTGACCAGATGTATTAGAAACAAATGCAGTCTGCAGAGGAGCATTGGAAGACTTTTCAATTGGAGTTGGATTCACATTGTAAAGAGTAGGATCCTGAGCATATGCACCCTTCTTCGCCTTATACTTATGTCTGACCTCTTCCTCTCGCAGTTTCATAATAAAGTCATTTATATCCAAAGTCTCGAGAACTGAATTGTGTCTCAAGGAGGAAATAAATGAATCCCATTTTTCTGGAAGACCTTCAGCTAAACTGGCGACCTTTTCTTCTTTAGACGTTGTAACCCCATGAGTGTGAAGTTCACTCATTAGATGATAGAAGCGGTCAATGATGTCGTCCAAGCTCTCGTTCCCAATAGCAGAGAAATTGTCAAACTCCTTTTTGAGAGCTTTGGCCTTCAAGGATTTCAGAGTTGAGCTCCCTTCATACCTTTTCTCGAGAGCTTTCCAGAATTTTTTACTCTGTTTCTGATCCGAATACTGATGGAAGATCTCTTTAGGAATAGACTGGGTGAGCATAGCATAAGCCTTCTTTTCAGCATTATAGGCAGTCTTTTGAGCATCAGTCATTCCACTTAACGTTAATGGCAAACCATCAGCACCAACTGGCATGGTGTAACCAGTCTCAATAGAATTCCATAGATTAGTATCCACGCCATTGAGATGAATCTCAAACCTTTGCTTCCACTGGGGGAACTCATCAATGGATAGAAGCTTAGGCGGCTTATTGTGATTACCAATCTCATTCTCCAGAAGCAGTAGGTTCTGGATCCTTGAGTCTTTCCCTGCTGAGAATGCGAAGTTTTCGGAGTCCATAATGAAGGTTGACTTAAATCAGACTGTTATGCGATTGGGAGGTACGATTGGGATGCGATTGACTCTAACAGTATGCGATTGGACTTAAACGTGCGATTGAAAAGGCGACTGAGATACAATCATGCAATTGAACTCAAACGGGCGACTGGAAAAGGCGACTGACTCAACTTGGCGACTGAAATGGGCGACTGACTCAATCGGGCGATTTGACACAGCGACTGACTCAATCGGGCGAATGACCTGGGCGACTGGGTTCAGTCGTACGATTGAGATAATCGTGCGACTGGGTCTGCTGAAAAACGGGATTTTTCGCACACTTTGACCTAGTACGCAAGTTTTTGCACCCTAGACGGCTGAAACTCGAAAAATATTGATTTTTCAAAACATGCACACGTAAAGACTCGATTTTTAGCAGAAAGAATAGATCTTTTTGCGTAAAAACGTAGACTTTTTCACAAAAACGATTGAATCAACGAAGAATCAAGAGCCTAGGCGATGCGCTTTCAGGTGTGCACCGGTTTAATTGGCCGGTCATGCCTCCGGCGTTGTTACTTTGAAGAAATTAGAGTGCTCAAAGCAAGCCTACGCTCTGATACCACTTGTTAGGACCGTGTACGTACGAGTACTAACTGATTCTTCGTTATACCAGATCAAATAGTGCGGAATCCTATTTGATTGGCGATCCAATCAGGGAGAACGAAATCAAGATCAATCCTAACGATTAGAAAACGTTAAGAATGGAATAGGAATGATCTCAGACGTTCTATGAAGTTGGAATGGACGAACTGGACGTTCTGGGTCGACTAGGGTTTCAAGTATTCGAAGTGTTGCGTTTTTCCACGAATTAAGTGGTATTTATAGGTTACAGCTATCAGTCGTACGACTGAGCCAGACGACTGGCTCAGTCATGCGACTGAGTCATACGATTGGTTCATTCGGACGACTGAGTCAGTCTTATGACTCAATCGTACGATTTACTCAATCTCCTGCTTCAATCGTGTGACTGGCCCATTCGCATGGTCCAGTCGTGCGACTGAATCAGATAACTTAGTTAAACACATTCATGAACCTTTAATGGTTTAGAACTATGTCTAACAACTGTAAACCTATATAACATTGTCATATATGTGTGTAACAATAAACAATATAGATAGATATAACATTAAACAACCAATACACATATATAGAAGAGATTCTCATTAGCTTGATTAAACATTACATATGTGTTACAAGAAAAGTTCTATTACATTTAAGCTCACTAGACTAGAACTGGGGACATGTGTACCAACATGAATTTTTCTTGTTCTTTGTTGAAGTTTGTTGCTTCTTACCTTTATCTGACTGAGATAAAGGTACCTGCACACTTGATCCGCAGTTATTAACTTTGTGAAGGTTCAGTTCTTGAAGTCCTTCATTCAGTTCAGCAATTCTTTTGTAGATAGTCTTCATCATGTTTCATTGCTTTGGAGGATACTGTAGTTTTGATTCTTCAAGGACTTTTGGAAGACCAGTTTCAACTTGAACATTCTTACCAATGTTTAGTTGATCAGTATCATGTTCATCAGAATCATCCAAGTCATCACATTTATCATAATCAAAATCTGAGTCATTATGTTTTAGTGATTCTGGTTCAGAAGATTCAGTTTCACTCACCTCAGCTTCATTGTTAATGTTTAAATGACTTGTTTTTATATCAATATTGGTGCTTGGCACAAAATGATTTGACAAAGTGTTTGTCATTGTTTCAGGTAGAGTTGTGTAATTATCATTAATAGGTGGTGCAACAGCATTATAACCCAACCCATACATGTTCTTTGATTCAATATGAGAGTTTAACAACTTCTTATATTGCTAAGATGATAGTTGAAACTTCTGAAGTTTCACTTCAGTAGATGCATGATCAGCCATGGATTTTGTTAAGGAAGTGGTCAGATGCTCAACTTGGGCTTTGAGGCTGTAATTTTCAGAAACATATTTTTCTAAATCCTCTTGCAAAGAACTAATTTTGATTTGATATAGTTTATGTTCTCTTAAATGGGATTCATTCAAAGTCATTGTTTCTTTTACTTTGTTAGCTAATTGTTGAGCATGGACTCTGTAACGTTCAACTTCCTCAACACATGTTGATGAACATAAACTGTCTTTTACCTCTCTGGCCATAGGAGGAACTTTGTTTTCCATGTGTGCCATTAATGTTTGATTCTCTTCCAAGACTTCCTTTTCATACATGCTCCAGTCACATGTTCCATCTTGAAGTATGATCAGTCCTGACTCCATAGAATTGCTTGGTCCTGCTGATACATTTGTGGCTGGTGGGGATGTATTTGTCAGCTGAGGTTGTCTGTGTAGAGATCTTTGAGAGGTTGATTGCTGATTCTGATATTGCTGTTGCTGCTGATGTTTGTTGCTGATGCTGCTGCTGCTGATGCTGCTGAGATGATTGTTGGTTGCATTCTCTAGAAGTGTCCATAGAGATTGCATTTGAAACATCTAACTTTTGACTTATCAACGCCAATCTTTGATGTTTTACTAGCTGCAGCCAGATTCTTAATTCTCCTCAGATATTGCTTAGCTCTATAAACAATCATAGCCATCTGCCATTGTAGATCCATCTCTTCTACTACATCAGGGGGCAGTTCCTCCAAATCTTGCTGGCAGATATTTGCTGATGTTAGTGAGCTTCCAAGATAAGCTTGAAAGCTAGAACTAAAAGCTGCAAAGGCTGCTTTTTGTTCTTCAGAATCCAATATCACAGTAATTGGTTCTGATTGATTGTTTTGTTGAGAAGATTTATCAGTTGCTTTAGTACCTCTTTTCTCAGCAGATCTTCCTTTTTCTTTTTGGTTCTTACTTTGAGATGATTTCTTAGTTGGTTTGGAGGCATAAAAACTAACTTCCTCTTCATCATCACTCAAAGTACAAGAGTTATCACCTTCATTATTTGAGATAAATGCACTTCCAGCATTTTTGGTTTCTTTGAAGTGATAAGGTGAGACATGAGTTCTCACACTCTTGTTTCTTGACTGTTCATCCATTTCAAGTGCTTCTACTTTAGCAACTAGAGTATCCAGACCAGTTGTCTTAAGATCTATGGTGTTCTTGAACATGGATACAGTTTGCTTCCAACTTTCAGGCAAAGTGTGGAGCATTTTCTTGTTGAGTTCTCAGTAGTATACTTCAACTCCAAGATGTTCATTTCAGTAACAAGTTGCATAAATCTATGGAGTTGTTGAGGAATTGATTCACCCTCAATATGATGAAAGGTTTCATATTGTGATCTGAGGGTGTCTTTCCTTATGCTTCTGATCTCATCACTCCCTTCACAGAGAGTGTGGAGTATCTTCCACAAGGAATTTGCTGTTTTGTAGTTCTCGCACCTGATTAATATCTCTTCAGGCAAAGCCATACTAAGCAAACTGTATGCTTTAATATCGACTTTAACCTTCTTGACATCATCAGGTGACAAGTCCTTTGTGCTGATAGGCTGATTCTTGTCATTATAATCCGGCCCAAGAGTGGGTGGAATATAAGGACCCTCAGTGATGGACTCCCACAAGTCAGAATCTGTGTAGTTCACACGATTTCTGAACTTGATCTTCCAGGATTTGAAATCAGCTTTGGTTTCCAATTTCGGCAGTTGATATGATCCTCCACCAAAAGTACTCATGTTTAAAGCAATGTTATGAATGAAACCTTGAATGTTAAATGAACAAACCTATCAAAGACTCAGATCTAGTATTCAATTGATTTGAATATAGATCAAAATCAAACAAGCAATGAGAAAATGCTTGCTGAACGATAAGTCGCTGAAATAATTGTTTAAAGATTAATTAAACAATTTTAATACTGATAGATCAATTGATCTAAATCAATGAGCACTTGGCTCTGATACCACCTGTGAATCCAAGGATCTCAATTCAGGAATTATCAGTATTAAAATAAATCAAATCAATGATCGCGGAATTATCATCAATTGACGTTTAATTGTTTTAATGATTATTGATGAACACAAACACAAAAACACAATAAATATAAACTCAATAATTATTCAAAGTATCTCATTAATTATCAGTAATGATTACAAAAGAATAATTAAGAATGACTATGAACAATGATTTCTGTGAATCGAATAATGTTGTTGTTGATGTGACGGCGATTAGGGTTGCACGATGATGTAACTCTTGACAGCCGTAATATTGCTTGATTGTGCTCACCGAGATGTGAAACCTAGGACTCATATTTATAGACGGTTTGAGTCGGTTAAGAAACACCGGATCTCTTGGGATTTGTTATTGATTGTGTTGCTTGTTTGACTTCTTGGTATTTGAAATCACACAAGTATTCTGTTCTTCCACAGGAGTCTTGTCGTCCGCAGGAGTTTTGTTCTTCGTAGATGTCTTGGTCTTCCGTAGAAGTGTTGTTCTTCTGTAGGAACTCTGTCTTTCGTAAAAGTCTTCACTTCATGCAATCCTTGATCATCCGTAGGAATCTTCACTTGTGACGTGGTCTTGTAAGACATATCTACGGATTAACAATAATGTTTATCCGTAGATGTTTCTTACACTTGGTCAATTTCAGAAATTCTACCAAGTATATTGATTTTGCCTGTCAACACTCACAAAGCAACACACATATATATGGGTTAACCTATAGATTCAATGCACATATATATATACTGACTGTTACAATTATTAATTACAAGACTTGATCCAAGTTCTAAGCCTATACAAAATGATCTAGACCTATACTATCTAGATCCAATAGACTATGATGAAGTTTTTGCACTTGTTGCAAGAATTGAAGCAATAAGATTATTTCTAGCCTATGCTTCATATAAGAAGTTCATTGTCTACCAAATGGATGTCAAGTGTGCTTTCCTTTATGAGAAAATTGATGAAGAGGTCTATGTAGCTCAACTTCCTAGTTTTGAAGATCCTGACTACCCATATAGGGTATACAAGCTAGACAAAGCTTTGTATGGTCTTTATCAAGCACCAAGAAAGTGGTATGAAACATTATCATCTTTCTGGCTCAAGCATGGATATAAAAAGGAACTATTGATCAAACACTCTTTCTCAAACAAGAACATCAAGACCTTTTAGTTGTTCAAATATGTGTAGATGACATTATATTTGGATCAACAAACAAGAGACTGTGTGTTAGTTTTGAAGAACTAATGAAATCTGAGTTTCAGATGAGTTTAATGGGAGAATTGACTTTCTTCCTTGGTCTCCAAGTTCATCAGAAAACAGATGGCATCTTTATTAACAAGAGAAGTATATTCATCACATATTGAAGAAGTACAATCTTGCTGATACATCTTCATGCAAAACTCCTGCTTCAACAATTGACAAGATTGTGCCTGATCCTACTGGAAAATCTGTTGATTAAAGATTGTATAGATCAATGATAGGATCTCTTATGTATCTAACTGCCAACAGACCTGCATAATGTTTGCTATGTGTGTTTGTGCTAGGTACCAATCTGATCCAAAAGAGTCTCATCTGAATGATGTTAAGAGAATCTTTAGATATCTAAAAGGGAAGCCTGCTCTTGGCCTTTAGTATCCAAAGGATGGTGACTTCACTCTCTACTCATATTCAGATAGTGACTTTGGAGGATGCAACAACAACAGAAAATCCACAACTGGTGGATGTCAATTTATAGTAGGACCAAGACTTGTTTCATGGCAGTGCAAGAAGCAAACAAATGTATCTGTATCCACAGCTGAGGCTGAGTACATAGCTGCTTCAGCTGGTTGCTCTCAAGTACTTTAGTTGCAGAACCAATTGCTTGATTATGGTTACAATTTCCTTCAAACAACAATTCATATTGATAATTCAGCTGTTATGTTTATCACTGCTAATCCAGTTCAACATAGCAAAACAAAGCATATTGAAATCAGATACCATTTTCTAAGAGATTGCTTAGAAAAAGGTTTAATCAAGTTAATCAAAATGGATACAACAAATCACCTTACTGATTTATTCACTAAAGCCTTTGATCCAGTTAGATTTAATTTTCTAATTAAGTCTTTGGGCATGATTAACTTCGATTAATCATTATCAACAAAGAAAAGCATGTGTCTGTCCTTGTGAATAGTAATCTAAAAATCCAAAAACATTTAGAAAACCATATAAAAACACAAAAATATAGTCTTTTTTATTATGTCTTTTGATTTAGCATGTCATATGTTTGGAAAATGATAGTACACTATGCCTTTATTTACTTCCTGTGTAATTAACTTAATTTAAATCTGATCAAAGTACTTTGATATGTGAGTAGGTTCATCTTGAGTGGAAACTACACTAAGAGCATGCCTAACATAATGAAAAGGTGACTGTCTATGGGAAAGTCCATTTTAAGGATCAAGCAAGTAAGTCTTGTCCTGATGTGATCAAATCACTCACTCAAGCACACTATGTAAAACTACACTAAGTCTTGTCCTGATGATCAAATCACTCACTCAAGCACACTATGTAAAACACTTTATAACTTCTATCTTTGCAAATCATATTCTCTCTGTTTCGTGTAAATAAAGACCTGGGTTTATGAACACCTTTGTATACCTCTGTAACCAACTGGTGTATAGAGTATGATCCTCATCATCCCTCTGTTTTGTGTAAACAAAGACCTGGGTTAAAGGCACCTCTATTTTACATAAGTAAAGACCTGGTGACCTGATGATGATCATATCTAAGCTATAAAAAGAATCCATTGTGATCAATTATATATTATCTAAAGAGCTTTAGCAACAAAGCATTAATGAGACATCAAATTTGTCTCAACGTAGAATTTATAACTTAATGTACATAGTTTCTAAGTGTGAAAAAGTGATGAATTGACTCACAAACGGAGGACAAACTCTAATGTGAATTGAATGTGGAGCACATAACAGTTAATCTCTAATAAACATTAAAACATGATAAACAGCATGCCTAGTTGATACAATACTCTTGTTTGGATTTAAGTGGAAATACATGCTTGCAATCAGGACTAGAATCAGGTCACATTTCATCAAACAAATCAAATAGGAATAAGCTTAGTACCATAGTATGATCCCCTTATATATATGCATGTACATAATAATTCTTTTACTTTTGTTTTACCTTAGTAAGTTTCATAACTTTTGGATTGTTATATGCCTTTCATGCTATTCTTCTACATAAATTTATGATGAATACAACATCTTATCATTAATCACAAATTTAGGAGGAGTAGTTAATGCATAAAAACAATAAAATCTGAATTTTGATAAAAAATCTAAGAAGGAATTAGAACTTGAGCACTAACTTGGCTACAAGGTTATAACTACAAAGTACATGAGCTTAAAGGAAGAACAGTTGGTAAGTTAAGGAGGGTGATGGAGCATGTAATGGCTGTTGAGCTGGAAACTGGAGTGAAGTTCAGGACTAAAGCTTCAAAGTCTATACCGAGCAACACAATAAAACCCCTGCTGAACCAATAACAGTTGATAGTAAAGTCCAGCACAAAGGGAAAGAAAAACTGATCAGAGAGCCATGAGCAGTTATACCTGGCAAAGTGTGGCCATTGGGTACTACAGTCAGAGAGATTACAGAACAAAAGTCTACCTTGATAGAGTTGTTTGATCACATCACAAGTCCCAACTCTGTGGAAGACAACAGGATTATGGCCTGGAAATATGATTAAGGATGGGATTGTGCAATCATAAAGAGAACATCTGGAAGCATTCAATACTTTCATGATGTAGTATCAGTATTGTGCCTACTTGAAAGTGACCTCAAAGATCTGTAAAGCTTAATCATCTCTAACTACCCAATTCACCCAAGAGGAAGAAACTTCTCTGTATTAGTGGGAAACTTAAAGACTAAATTCAGAGATGATGTGTTGAAAGAAGCTAAGAGAGAGGATGATGAGCACAAAAGAAGAACAAAAAGGATGAAAAGATCAAAATCCAACTCCTCTACAATGGTTGATGATGAATTTTTAAAGAGGGTTGGATACCAAAACAGGAATTCAGCAGCTATTAAAAGATTTTATGGAAATCATATACATATCCCATAACGAATGGGGATATGTTGAGAAGACCAAAGAATTAGTGCTGCTAAGTATGCAGAGAACAAGAAAACTGATTAGATCAGGATCTTTGATCCTGTGGAAATCAAGTTGCTCCATCCCAGCTACACTTCATACTTACATGACAAATTCTTCCCAAAGTTGTCTGATGAAAGAGCTCAGAATGATCTATGCCTATATGTTCACATGATACAAGTGGTTGATAAACTGCATGTAAAAGCATACAAGAGAAGAATACATGATGCTGGACTGTTGAAAGGAGCTAACATTGAAGAAGTATCAGAACAGAGAATCACCGAAGAAGATGAGTTGGAAATAGTCCACAACAACAATGTTTAGGAAACTCTTACAACTGAAGAAGATGTTCTGGAGCTCAGTTTTGAAACTTCACAGAATTAGCAAGATGAAGATCAACTACAAGTATGATGATCAAAGACTGCTGTCTCATTCTTCTATAATAAAATAATAGAAAGAGTGAAGGAGCTTTTAGTTTTAAAGAGCTAATCACAAGTGTCTAAGCCTAAGGGGGAGTATTGTTAGATCTAGGAACCATAGATCTAGATCATCTTGTATAGGTTAGAACTTTAATCAATACTTGTAATGAATGAAGGTAATTCATTATTTGATGTATGCATTATGTATATAGGTTAACCCATATGTGTGTTGATTTATGTGTATGATTGCAGGTAAAAACTTTATACTTGGTCAATTTGTGAAATCGACTAAGTGTAAGAAACATCTACGGATGAACATTGTTGTTCTTCCGTAGATATGTTTCTTACAAAAACATCCGAAGATCTTCTACGGATGAACATGTTTGTTCTTCCGTAGATATGTCTTACAAGACAAACATCCGAAGATCTTCTATGGGTGAACATCAGTATTCACTGATGAACAAGCACCACAAGAAGAAACTGAAGTGAAGACTTATCGGAAGAACAAATTACCTTCGGAAGAACAAGATTCCTGCGGAAGACAAAAGTAGCTGCGGAATACAAAAGTAGCTGCGAAAGACCAAACACTTGGACTTGCATTATACGTGTTACAAGTCAACAAGTCAACAAGACAATTTCAAATCCCAAGAGATCCGGTGTTTCCTTAACAGACTCATAATTGTCTATAAATATGAGTCCTAGGTTTCACATCAAAAAGATAGAAGAGCAATAAGACGGCATACACAAAACATCACATCGATTCACACAATCAATTCATCACAAACCCTAGCAGCCGTCACATCAATATATCACCAACATCAACACGTTCGAAGCAGTTTTAATGAAATACTTTTGAATCAAATCTTGTTTGTTTAATTATTGTGTTGATATCATTGTATTCGTCATAGTTAACATTTATTTTGTTTGATATTTATTATAAAACAAAACAATTAAACAACGGTTACTGATCATTCCGCAATCATTAACTGGATTCCATTCTAACACTGATAATTCCTGATTGCGATCCTTGGATTCACAGACTAGTCATCTAGTTGATTTTTTTGTTTAAAATTTAATATGTAAAATAATATATATATGTGTGTGCCATGTTATATATATATGTGTGTGTATGGTGTTTGTGTGATTGTATACGTACGTATGCATGTATATGTAAGTATATGTTGATCATGTGTGGGTGTGTGTGTTATTTTAAAAATTATGAGTACATATATGTGCATTTGGGTGTTCATGTATGTAGGTGTGTGTATATATATATGTATGTATGTATATATGTATGTATATATGAATGTATATATATATGTACATATATATGTATATATATGTGTGTATATATATATGTATATATATATGTATATATATGTATATATATATATATATGTATATATATATATGTAAAGTGTGTGTGTGTCGAGATGTATGTGTATATGTATATGCTATGTATGTATGCCGTGGGTGTAGGTATGTGTGTATTTTATGAGTGGAACGAACCTTTTTATTATATTTTATTAGATGAAATGTTATTTTTAATTCTTATTATTAGGTGGATCTATTGTTTAGTTTATATATGTTATTATTATTATTATTATTTTATATAGTTTATATCTTGCAAGAGTTTTTATAATTTAATTAACATTGACACCTAATAAAATATAAGTTTTTATTAATTGATAAGTACTTAGTTTGGTATTTCGAGCAATTGGGTTCATATATTTCCTTCAAATAATCTTCGGTATTCGGTTGTGTTTTTTTGTTTCCTTATTGTTTCAAATCTAGATTGCTAAGTAATAAGTTTCATCTATAATCATCTATGTTTACAGCCTAATTGGTATATAATTCTGCTAGGGTATCGGGCCTAAGGCCCACTAGTGTTAGTAGTTCACGAACAATATCATAGCATGGCCAATGCCCATTAGGGTTTTGTGGGTCAAGCCTATTTAGCACAGTGGCCCAATGTCCAGCTTTAAGGGCTAATGGGCCCAAGCCATTATGGAGCGTGTGTGTATCTACGTTTCAAAGTTTAATCTTGTTGGGTTCATTTCATGGGCTTCCGATGTGATCATTGTGTGACCGTTAAGGTTTCTACAGGACCGATGAAAGGGGTCAATGCAACAGTTTCATAATGAGAAAAGATAGGACACTTAACAGATCAAATAGGGAACCGGTTAGGATGATAAAATGAACACAAGTAACAAGAACAATAAATAAGAACAAGATTATATGATTTCCAAGAATGATGTATATTGCTCTCAAGTTACAAGTATTACAAAGCTTGTCTAAATACAAGTACTTGAGACTTTATACTATACTCTACAACCGGTCATATTTTGAATGTCAGCTAAAACACTAATCTAGACAACAAAGTCTATGTATAGTCAAAAGGCAGATTGCCTTTTGACTATTGACTATGACGTGCCATAGGTCATATCCTTATCTATTACAAAAAGGATAAAAGTACAAAATTAGAAAGTTATAGACAAAAGACTTTAATCTACAGTTTGACAAAAGTATAGACTTTTCACCAACTCATATAAGTTGGTGAGTCTTCAAAGATGGAAGCGGAAAGTGGTTCAGCTTTTGTTAAAAGATGATTAAAAAAACATGTCTTCTCTATCTTTTGAAGAAATCAGTGTTTGGCTTCGGAAAACTTTGTCTTTGAAGCTTTGGAAGACTTGAACTTTGGCTTCAGAAGATATGGTCTTTTGGTTTCGGAAGATTTGATACTTAGCACAATTCACTGAGTTGTATCAAATCTTTCAAAGTAACTTACTTGTACTTCATATGTGTATGCTGATGGTCTTTGGTTGTATCAGCCTCTAAGTACGTTTCTTACAATTTAAAAAAAAAATTCGGGCCCAAAATCAGGGTTGTCACGTATAGCCCACGATTCCCCTTTCTATCTTTAATGTCTAGGGACTTATTCGTCATACCCGTGTAAACTGTTGCTTCCGAATCAGCTTTTAGCACAAGTGGAAGGGGTTTGGATTCATTTAGAAGTTATTTAACTCCAAGGATTATTAAGACTTTAATCTGAACTCAAGACTGGCTTCGGGATGGTTCAACTTCAAACAAGAAACTAATCAATGAAAAAGATTGGGATATAATCCAAGAAATTGATAAAGGTATTTTTGTTATTAATTATATTAATGTTTATTCGTGTTTTATTTAATAATTTTAACACTTATTTATTTGTCTTTATTTGATATAGTATTGGAAACGGACGAGAAACATGAGGAGTGAAGACTTTTAACCAATTTAGTTTATTGTCTTGTTTAGTGAAACAATTTGATTTGAAACTTAGTCATTTGCTTATTTGTTATGGTTTGAAACATTATTTGTTCGTAAGTAATGCAATGATGTTTGAACTTCCTAAGGGAAACAATATACTTTTTGCTAGAATGCTAGTTTTGATGAGTGTATGAATGTATTGAAGGTGATTGTTAACTTTGATTACTGATTATATCAGTGTTATCACATTAGTTATTGTGACAAGTAATAAAATGTTAATAAACTTTTCACATTATTCACCACCAGGTCTTCAATGAATGTATTAAAGGTGATATTTTACGCTACATGATAATCATTAGTGTTTTCAAGAACATACATACAAGGTTGAAAATTATAACAAGGGCCAACCCGATTACCGATTAACCCTGTTGGATTATGTACGGGTTCGATTACGTCACGTCACCAACCAAACTATAGCCTGTAAGAGTTACACTTGAGCAACGAGTTTAAAACCCACTTAATCTAACTGGCCCCGGGGCCGGGAGTAGATTAATGATATTTAAATAATTAATTAGGTTTGAAAACCTAATTATCTAATTATTTAAACCACCTACATGATAAGAAAAATTATGTTTTTTTTTTGATTAAAAAAGAACCCACGGTTGCAAAAAGAAAACAAAAAAAGACTCCTTTTGTTTTTCTATTTCACCGTACGAAGGAAAAAGCCACCACCGCCACCTCTTTGCCGGCGAACACCAAACAACCATCGAAATCATTAATTGCGGTGATTAAATATTTAGTTGCGCCTTTTGTTAGTTTTGTAGTCGTGAACACGTCCCCGGTATTATGGTTGGTTGGTAACTCTAGCATCTATCTCGTTGAACCGTTGGTGTCTCAGTTAATTATTAACCAATGTACATGTATCTCATCAGTAATAATTGTCCATCTGTATTTGAAGTTTTTGTAACCAGAATCTATCGAGTTCACTTGGTATTTTATGATTTTGTAATACATAAAATTTTATTAATAATTATTTAATATTTTATTTATTGAATTCGTGTAACACACGGGGACTAACTTAGTTAATAAATAATCAAAACTGTTTTGATAAATAAAACCTAACCAAGACACCATTGAACCCTACAAACCCGACCCGAATAAACTCAAAGAACGAAACCCAAAACTGATTATTTATTATTTATTTGGTTCGGTCTGCGGATTGAATTTTTACACTTAAAAACCCGAGGAACCCGAAACCGAAACCCCACGGACTATAATGTCAAAGCAGTTAAAATAGGAGGTCTTGTTTTGCATTTATCACGGAGCATATAACCTCCATAAACCCCCCGTCGTCACACATCAAAACCCTAAAACCGATCTCCCCTTTTTCTCTCTGCCTCCCTCTCTCTCTGATCTCAAAGATGGTGTCTACTCAACTGGATGAAGAAACCGTTAAGAAGATCGTTCGACAGGTCCAAAGATATTTCTTACAAGTTAGAATTAGATTCATCATGTCTCTATTCGACTATTCTTTCTATATATTGATCATAACTTCGATTGCAGGTTGAGTTCTATTTCAGTGATAGTAACCTTCCCAGAGACAACTTTCTTCGCAACTCCATTGCTGAGAGTGAAGATGGCTGTATCCTCTTTTTCATCAATATACTTTCTCACTACATCTTTCTTATGGGAAAAAAGAGATGGGTTTGCTGTGGTTGGTTGTTTTTTTCATGTAAAGTGTAAATCTTTATCAGTTTCTGAAGCTCAAAGTGAGTAGTTTTACATCTGGTTGATGGTATTGAAATATAAGTATGTATGGTTTGTTGATATTCATTTCGGTATGGTAAATTTGGAAGCTTTTTATGTCAAAGCACAAGTATTATTATACTTTATGCTGTATTAAGGTTTGGAGTGTTTGTGAGTCAGAACACTTAGATTTCTTGTGGATTCTTGTTTGGGGTTTGGGAGGGAAGGAAGTAAGACTGCAAATTTTTATCTTATGTAAATACTGGAATTTCATAACTTAAAGTACAGTGGTAAGCTTGGCATTGATTTGCTCTTTTTCTCGGATGAGAGGTCATCTGGGATTGGGGGATATAAAAGCGGAAGATGTTTCGGATGATACAGTGCAGGCTGTGGCTGAGTCATTAAAGGCCAAATCAACTACTCTTAAAATTTCAGAAGATGGTGACTTTCTCAAATGGCTATCTTTTAAATGCTATTTTTTATTAACACTGAACACTGACAGTTTCGTATATTTTCAGGGAAGAAGGTTGGAAGGACAACAGAACTCCTAAAACCAGAAGAGGCAATTGAGCAGTTAGATAGTAGAACAGTTGCTGCATCACCATTTCAGTATGATATAAAGCTTGAGGAGGTGGAGTCCTTCTTTGCGCAATCTGCCAAGGTATCACACTCCTTGGTTTCTTGTTTTTCTGCCTGCTGTGGATGTTTTTGATGATTTCTTGCATCTTTTTCTCTTCCTGGTATGGTATGAAACATAACTAAATTGTGGGAACCTACCAACATTGCATATTGATTTTGTGAATGTGAAAGTTTTTGTTGTTTGACTGAAGGGGGTAAACAGACGCTACATATTATTGTTTTTGCAATATGTTTAGTTGATATTGGTGCTTTACTACAATAGTAGCTGAGAAAGGATTTTGTTGCTAAATAATTATAAGTGCCATTGGAAAGTATGTTCTCTTACTGAAGAATCTCAAGTGAGGATTTCTTCTTGCAACTGCAGGTTAATAGTGTGAGGTTACCTCGTCATGTTGGGGATAAGAGGGTGTTATGTGGTACTGCCCTTGTTGAATTCTCATCAGAGGAGGAGGCCACACGCATTTTGACACAAAGCTTGGTTTTTAGAGGTGCTGAGTTGGAACTAAAACCTAAGTAAGCAATAATTGTGCAATGTTGTGATGTTTTCTTAAGTTAGGAGGATATATGGAACTTAACTTTATGAATGGGATTCATTAGAGGTAGATTGGTGGGGATTGTTATCAGGCCAACGCATGAATATTTTAGTGCTGATTACACTTTTTGTCCAAAATGTATCAATTCTCTAAAAGATAATAGCATGCAACTGTGATTACAAAAATTCATCTATGAATAAAAGTTAAAACTTTTTGAAATAAGATTATTAAAATAAATTTAAAGTATAACGTGGGTAAATGTTGAGGCATTTAGTATTATTGAGAGAAATCATTAAGTCCATTTACAAGCAAACGAGTTGAAATTTTCACCTCTTTAGTGAATTCTCTGTCAAGTTGATTACATGGATGTTCGGTACATATGATGGCTTTGGTTTTGGGTGCCTGCGGTTGGTTTATTTTGAGTTACTCATTCTTTTTTTCATTTTACTTACCAATTTAGGAAAGAATTTGATGAGCAGAGAGCAAAGGAGGAAGAAGCTGAGAATAATCGTCCTGATCGTAAAAAAGCTTCTCAGGAAGATGAGTAAGCAGTAAAATTCTAATTGAGCTTTCATTGTCAACGTTAATGTGAATGATATCTCTTATTTTATGTTGGTAACAGCTATCCAAAAGGCTTACTTGTTGCATTTAAGTTGAAGAGCACATTATCTGAAGATAACACCATGAAACCAGATTCCATGGAAGTGGTTACCCAAGATGTGAAAGCTAGCTCAGAGAATGAAGAAGATAACAGGAATGATGAGGAAAAAACAGTGGCTAAGAAGGGGTCAAGCTCAGAGAATGAAGAAGATAACAAAAACAATGAGAAAGAAACCGAGACTAAAAAAATGTCTGCTGGCATGTACAAGGATGACAAGAATGTTGTGTTACGTGAGGATCTCAAGACTGTTTTTGAGAAATTTGGTACAGTTAAGGTATAGCTTCAACTTTAACATTTGATTTGTATCTGTGTTCTTTATTTTGTTTCACCATAAACATTTGTAATGCCTAATTATTTTTTTTTTCTTTTTTCTTCAAGCTTTATGCTACTGAAAGTTGAATAATTGGCTAATTTATGTTTGTGACTTTATTATATTCAGTATATTGATTTCAAGATGGGGGAGGAGTCGGGATACATTCGGTTTGAAGAAGCAGATGGAGCACAGAAAGCACGTGCTGCTGCTGTGCTTACCGAGGAAGGTGGTCTGATCGTGAAGAATTATGTTGCTATTTTAGATCCCGTAACAGGTAAGCTACAACTTTAAATGCAAGATCTGCATTTTACATACATAAAAGTTTCTGTTCTTTGCTATCCTATTTGGATTTTAGTACGCAACATCCTAGTATTTTTATGTCTTCTTGTTTAAGAGAAAGCATTGTTGCAACCACTTGTACAATGTCCAATGTTCATATGATACGTTAAACCAATAAAGTTTTGGTCTTCTAAAACCAGGGCATCATTACACTTGTTTCTACAAGTGTCATTGGTATACGTAGGCCTGTTAATAGGTTGGATTTTGGGTTGGGTAGGCAAATGATGTAATCTGACTCATTTTCTAAGTGGATCATGATATGACTTTTTAGTTAAGTGATCCTGTTATTTTCAATTAATAAATGATAGTAGGTATGGACCTGTTTATTTTTTTTCTTCCAAGTATCACTAGAAAATTACCCACAATCATTCTTTTTGCTCCTGTTTCTTCTTATTCTTCGTATGTGTGTCTTTGAGATGCTCAGATGCCTATGCAAGCTTCTCTTGCGCCTTTGTCGTAGCTGGCTAGATTGTTGCTTGACTTGAGTTTTCATCAGCCTAAATAAATTGATGTATTGAATTGCTTGATGGGTACTTGGATATCTTTATTTGATATCTTTGTTGGTTTTCATGTAAATGGATTTTGTAGCGAGGTCAATTAGTTGATAACCGACTGTGTGTATGTGATGATAGTAAATTTTTTTAGATCTGTCATGTTTTCAGGCGAAGCTGAAAAGGAGTACTGGAATATGCTTCGCAGTCAAGAGAAATTTCGAGGAAATAAAAGCAGCAATTGGATCAGGTTAGCATTTTTAGTTTTCATCATGCATATGCTTATGCATGCAAACGTGTAAGTGTTGTTTGACATGTTTAGGGGAGGAAGAGGTGGGCGGGGGAAGCATAATCGCAGCTCGAGAGATAACGGTGCTGGAAGCGGCAAAATAAGTTGCAGAAGGTTGCAGCTGCCTGAATTCTCACTACCCTTTAACTGCCGCAACTTATTGACGAAGTTTGATTGCTATTTAAGTTTGGCGTTATTATTCTCATCTCTTGTTATAAAGTTTATTGATCGTTGTTTTTTGATCTATGTATTTATCTGTATTTTGCATTAACAAAAGAGGGATTTTCTAGAAGCAGTCTCTTTATTTCTGGAATAGAGGTAATGGTAACCTCATTTTATTTTATTTTGGATCTTAATGCGTGAGGGACATTTTTGTTGTTTACTTTTCTTGCAGTTTAGAATTAAGTTCTTTAACTAACAATGCTTCATTTTATTCATCTAGTTAATATGTTATTATATCTATTTTCAGTAGAAAATAAAATGTTTTTACATCTTTTTTTTTGGTATGTTGATTTTTTTTTTTTTGGCATTTTGTGTTCTACAAGTTATGAACTAGTTTTTTTAACCCGTGAGCCGATCATTTTTCGCGCTCTCGTGCTGCATCGTGACCATCGTACATTTACGAACTTTGTTACATGTTTTAAAATATGGACATTAATGAACTTAAGTATCTGGAGAAACATATTCAAACAATAATATGCATCACACATTGCGGGCAACATAACAATTTTCAAAAAGAAATTAACTAAAAGAATTGCGCGTTCTAACAGAATCATACGATAACATTAAGATGGTTAATAGTATGTTGTGATGTGTTTACGAATTTGTTATGCGCGTATAGCCCAATAAGTTAAATAAATGTATAGCTTAAAAAGTTAAATAAATTAAATATAAGAAAAGTAAAGGAAAAATATAATTTATTCTAATATGGAAATATAAGAAAAGTAACCCAAGAGAAGAGTCACCAAAAAAACCCAAAAACAAAAAGAATACTTCAGGCGTGATTTGAACCTGCCGTCTTCTATTATAGAAACCAAATCAGCTTCATCAATCTTAATTTTGTGTTAGACTTTTGAAAAAGAAGTATATAATCTTTATTAGATTCAGATAAGTTTAAAAAAAATGAACAAAGAAAGCTAAGTGATCAATTACCTCCTTTCATGTCAAAATGTCAGGTAAAAACTAAATGACTAAACATATAATATCTCAATTATAGATATAGTTTTTTCAACTATTTCTTTTATTACTAGACTCATTTGTTTCAGATAGATTATTTTATTTTTCTCACATAATTTTGATTCACGTGTCTTTAAAATGAATATTAAAGAGAAGATGATTTTGCAGTTTAATTGTTGTGTAATAGTTATGATTTAATTAGTGACGGCTCACATTTTTATATTATAACATCTGACTCGTTTTAAAAATCCGAACCCAAACCTATTTGAGCCAATCTTTTAAATCAAATTTATCATTTAGTCATTTTATGTATTTAAGGTTTGAAATAAAATAAATGTATCATTTATTCAATTAAGGATAATTCTTACCAATTTGTATTTATGTCAGGGCGCTCTATAACAGAAGTCATACACGTTATAAGGAGAAAATGAGAAATATAGAGAAAAGAAAAAGGACATCCATATGGTCTTCATTGACCTAAAAAAGCCTATGGTAGTGTTCCACGACAACTCATCTGGGAAAGTCTACGACATAGAAGGGTACCAGAGAGGTATATCAATATAATCAAGGATATGTATGACGGGGCAAAAACGTGTGTGCGAGCACCAGTCGGAGACACAGACTTCTTCCCGGTGGAAGTGGGACTTCACCAAGGATCAGCATTGAGCTCATTTCTCTTCACAGTAGTGTTGGATGAGATGGCTAAATCTATACGAGAGCCAGTCCCATGGTGCATGCTGTTTGCGGATGACATTGTGTTAATATCATAATCTAAAAGGGTGCTTAACGAGAGGCTAGAACAGTGGAGAGCGGCACTAGAGCGTAAAAGCTTAAGGATAAGTCGCACTAAGACGGAATACATGCATTGTAGCTTTACTAGAGAGAATGAAGAGGACACCCAAATCAGTATCCACGGTCTGGCGGTCCCAAAGACGTCTAGGTTCAAATACCTGGGCTCGTACGTACAGGAGGACGAAGAGATACATAGTGATGTAGCCCATCGTGTTCGAGCAGGATGGCGCAAGTGGAGAGCAGCACAACAAATTTAAAGGGAAAACTATACAGAGTGACAGTACGTCCAGCTATGCGGAACAGACTGTTGGCCATAAGAAAATCGCCACGAGCGACAATTAGAGGTCGCAGAAATAAGAATGCTGAGGTGGATGTGTGGACACACAAGACTGGATCAGATAGGGAATAACGTGTTTCGACAGAGGCTAGAAGTGGCCTGTATCACGGATAAAATACGAGAGGGAAGATTAAGATGCTTTGGGTACGTGAAGAGGAGACCGATGTCAGCGCTTGTTAGAGCAGTAGAGAACATCACCCTAGAAGGTAGAAGGAGAAGAGCAAGACCTAAGTTGACTTAGGACGAGAAATCAGGCGAGATATGGTAGAGTTGCACCTCTCAGAGCACATGATCGAGGATAGAAGTGCGTGGAGGCGTAGAATTAAAATTTAAGACTATTAGTGGGACTTGTGGGTAGGAAGGGTAAATGAAGACCCAATGCGTGACCCCACGCGTGAGGTGTAGGTAATCGACATTTGCCCTTTATAGGTGAAATATGTTGCTTATTTGATAGATGCACTATTTTCAGGTGTTACGCTTATGGGTATGCTTATGCTTATGTGATGTGCGTTATGCTTTGTGAATGTACTTAAGAATATGCCTATGGTTGTTTTAAACCTTTATGTGAATATACCTATGTTTGCATGCTATATAATCTGCTTGCTATCGCTATCGTTCTCGAGTCGGGGGTCTCTTTGGAAGCGGTCTCTCTATCTCTCTAGATAGAGGAAAGACTCATCATCACCTACCCCTCCAGACCCTGCTTTTTAGTTGGATATACTGGTATGTTTGGTTGTTTGTTGCCTGCTTACAAATTATGAAATGAATTCTTATGAATTTTACAATATTCAATTAATAAATTATTTTTTTTAAATACTAAATTAAAATAATTTATAATTATAAAGTTTTTATTTTTCTTATTATGAGTTTTAATATTAAGTTAAAATAAATAATTAAATTGTAAATTTTTTTAATAAGATTTAAAAGGTTATATATAAAATTTTGATTTACTAATTAAATTTTGTTTTATAAAGCCCAGGATTAAAATTGTCATTTTTATATTTTTAAAAGATTTTTTACATAAAATGATAAGTTTGAAAACTACAGGGACCAATGTGTGAATTATTCAAACCCTTTTCCCCCTCCCCTTCCCTATCGGCTATCTCCGGCCAACAAATCCGGTAAGCACCTCAACACTCAAACCCATTGTTGGATCATGATAAGGCTGGAGCAAACAAATTCACTTCATAGTCACTTTTGGTACTACATTAAAGGGCTTCCGAAGCCAAGCAAGAGATCTTCCAAGAGTCTAAGGAACAACAGCTGAAGACATCTTCCGAAGACAAAGTCTAATGAAAGAGCTTCCGAAGACAAAGTCTGAAAGAGCTTCCGAAGACAAAGTCTGAAAGAGCTTCCGAAGACAAAGTCTAATGAAGAGCTTCCGAAGACAAAGTCTGAAAGAGCTCCGAAGACAAAGTCTGATGAAAGAGCTTCCGAAGACAAAGTCTGCTTCCGAAGACAAAGAAGACTCCAAGCCTCGGAAGAAGCAGTCTTCCGAAGTATAAGTGCCTTCGGAAGAAGTTATTCTTCCGAAGCACTTTATCCTTCGGAAGACATTGCTATGTCCAGCAGATAAAAGTATGGTCCCTGACAGTCCGCTGCAGACCTCTGATACAGCATGGCATCTTCCTAAAGAGCCATGTTGTTGACCATACTTTATTCTACTGTTCACCTTTTATGTTAGTACATGTTACCAACTTTAGTTGGTGACAAAAGGTAAGTCAGGGACATGTCCTGACTACCAACTTTCAGACAAAATGTCTGAAAGACCTCACCTAGAGTCTTGTAGTATAGATGTAAGGTTAGAGGTGTCCAGCTGGTATCAAAGTATATCCGGCTTGTAGGTAGTATTATATATATCTTCTCCCTGTAACTCTTTATGTAAGTGATTTGAGTCCAAGTGTCTTGTAATCCTTTGAGTTGAGAAGCAATATATAAAAGTACCTTGAAAATTTATCTGCTGTTAGATTTTCTTACTGCTTGTTACTTGTTATATTGTAATCAACTTTCATAAACTGCTTGCCGAGTGTTGATTCACAGTGAGTTGAGAGAAAAAACCACACGAAATCCGATCCTGCAATTGGTATCAGAGCTCCAGGCTCTTGATTGTGAGATCTTACCATCCTAATCAACCTGTTTTTCACTCCTCACCACAATCCACTCACTCAAATGGCTGCTCTCTCCAAGGCTGATATGGAAACTGGTACTTGACCAAGTCCCCTATGATCACCCCTGAAGACTTTGACACATGGTGTATCAGGATGGAAGGCTTCATCAAGTGTCAAGACTCAAGGATGTGGGACTCCATTGTCAATGGTCCTTTCATACCAAGCACTACATCTGCCACTGGTAATCGCATCATTCCAAAAGATGTTGATGATTACTCAGAGGAAGATAGGAAGAGAATAGAGCTAGATCAAAGGGCTATGACTTGTCTCCAAACTGCTCTCCCCAACTCCGTCTACAGACGCTTCAAGAAGTGCAAGACTGCTAAAGATTTAGGGAAGCTTTGAAGCTGATGTATGAGGGATCCAAGGAAACTCAAGAGAACAAGAAAGATCTCTTGAAGCAGCAGTTTGAGAACTTTACTTTCAAGGCTGGTGAGACCTTGACTCAACAATACTTCAGGTATGTTGAGCTAGTAGATACTCTGGCGGATATGGAGTAGCTCTTGAGAACAGAGACATAGTTAGGAAGTTCATGTCTTCTCTTCCTAAGATGGACTCACTACTGTGTTGTCATCAAGAGAACTTCGGACCTTAAGACTCTTTCTCTCACAGAGTTGTATGGTATCCTAAGTGCATTTCAGATGGAGATGAACATGCAGAACTCCTCTGACCACTCCAATAACCAACAGAGTTCAGCCCTTCATGTGGTTGAAAGGGAAAGCATGGAACCACAACATCAGTTGCTATGCTACCCTGACAAACTCACATACTGGACCCTTCATCACTCTACCTGAGACTCCAAAGTCTCAAAAGGTTCAACACAACTCCTTTCAGGATAGTTGTGCCTTTGTCTCTGGAAGTGGACACTCTGGTGATTTTCAATACTGCTTTGATGATCTTGAGTGCTTCAATCCAGATGATGTGGAGTACATGGACATTGTCCAGCAGATGGCTCTTTTAACTTACAGAGCGAAGAAGTTCTTCAAGAGAACTGGAAGGCAATTCCCTCAAAACCCAGTCAACAGCAAGTTTGGGTTTGATAAGAGCAAAGCAAGGTGTACAACTGCAACCAACTTGGTCACTTTGCTAGGGAATGCAAGGCTCCCAAGAACAAACCGGGAACCCCACAGGCCTCCACACATCCCACTGCTCCCAAGCATGAAGAAAAGTCAACTGAAACAGCTGCTGTTGCTCAGGAAGTTGACTGGAGCTTCATGGTACAGGATGTGACTCCGCTCAAGCACTCATGGCCGGAACAGATGATGATCAGGTATATGACATCTTGTACTGCTGCCTGTATTGCTAAAGTTAAATTGTATAAGGATTACATTTCGGAAATCAGATCTGAGGTTGAGTCTTTAAATGTGCTAAAATCTGACTTTAAAAGAACTGAATCTGACTATCAAAGGAAAATTGATGAGTTAGAGAAAACTGTGTCTCTTTTGAAACATGAAAAGACTAACTACAAGACTCAAATCAAAGATTGATCTCCAAACTTTCTGAAGTTCAAGCCCAGTTAGTCACAGCTGAGGCTCAGGCCAGGAAGCAAGCTATTGCTGAGCAAAGCTTCCAAACTATTCTTGCATCAACCTCTCATTCCAAAATGTTTTATCAAAACAAAGAAGGGTGGGAACCAGGAAATAGCTCCACCACACTCTTATGAGTCTATCAGACTACCTAGATGTGGTACTGAAGAGCAAGAGGTTCCAACTGCTGACCCTTCTCCATGGAACTAGAGGGTGAAGCAAAAATAGTGGCCTCCACAGGGGAGAAACAGGAGAATACACCATCTCCACCTGTGATGACCAAATCCTAACCACCAAGGCAAGAAGAAGCAGAGCTAAGCTGCTAGAAGGACTGCTAAGAAGGTTGCAGAGTCCAAGCTTAAGTTTGACCCTAAGCAAAAGGGTGTCTTCATTTCTGCCGGATTTCAAGTGGTAGGTACTCCTGATTCAGGAAAGGAGTGTAGTACCAGCACTCCTGTCCACTGAAGGATCAGAAGTCGAAAGGGAAAGTTGCTGATGAAGAGAAGAAACCCAAGAAACAGCAACCTGCAAGTTCCCAGAAGACTAACATTGCATGCATAATGTGTGGTCTGCACAACCACATGGCTAAAGATTGTTACTACAATCCAGCAAGCACACATTATGCAAATAATGTTAGAAAAGAAGTAGTCAGAGAAGGTTTCTCAGTTGGACCACTTCAAAAGGTCCAAATGATGAAAAAAGGGAAAGTTGGTCTCGGAGGCCAAGTTGCTTTCGGAAGAAACTGCTTCTTCCGAAGGGAAAATGGCTTCGGAAGCCAAACCTTCTAAGGTTCGGAAGAACAAGAAGGCTCCCTTGAAACCATCTCAGAAGAAGACTACTTCGGAAGAAAAGGTGGTGAAGGCTTCTTCCGAAAAGAGAGAAGCTTCGGAAGAAGACCATGCTGCAAAAGCTTCAACAAGCTCATCCTCAAAGATCAACCAAAGGATGGATTGGAAGATCAAGGAAGATGCTGCAGCCCAAACCTCTTCTTCAACAATGACCTCTATTGAACCCCACTGCATATCTTTTGGTTCAATTATGTCATTATCTTTGGAAGAGCCCGAGACCTGCAAAGCTTGGGCTTCCAAACAAAACTAACCATCTCATCTTATGTGCAGGGACATCCATTTGACAAGAACAACATATCTGGATTGTAGATAGTGGATGCTCCAGGCACATGACAGGGAACAGATCTCTCCTTCAACAATTCCAGAACTTTGATGGAGGGCCTGTCCAATTTGGAGGTGAGGCCGGAGGATATATTTCTGGCAGAGGAAGTATATCTAATGGCAGAATAAACATTGACAAAGTTCACTTTGTCCAAACAGCTTGAACACAATCTGTTAAGTGTTTCTCAATTCTGTGATCAAAAGCATCAGATGCTTTCACAGAACATGAGTGCATTATCCTCAAACCAGGGATGACAATTCCTCCGGAATTGGTGCTTCTCAGATCTCCCAGGAAAGGGGATATGTACAAGCTGGATATGAACAATGCTTCTCCTATGGGTGAAGTATCATGCTTTCTTTCCAAAGCTGATAGTGATGAGTCAACACTATGGCATAAACGCATGTGTCATGTGAATTTTAAAACAATGAATAAATTGTCTAAAAATAACTTGGTACATGGTTTGCCTAAAAAGGAATTTTTCTGCAAAGATAACTGTGTTGCATGCCTGAAAGGGAAACAACACAGATCATCTCATAAATCCAAATGTGTTAACTCTATCACTACTCCATTACACTTATTGCACATGGATCTTTTTGGTCCCACAAGTATAATGAGCATTGGAAGGAAATCATACTGCCTTGTGATCGTTGATGATTTTACAAGATTTACATGGGTATTCTTTTTAAGAAGTAAAGATGAAACTGCTGAAACTTTAAAATCTTTTATTCTTAAAATAGAAAATCAAATTGATCACAAGGTTAAGATTATTAGAAGTGATCAAGGGACTGAGTTTAAGAACTTCGTTCTTGACTCATTCTGTGACTCAAAAGGGATTGCCAGACAATATAGTGCTCCCAGAACTCCTCAACAAAATGGTGTTGCTGAGAGGAGGAACAGGACACTTATTGAGGCTGCTCGGACCATGTTCGCTGATTCAAAGCTGCCTCTAACATTCTGGGCAGAGGCAGTCAGCACTGCATGCTATGTGCAGAACAGGGTTCTTGTAGTTAAGCCCCATGGAAAAAACCCCTTATGAGTTATGGAACAAGAGGCCACCGTTCATTGGCTTTCTAAGGTCCTTTGGCTGCAGGTGTACCATACTTAACACAAAGGACACTTGGCAAAGTTTGCTGAGAAGTCGGATGATGCTATCTTTATTGGATACTCTTCTAGCTCCAAAGCTTATAGAGTATACAATATTAAGAATCAACAATTTGAGGAGTCATCCAACATAGTTGTTAATGAGCACACTCCTGTGTTAGGGGGAATGGACCTGAGTATATCTTTGATTTAGAATTGTTTCCAAACTATTCTAAACCATCTTGTGAGAATGTTTCAGCTAGAACAGGTGCTCAAAGTGATGCTGATGCTGATGCAGGTCAACTATATGAGCTTCCCAGACCTATTCCAAATTCTCCAAGAGCTGAAGGGCAACAAGCTTCAACTATTCACAGATCTGACAGTGTAACTATCTCCAGAAATAGTGAAGCTTCAACAAGTGAATCACTTGATCAACCTCAAAGTTCCTCAGGTGATCCACTACAACACCAGGTTGAGGAAGTGGTATTCTGAAGGAACAGGAAACTGTTAATACTACTTCACAACCAACCATTGATGATGTTTCTCAATCATTCAATCAGTCCTCATTGAATGACTCTGAAACAGCAGTTGGACAGAGTGATCCAATTCCTGATCAGAATATGTCTAACCTAGACTTATCTCTGCAATTGGAAGTGATTCCTCGTCTTAGAATTCACAACACTCATCCAACTGAGAACATCATAGGAAATGTGTCTGAGGGTGTGAGAACAAGAGGACAAACTCATCATGGGAATGTCTGATTGTACTCATGCTTCCTGTCTCAGATGGAACCAAAGAAGGTAGAAGATGCCTTAAAGGATAGTAGTTGGGTTGAATCGATGCAGGAGGAGCTGCTTCAATTCAAAAGACAAAGGTCTGGAATCTATGCCCACTACCATCTGGTCAAGTACCCATAGGCACAAAATGGGTATTCAGGAACAAGAAAGATGATAGAGGATTGATTATCAAGAACAAGGCAAGGCTAGTAGTTCAAGGATACACCCAGGAGGAAGGAATTGATTATACTGATGTCTTTGCACCTGTTGCAAGACTTGAGGCAGTTAGGATCTTCCTTGCTTATGCTGCATCCAAGAACTTCACAGTCTACCAACTTGATGTCAAGTGTGCTTTTCTATATGGGGATATAGACAGGGAAATCTATGTGTGTCAACCTCCAGGATTTGAAGACCCACAGCACCCCAACTATGTGTGCAAGCAGGATAAAGCTCTATATGGGCTGCACCAAGCACCTAGGCTGTGGTATGAGACCTTGTCTCAGTTTCTCTGAAGAATGGATACACTAGAGGTACCATTGACAAGACTCTTTTCATCAGAAAGAGTGGAGAAGACTTTTGCTTGTACAGTCTATGTTGATGACATCATATTGGTTCTTCAAACGACCAAATGTGCAAAGACTTTGAAAGCATTATGAAGCAGAAGTTTGAGATGAGCTCCATGGGAAAAATGGACTTTTTCCTAGGAATCCAGGTGAAACAGATGAAGGAAGGGTTCTTCATAAGTCAATCTAAGTATGTCTCAGACATCTTAGAAAGATTTGAAATGAAGGACTGTAAACCAGCCAAGACACCCATACCAGAAACCATAATCTTTGCCCTGACCTTGAGGGGGAGGATACTGATCAACATCAGTATAGAGCAATTATTGGTTCTCTGATGTATCTCACTGCAAGTAGACTAGATATCATGTTTGCCACATGCATTTGTGCAAGATATCAGGCTGCTCCGAAGGTGTCTCACCTAGCTGCTGCAAAGAGAATCCTCAGATACCTCAAAGGAGCACCTAAACTAGGTCTCTGGTATCCAAGAAATAGTGATTTCAATCTCTATGGATACTCTGACAGTGACTATGGTGGCTGCAACATTGACAAGAAATCAACATCAGGAGGATGTCAATTTCTTGGTGGAAGGATTATCTCATGGCAATGCAAGAAACAATCCTGTGTCTCTACATCAACTGCTGAAGCTGAATACATTGCTGCTGCTAGCTGCTGTGCTCAACTGCTATGGATTCAAAATCAGATGTTAGACTATGGGTTCAACTTCATGACTACTCCTATCCATATTGACAACAACAGTGCTATCTCCATTACTGAGAATCCGGTGAAGCACTCCAAGACAAAACACATTGATATCAGGTATCATTTCATTAGAGATATTCATGAGAAACAATGATAAAGTTAATCAAAGTTGACTCAAATGAACAATATGCTGATTTGTTCACAAAGGCATTTGATGAACAAAGATTTAAGTATCTCATATCAGCAATTGGGATGATAAACATTGAATAACTACCTCTTTGAAGACCTTTTTAAATGAGTAATGTCTTGTGTCAATACAATTTAAGCCCTGTTACAAAGATCTTTAAACTATTCCAAGTGTAAATTCCTTCCGAAGAGGAACTAACTGTCGGAAGATATTCTTGAATATCTTCGAAGCTAAATTCCTCAATGGAAATTTTCTTCTCGGAAGAGTTTTTGGTCTCGGAAGAAGCGATTGATTTATATCAGATCTACTTCCGAAACTTATACAACTCTCCATTCGGAAAGACAGCTTTACCTTCGGAAGCAATGCCTTGCTTCGGAAGATAAAGTGCCTTCAAAGGATAATTTACCTCGGAAGCAATATCATGCTTCGGAAGAGAAATTGCCCTCGGAAGAAAATACCTTCGGAAATGTTTTACCCTCGGAAGTAAAGGTTTTATATGTAACGGATATCTTTGGGCCCCACTCTGTAAAAGTAAAGATTTTGTTGATAATGTCAGATTATTTAAAATTATCCTTGCCGCCAACATCATTTCTCCGCCGTAAACCACCATACCACCCACAGTAACCCAAAACAGTTACCCTATTACCACCACCATACCACTATTCACCCTTTTTAAATAATCTTGACTTATCAATTTCATCTTCTTTACCACTTTACAGCCCAAATTGTTCCCTTCACTGTCAAACCATAAATCTCACTCAAAATTTCAAGCTTACCTTTTCTCCAATGGCGCTAAACCCTCAGCACAACCAAGTCGCATTACTTGACTCGTCAAGGGATGCTGACTTCACCCAAATCATCACCTTTCTCACCGAATCCACCTACCTCACTGCACTCACAGTTAACCCAACCGTATACTCCAACCATATGTCAGAATTTTGGAGCAACGGAGAAACTACAGTGCTGAATGGGGTTCGAGTCCTGAGAACCAGAGTTTGTGGCCAAGAGTTGGTCATCAATGAACAGATCATCAGGGAGCATCTCGAGCTTCACGATGATGGGGCTCTTACTGAGTTCCCCAAGGAAGACTTGGAAGGCACCTATATCCTCATGGGATATGGAGGCGATGTCAGCAGGTCCACAGTATACAAGTTCAACTTTCTTACCATTGGAAGTTCCTGCTACACATTGTTTTGCACTGCCTCTCCAATAAATCAGGGGGTTGGGATCAAATCCCATATGAACTAGGATGCCTAGTTCATGGGTTGGTGAGAGGCCTCAGATTCAACTACTCACGATTCATGTTGAACAACCTAATCGCCAATCTCAGCAGGGATACATTCTTCATGTATCCCCGATTTCTTCAACACTAATCAACTGTGAGATGGAACCAAGCAAGCTTGTCTGCGCAGCTGCTCTTCCTGTTCCACACATGAGGCCTACCATCTTCAAGACACTGAAGAAGATGTCCACCAACTTCACTGGACGGTACACTCCATTACCTCCAGAGATGACTGAGCGCATAGCTCCTGGTGACATCCCTGTTCTCCCCACAGGTGATGAACCCACACCAGCAACATCCACCACAATACCAAAACCTTCTTTACCCATCAAAGCCACATATCAGAGACGCCCCAAACAAACCCTTGTTCAATCTACTCTGATTGAACAAGCTCCTTCTGTTCACACCGAAAGGACTAGAGTGGAATCATGGGCTCCCACTCAGTCCGAGGTCACACCATCCTTCACATTTGACCTCAATGTGGGTTTTGAGCCTCCTCAGTCTCAAACCCCTGAGCCCGAACCCCAAGCCTTTAGCCCACAGGGTGAGTCTCTACACTCCCCTGTGCAGCTTTCTAGGGACAGCCCCACCATAGGCTCAATGCCTGTAGACATTGATCAAGGTCCCGGGTCAGTAGGACTAACCACCTCTCTTTCACTGACCTTTTACTCCGAACTGATGAAGAGATTACATCTCTCCATGGCCTTGAAGTTGATCTACAACACCCACTGAGAGATCAACAGAGCCAAGAGGGATCCCTTGTCTCTAGCCCCCATCAGAAGCCTGCTACTGAGGTGAGTCCCACTGATGTGGAGGGGACTCATGTAGACTCAGCTGCCACTACTCAGAGTCTCTCATTGAGCTCTCAGGACAGTGGTAACATCATTAGGACTGAGTCTACGGCAACTTTGCCCATTGACATCTCTGAAAGAGATGACTCTGAGCAAAGGAAACCAGGGTGCCAAGAAACCACATCTGGTGGTGAGAGTGAGCATACTAGGTATGTTATCTCATCTCCCCGTGATTCTTCCTATGAAGATGAGGGAAGTATGCAACTAACACTTCAGTACTTGCTTTCTAAGGTCTCCAACCTGGAATCACAGGTGAAGATCTTAGAATCAAGGACTGCCACTCAGCAACTTGAGATTAACTCTCTCAAGGCTAAACTAGCTGAGAAACAGACGGAGAGGTCTGTTAGGCATGTACCAATCCAGGTCTCAATGACTTCTTCTCTAGCTCATCTAGCTCTCAAGATGATGCTACCAAAAAGGGGGAGAATGTTCAGAGACAAACACCTATGGAACCACAGACCCAACCATTTCCACCCAACAAATCATTACACTACCTGAGTCATCTCAATCCTTTCTGGAGATTGACTCAAGGATGCTTCAAGATCTCTACAGACTGTTCACATAGTTTGTATTGAGATCATCCCTAGAACAGCCCAGCCCCGACACCACACTTGCATACTTTGGGGCTGAGGAGCTTCAAAGACTGACTACACCTTCTACCACTGTGGAGGAAGTTGGTCAACCTAAGGTCTTCATGGAACCTAAGATTAGCTTCGAAGAGGAAATGGGGACTGATGGCCCAGCAACTGAAACAGATGGGACAGAATCTGTAGTAGTCTCATCTTCCGAAGCTCTAGCTGAGGCTTCCGAAGCTTACATGGAAGCCCCGGAAGAACAAGACAAGTCTTCCGAGGCCGAAATAGAAGCTGCGGAAGGCTTATTTCAGATGTCTGAGGAACTGACCATCACAGATGTCATCGTTGAAATTGCATCTGAGGTGAGCAGGGAGGACATTTCTGAAATACCTCCAACCCAAGCACCAGCTGAACTTCTCTCTCAATCACAGCCCTCCATCCAAGAACCACCACAGTCAAGCACAATCAAAGACAAAGGCAAAAGAAAATGACTGCGGAAGAGCTTCAGGAGGAGGAGAAGATTGAGAAGGCCAAAAAGAAAGGTCGGTTTCCTACTGAGAAGCTGTTAGCTGCTAGTTCTAAAGCAGCTGCAGCCAATCAGGAAGAAATCAACCAGAGGAGAAGAACAACACTCATTGACCAGCTCATCAATCTAGGAGCTGCCAATGAGGAAATACTCCTGCTACCATTAGAGGAGTTGGTGACTTTGGAGAGGTCAACCAGGCTACAACAAGAAAGGGAAGCCAGGTTGGCCTTGGAGAGGGAAGAACAAGAGCAGGGAGGCAGCCCTGAGGCAGAGGGAGGCAGCCCTGAGGCTGAGAGAGGCTAGGATCAAGTTCCTCCTCTCAAGAGGCTTCAGTCTTCCTGAACTGTCTCCACATGATGATGATATGATCCTGCTACTCCACAACAAAGAGCAGGATCAAATGGAGAAGGAAAGGAAGAAGGCTGCTAGGGAGAAGCTGAAGGTGAAGAGGAAGAGGGAGGAAGAGAAGGAGGTCACTACTGCCAAGAAGTCAACTGACAAAGCCTGGATGAAGGACTACCTCCGGGCTCATGGCTTCTCTGGTAGGCAGGTGGGACCTATGTCCGAAAGGACACTCCAGCGGATAGTCAGTGAAATAAAAGCTGACATCCGTTTGGGGAAAAGGAAGGAGATGTACAGGAGGATGAAGGGAATGGTCTTCACACCAGCCACTCAACCACAGCCACAACCCACACCAGAGCCAACCCCTTTTCCCATTAAACCTGAACCCACTGATGAAACCTTTACCCCTCAACCCATAACTCCACCCAAACCTACCACATCACCTCAACCACCCAAACTACCCATCCTAAAACCCAAGACTCAACCCAAAACCACTAAACCTAAGCCTACCCAACAATAACCAAGACCATCCCCTCAGCCTCCTAAACATCTCTCCTTTGAAGAAATAAAGGAGTTCAAGACGAGGCTCATTAACTGCACTACCTTGAGCAGTATCTCCTGTGAGGGAGAGCTTATCAACATCACCTATGTTGATAACTCTTCAAGCTCCCTCACCCTAGGCCAATTTCTTGAATTGCCTAGAGAAACCTTGGGCCAGTCTGCAAGACTTCTTGGTCTCAACTCCGATACCCTCAATGCTGAGGAGAAGAGGCTAAGAAGAAGACTGGTGACTCTGCTGGATACCAGGAAAGAGGACAGGATTTCTGGTCAATCTCCTGGACCTAGAAATGCAATAATCCAGTGGAGGTTCGATGAACCTTCTCACAACTTTGTTGTGGAAAGGGAGAATGGTGAAACCAACAGGCTCAATGCCACTTCTCTACTGCATCTCAGCAGATTTGATCTTGCTGAGCTTGCAGAGAAGTCATTCTCCAATCCCTCCAACTCTGAGACTGCTGCACATATCAGAAACCATATCAGCGGTCTCCACATGGCTGAACGAAGTAGAAGAGCCAAGATTGAAGAAGAGTTGAAGCTGAAAAGAGTGGAAGACAAGGAAAGATCAACCACCAAAGGCACAGCCTTTCTACAGATGGTGGAAGGTCCCGAATTGGAACCAATAGTTCGATGGGAATATGACTATACTTCCCATCAACTAACTCTTTTCAGAGGGCCACAACAGAGGGTACACATAATGCAAGGTGACAGAGTAGAGGTTCTGTCCACCAAAGATTTGTACAAGATTCTCAGCATCATAGCAGGAAAGAATGAAGACACTGATAAACACCTGCTTTCCTTGGTGCTGAGAGCTTTGAGAAGAAGAGAGAAGTGAAGTTTTGGTAGCATCAGCCTAGGGGGAGTTTGTTGGATCATGATAAGGCTGGAGCAACCAAATTCACTCATAGTCACTTTGGTACTACATTAAAGGGCTTCCGAAGCCAAGCAAGAGATCTTCCGAGAGTCTAAGGAACAACAGCTGAAGACATCTTCCGAAGACAAAGTCTAATGAAAGAGCTTCCGAAGACAAAGTCTGAAAGAGCTTCCGAAGACAAAGTCTGAAAGAGCTTCCGAAGACAAAGTCTAATGAAAGAGCTTCCGAAGACAAAGTCTGAAAGAGCTTCCGAAGACAAAGTCTGATGAAAGAGCTTCCGAAGACAAAGTCTGCTTCCGAAGACAAAGAAGACTCCAAGCCTCGGAAGAAGCAGTCTTCCGAAGTATAAGTGCCTTCGGAAGAAGTTATTCTTCCGAAGCACTTTATCCTTCGGAAGACATTGCTATGTCCAGCAGATAAAAGTATGGTCCCTGACAGTCCGCTGCAGACCTCTGATACAGCATGGCATCTTCCTAAAGAGCCATGTTGTTGACCATACTTTATTCTACTGTTCACTTTTTTATGTTAGTACATGTTACCAACTTTAGTTGGTGACAAAAGGTAAGTCAGGGACATGTCCTGACTACCAACTTTCAGACAAAATGTCTGAAAGACCTCACCTAGAGTCTTGTAGTATAGATGTAAGGTTAGAGGTGTCCAGCTGGTATCAAAGTATATCGGCTGTAGGTAGTATTATATATATCTTCTCCCTGTAACTCTTTATGTAAGTGATTTGAGTCCAAGTGTCTTGTAATCCTTTGAGTTGAGAAGCAATATATAAAAGTACCTTGAAAATTTATCTGCTGTTAGATTTTCTTACTGCTTGTTACTTGTTATATTGTGATCAACTCTTCATAGACTGCTTGCCGAGTGTTGATTCACAGTGAGTTGAGAGAAAAACCACACGAAATCCGATCCTGCACCCATCAAGTCCTGCCCGAATAAAACACTCTAATCAACTCGAAACCCAGATTCGAACTCGTGACCCACCTCAACACTCAAACCCATCAAGTCCTGCCTGAATAAACCATTCTAATCAGCTCGAAACCCAGATTTGAACTCGTGACCCACCTCAACACTCAAACCCATCTAGTCCTGCCCGAATAAACCATTCTAATTAGCTCGAAACCCATATTTGAACTCGTGACCCACCTCAACACTCAAACCCATCAAGTCCTGCCCGAATAAACCACTCTAATCGGCTCGAAACCCATATTCGAACTTGTGACCCACCATAATCGGAATTAATCGGTTATTATGCATTGTTTCATCTAAAATACCAAAACAATCAAACCAAATTTTGTTTCAACTCAATTCTAACTCAGTATTCAAAATTAAGTTTATGGAAACGTATTTGAGATCTTATTGAAATCAAACCTCTCAATTATAGTGATTAAAATCATATAAATATTCTTGATTGAGTTGAAACACCCAAATAAAAATCCTTGACCCATTCGAAACAAAACTGATCGAATTGTATCTATTTAACCAACCAGAGTCCATTGAATCAAAGTATTTAAACTTTCTGAATGCCCAATTGTATTCAAAGAATACGCACACGCCACCTCCAATCACCACTACTCATTCGACCTGCAACTATGTCGTTCAACACTTTCTGAATTTCATTAATCGAAATTTATTGGAGATTACATTACTCATAATCATTTGCAGTTTCTTAACCCATCAATTGTGTTATTTCAACAACATCACCTCAAAATCAAATTCCGTCTCTATCGCGACCACTCCTATTTTATTTATCATCAATACGATCGACTAAGGTAAATTCCACATAATCATGCACACATTCAATCATGGGGAAGCAGAGCCCCATGATTAATTCATTTATTAACATCAATTGCTTGCCCAATTGGACCAAATCCTAATCTAGGGTTCATCTTAATTTGGGGTTTTAGTAATTAATGTTTTTAAGGGTTCAATTAGGATATTAGCTAGATTTGGGCTTATAGCCCAATTGTTAAAATCATGTGCATCCACAAAGGGGACCGCGGTTCACCCCCAAAACCCTACTTTTAATAAAAAAAATGAATTCTAGAAAATTCTTATTATATTATTTATTAAATAAATAATTATTTTGATAATCATATTTATTTCAGAAATTTGTATATGATTTTGAACATTCAAAATCATATAATTTTCTAGTTTTATTTATTTTTCAAATGCTTTAATATTATAAATCCAATATAAAAATTATTTAAAGTTTCTTTATAAAACTTAATAAAATGTTTTTTTAAATAAATCCTAAGTTATTTCTAAATTAGTTTTCAAGTCATTTAAATAATTAATTGTTCAACTAATTAATTATTTTTACCAAATTTTTAGATAATTAATTATTAAATTACTTATTTCTTTTTCACAATTTGATACTCAATCTCTATTTAATCAATTATTACATATTAAATATTTAAGTAATATATAATTATTCAATTTCACTAATGATTCATTATCATTTTCAACTTAATTACTTAATCAATTTATTTCATTTTATTTAATCAAGTTATAATTGATAACATACTTTATTTAAAACCCAAATCCCAATTAAAACCGTAATTCATGTCTCGTCTTTAATTAATTATTATTCTAATTCAAGACACCACTCTTAGGTTAACCGTGAGGAAACCGTTGGTATCTATTCGCATATTCTAATATTCAAATAATTACTTATTACCAATATGAGTATTCATAGCCTATTTTCATGTTTTATATTTTGGAGGAATCATGTAATTTAATATTTAATCATTGTTATTGATGTGTGTAAAGTTATATATAATTTTAGTAAGGATTTTCACATAATTGATTTTTAATTTAAGAAACGATTATCACTTTTAAACAAACTATACATAATAGGAAAGTGAATTTATCGTATAGTAGTATAGTTTTAGGCAAGAATTGAATATTGATCCGTGGACACAATGACTCCCAATACTAGATCATCATCACTATTTAACAAATCAATTGAGTTTGGATTTGTGAAAATTAAAATTAAGTAAAGTAATTAGCAAATTAAACTAACAAAGCAAGAAATGAAGATCAAGATACACAATCAATAAAAGACACCACATGGATTTTGACTCCACCTAGCATAAAAATAACAACTAGCACAAACTCAAGGTGAGATCTTTTCTTACACATAATATATGGAAGTAGTCAAACCCACGTCAAGGATATCTAGACATATAACCATTCGGAAAGCTAGAACGATAAACACACAATAACCACCTAAATTTATGCCATAAGAAACTAATGATATATTATGTCAATGTTAAAGATGAATTAGACTCCTATTAGGGTTACCTAATTCCATAAATAATTGGAAAGCTAACACGATAAACATATAATAACCAACTCAACTTGCGTAAAATAGACCAAAACTACAATTACTCTTTAACTCATAAACTTCATACCATAATTAAAAAGCGATTCCTAATTAATGACACGAGTGATTCATGACACACACTATAGTTTTCTCAAACACAAGCATAAGGATGCACATTTGACCAATTCTACTAAACCTTCAATCTTCATTCATAATTCCTAGTCAAATATCACAAGATTACACATAAAGATGCAATTATATGAATAAGTCTTGTGAAAACATGAGGTTTTCCAACATGACATGCTTATAACACCTACAAGGATGAACATGTAAGGATTCCTATAAGTCTGATGCAGCCAAAATATCCAAAGTCTCTCTGCATGCATGTTCTAAAGAACTGAAGTAGAAATGCTTCGGAAGATTTACACTTTGCACTAGAAAAATTATTCTATATGTAAAATCTTCCGAAGCCAAGACCAACATCTTCCGAAGCCAAAAGTGAAGTCTTTCGAAGCTTCAAAAACAAAGTCTTCCGAAGCCAAAGAGTGAAGACTGATTTCTTCCAAAGACTTTTATGAACATGCTTTTATCTGATGTACTTTACTATAAAGCTGGACCACATTTTCGCTGCACAGTTCTGTTCAGTCACCAACTTACACGAGTTGGTGAAAAGGTTGATGATTTTGGTAACTGTACATTAAGGTCTTGGGTCTGAGCTTTCTACTTTATGTACCTTTGTAATATATTAGGATGTGAGCTATGGCATGTCATAGTCACTAGTCAAAAGGCAATATGCCTTTTGACTTTCCATTTGATTTTGTTGTCTAGTCTTATGTATCCAGCTGGCCTTCAAAGTATGGCCGGCTATAGGATATAGTATAAAGTAATCTCAACTACTTGTAACTTTGAATCAATGCTTTGTAACATCTTGTAAAAGAACTTGAGAAGCAATATACAATATCTTGAAAACCATATACTTGTGTTGTTAGCTATCTTATTTGGTCTCACTTTTTACTTGTGTTCTTAGCATCCTTTATATTAGTTATCAGTTCCCTATTTGATCTGTTAAGTGTTCTAAATAACTCTACTCAGTTATGTTGTTATGTTGTAAGTGCATACCCTTCTACGGTCCTGCCTTTGGTATCAGAGCATTCCAGGCTCTTGGTATAAGATTTCACCATCTTAAGATCCCTCACACACAAAATACTTAAAACTCAAATGGCAGCTATTACTAAAGCTGATATGGAAACTGGAACTATGACAAAGTCTCTACTGATCACTCCTGAAGACTTTGAGACTTGGTTTCAAAGAATGGAAGGCTTGATCAAGTCTCAAGACTCCAGGATGTGGGACTCTGTCGTTCAAGGACTTTATATACCAAGCACCACTTCTGCTAATGGTGGTGGTAGGATTCCAAAGGTTGTGGCTGATTATTATGAAGAAGACATAAAAAGAATAAAGATTGATCAAAAAGCCATGACATCCCTTCAAACTGCTCTCCCAAACTCCATCTATAAAGGCTTCAAGAAGTGCAAAACTACTAAGTAACTATAGGAAGCACTGAAGCTTATGTATGAGGGGTCCATGAAGCAAAGGAGAATAAGAAGGATCTCCTGAAGCAGCAGTTTGAATACTTCACCTTCAAAGTAGGTGAGACCATGACTCAATAATACTTCAGGTATGTTGAGATTGTGGATACTCTAATGGATATTGGAGTAACTCTTGAGAACAGGAACATTGTAAGGAAGTTTATGTCCTCTTTCCTAGACAATGGACATATTAGTGTGTTATTATTAAGAGGACTAAGAACCTTAAGAATCTTACTCTTACAGAGTTGTATGGTATTCTCAGTGGATACCAGATGGAGATGAATATGCAAAATTCATCCGGTAACTCCAGTAATTAGTTGAGTTCAGCCCTCCATGTGGTTGAAAGGGAAAGCATTGAACCACAACATCATCTTATATGCTATCCTGACAACTCATAAAAGGGTCTTTTTATCACCTTCCCAGAGACTCCAAGAGAAAGCTACACTCAAGGAAGTTCTTCCAAGAGACAAGTTCTTCTCATGCTTTTGTCTCTGCTGATGAAACCACAGGCAGATGGCTCTTCTTACTCACAGAGCCAAGAAGTTCTACAAGTGGACAGGGAGGAAGTTTCTAAGCAATACAGCCAGTGGAAAGTTTGGGCTGGATAAGAACAAAGTAAAGTGTTACAACTGTAACCAGATGGGACACTTTGCAAGGGAGTGTAAGGCACCAAGGACAAATGGTGGCCAAACACAAGCCAGACCAAATTACACCGAGAGAGCTCCCCAGAATGAGAAGCCAAAGCAGCAAGCTGTAGTTGCTGTTGAAGAAAGAGGCTTTGATTAGAGCTTTCAGGGGAGGATGCATCTCCAAACCAAGCACTCATGGTAGATCATGATGAAGCCAAGGTATTGGAACATCTTTGTACTCCTAAATGTATTGCTAAAGCTAATAGATACAGATCCTATAACTTAGAAATGAGATATGATCTTGAGTCCTTATATATCTTAAAAGCTGATTTTAAAAGACCTGAAAATGATTATAAACTTAAGATAGAGGACTTAGAGAAAACCATTTCAGCTCTTAAACATGAGCACACAAACTACAGGACTCAGATCAAAGACCTCATAACTAAGTTACCTGAATGCCAGGCTAAGCTTGTCATCAGCAAAGCCAAGGCAGAAAAATGTTTTCTTGAAGAAGAGACCATCAAGAACATAATATCCTCATCCTTGCATGCAAAAGTTTATTATTAAAATAAGCAAGGACTGGGATCTAGTGAGATAGCTCCCCCACACACAATCTTGTCTGTAAGATCTCCTAGGTGTGGAACTTGTGAAGATGAGCTTCCCCTTATAGACCCCTTGACTAAAGAGGATGAAGAGGAAATGGTGAAGATTGGCTTTAAGAAGAGTGAAGAAGAGCATTTTAAGAAGGGTCACCATCCCTCTGAGGAGAGTAAAGCTGTTGGGATGACGAAATCCAAAAGAAAGAACTTGACCAGGAAGGCCAAAAGAAAGTCCAAGAAGGCTCAAGAGATCAAGGCCACCTTTAACTCTACACAGAAACAAGTCTTTATTTTTGCAGGATTTGAAGTGGTTAAGGCTGAAGACACAAACTTGAACTCCAACAACAAGAGTTCTAGTTCATGTTCAAATCATCCCATCATCAAGAAGAAGGCTGATCAGTTGTGCACCACTGCTGTACACAATGAACCATCTAGCTCCAAAGGTAGTTCTATCTCCACAAGAATTACCACAACATCTGAAAAGCTGAAAATGGAGAAGAAATATGATCAAGTTCAGCCTTGTTAAGAAAAGAAGACTCCTAGAAGGAAGAAAATGGACTATGTTATGTGTGGGAGTACCTCTCATCTTACTAAGGATTGTGTTTACAATCCAAAGAGTACTCTCCACATTACCAAGAAAGAAACTTCTAAGAGTTTGGAGAAGAAAAAGCAAGCTTCGGAAGGAAAATCTTTTTCCTTCGGAAGCTCCAAAATGATTAAGAAGACAAGTGGAAAGTTGCCTTCGGAAGAAAATTTGGTCTTGGAAGAAATGAATACTTCCGAAGCACTGAAGCTTGCTACAGTAAAAGCAAGATCTTCCAAAGGTCCAGTCATTAAAACTTTCAAATCAACAAAACTTCTGAAGTATTGAAGGTCAAGTCTAAACTTCCAAAGGTGGTGTGGAAGACAAAGAAATACCAAGTAGCTAAGAGTTCTTCATCAACTTCAGCAAATGATCTTTCTAGCATGACTATAGAATCAATTACTGTTGCATGTCTTCAACTTCTTTTGATGAGCCCAAGACCAATAAGGCTTGGGTTTCTAAATGTAACTAACCATCTCTTTTGTGCAGGAACAATTCAAAACAAATAGAAATGTATGTATCATTGATAGTGGCTGTTCCAGGCACATGACAGGCAATAGGTCACTACTCTAAAAGTTTGAAAGAATTGATAGAGGACCAGTTGCTTTTGGAGGGGATGCAGGGGGTTACATTACTGGAAGGGGCAAGGTCATAAATGGAAAGCTCAACATTGAGAAGGTAAACTTTGTCAAGGAGCTTGGGTACAATCTTTTGAGTATATCCTAATTTTGTGATCAGAATCATAACATGCTATTTACTAAGCATGAGTGCATTGTTCTTAGGCTCGGGGTGGTCATTCCTCATGAGCACATCCTGCTCAGAGCCCCCAGGAAAGGGAACATATACAATGGATTTGCAAGAAACATCTCCTCAGGAGAAGTTTCATGCTTTCTATCTAAAGCAAATAGTGATGAGTCTTTCCTCTAGCATAAAAGAATATGCTGTGCAAACTTTAAAAACATGAAAAATTAATTAAGAATAATTTGGTAACTGGAATACCAAGAAAGAGTTTACACGTGATGACAACTGTGTTGCATGCCTGAAGGGGAAGCAACGCAAGGTATCTCACAATCCAAAGGAAAGAAATTCCATCACTAATCCCTTACACTTTTACATATGGATCTCTTTGGCACTACCAGTGTAATGAGTCTAGGATGACCGCTTATGTTTGGTGATCACAGATGACTTTACAAGATTCACTTGGGTCTTCTTTCTTAGAACTAAGGATGAGATCCCTGAGATTCTAAAGAATTTCATCTTAAGAATTGAGAATCAATGTGATCACAAGGTCAAAACCATAAGATTTGATCAAGGAACTAAATTCAAGAACCAAATCCTTGATACATTTGTAATGAAAAAGGTATTACAAGATAATATAGTGCTCTCAGGACTCCTCAGCAAAATGGTGTGCTGAGAGAAGAAACAGGACACTAATTGAAGCTGTAAGAACTATGTTGTCTGACTCTAAACTGCCCATCACCTTTGGGCAGAGGCAGTGAAACACTACTTGCTATGTGCAAAACAGAGTTTTAGTAGTTAAAACATATAGTAAGACTCCTTATGAACTTTGGCATAAGAGGAAACCTTTCATTGGCTTTCTCAGGTCATTTGGATGTCCTTGCACCATCTTGAATACCAAAGATCAAATTGCCAAGTTTGCTGAGAAATCAGATGATGGACACTTCATTGGATACTCTTTTTAAGATAAAGCTTATAGAGTATACAATCTCAGAACTAAAGTAGTTGAGGAGTCAGCCAATATGACTTTCAATGAGCACACCCTATTGTGAAAGGTTCTGGTCTGGATTGGCTATTTGATCTTGATTTAGTTACCAACTGTTTTAACAAATCTTATGAGCATGTTTCAGGGTCAACAGATATATTACCTACAGGTGATCCTGATCCAGGATTTGAGATAAGAAGACCTTCAAGCTACACATCTTCAACTCCAGTGGTAACAAATCCTGCAAATGAAGTTTCTACCAGCACATAAATGACAAATCCTGCTAATAATTCTAGGGTGCCTTCAAATTCCAGCTTAGAGGCACAAAACTCAGATGAAGGGGCTTCAAATGTTGGAGAGCATGGAGGTGGTGAAAGTGATCAGGAATTTCTTGATGCTAATAGCCACTCCATTAAAGAAAATCTTAATGATGTCAAACACTTATTGGATCAAGCCAATCTTGATAAGTGTGTGATGTGGAGGGTGAACCCTTATTACCAGATCAAAATTTCTTTAATTTAGATCTGTAGAAGTAACTTGCTATGATCCCTCAGCTAAGGATCCACAAGTCTCACCCCTCCACAAACATCATTGGAAATGTTGATTCAGGGTAAGAACAAGAGGACAAACCCATGATGCAAATGTTTGTCTTCACTCTGTTTCTTGTCCCAGATAGAGCCAAAGAAGATTGATGAGGCTCTAAAGGATGGAAGTTAGGTTGAAGCTATGCAAGAGGAGCTGCTTCAATTCAAAAGGTAAAAGGTTTAGAACCTATGTCATCTTCCTCAAGGGATGACTACCATAGGAACCAAATGGGTGTTTAGGAATAAGAAGGATAATAGAGGACTTGTCATCAAGAACAAGGAAAGACTAGTTGTTCAAGGGTATACTCAAGAAGAAGGAATTTACTACACAGATGTTTTTGCTCCTGTAGCAAGACTTGAAGCTGTCAGGATATTCCTAGCTTTTGCTGCATCCAAGAACTTCAAGGTCTACCAGCTTGATGTCAAGTGTCCTTTTCTCATAGGGTGATTGATGAAGAGGTGTATGTCAGACAACCACCTGGGTTTGTAGATCCTGAACATCCTGATTATGTCTGCAGGCTTAAAAAAGCTCTTTATGGGCTGCACCAAGCACCAAGGAAGTGGTATGAGACTCTATCTCAGTATCTCTGTCAGCATGGCTACAAAAGGGGTACAATTGATGGAACTCTCTTCATCAAAGGAACAAGAGATGACATAATGTTAGTTCAACTATATATAGATGAATTATCTTTAGGTCAACTAATCCAAAACTCTGCAAAGACTTTAAGAAGCTGATGAAGCACAAATTTGAAATGGGTGCCATGGGGGAACTCAATTTCTTTCTAGGAATTCAAGTGAAGCAAGTTGATAATGGCATCTTCATAAGTCAGTGAAAGTATGTACAAGACATACTTAAAAGATTCAACATGACTAATTGTAAGGTTGCTAAGACACCCATAGCTAGAAACCACTCCCTTGTACCTGATCTTGAGGGGGAGTGTATTGATGAATGTGACAACCGACAATTTCAGGTCAATACCCGACCTTGACTTGGTTATAATTACACCTATAACACTACATTTTCAATTTAATTGCATTTATTGAAGTCGTTTTATGCATTGCAAACTTTCACGCATAACATTTCATGCATCTAATTCGGCGTAATTACCATTTTCACACGCGATACGACCGGCACACGCGAACATTGGTCATAATTCATATACATGTACTAATAAATTCATTTAGGTGTTTCAAAGTATTTTATATTTCATTGATTCAAAGTATTTTAGATTTCGAAATCAAATACATTGGAAAAACTCAATTTATAAATAAACCTCAACGCGTAAGCTAATATTTACCCGGATAAAACGCGTATAACGCACTACTGTATATACAGTTATTACTTACATATTATCAATATTAAAATATGTGATCTTATATGATTTATCATAATAATTTGTATGTATTTTAAAAAGTAAAAGGTAAAAATATAAAAATATATAAAAAATTACCATAGTGACACAAATACCACCCAATTACCCCATATCATACAACAATTAAAAAGAAATCAACCCAACCCCACCCCAAAGCCGCCCCCCCTCTCTAGTCAATTCCATCTTATTGACAATATGTGTGGCTTTTGCCAAAATCAAGACACTACTCCTTTTATGAAACATCTCTAAACTTGGATTAAAGGGATTCAACTTATTACTACAAATGGAGAGCTCCAACTCATCCCCATTATCCATAAGAAAATACACTTGTGCTTCAACTCTCCATGCAAGAAAAAGGTAGGCCTATAAGAACCTTCAACCATTTCATACAACAACACACCACACACTCATCTCTCTCTCCCCTCTAGAATTCGGCCCCAACCCCACCATCCCCACTTCACCATTTTCCCAACTTGAATTCTACAAATCTTGGGTGTTCAAGTGCCTTTGGTTGAAGATCAAGTGATTTTTGAAGCTTCCAAGCATCCTACAACATCTTCTTCACCTTTTCTTGTTGGGTTTTCTTAGTTCAAAGGATCAAGTCTTCTTTTCCTTGCATTTCAAGACTACCATCTCTTCTCCTTGCTTGTTTAAGGTTAGCACCTTGTTTCTAATCTTCCATACATCACCATGATGTGTTCATGTCACTAACTCATCCCAAAAGTGCTCTAACAAAGTTTAAAAAGTAAGAAAACATGTAAAACACTTTCTGGCAGATTCATGTCTGTGTTTTCAAGACCATAACACGACCTAAACATGGTCAAATGAACCGTTTCTTGAGCCTAACATTAACTTTAGGATGTCTAGTTTCTAACCCATCCAACCGTGAAATTTTTAGATGAGTATAACCCATCCAAAACGTACAAACAAATTAAAGTGCCAAACCTGAATTTCTGAAAAATAAATAGGGCAGAAAGAATGAGGCATAAGTTATGCTTAAAGTAATAAAATGAAGATTTTATTTCTGTGGTAACTTAGCTTAAGGTGTTAGGTTTAAGAGTAATATAGGCTCTATTTGTGAATGTACGTTTTGACCCCTCAAAAAGGTAAATTCCATAGACATGTACAGAAAAGTGCTGCACTGACATCTGTTGCTTCATGAACCATTTAGAGGTACTTAAACTTAGTTTTATGATACAAGCTATACCTTTTTGGAATCCTAAGAATATACCTAGATATGATAAAAGTATCAGATTTATAAAAATTCTTTGCACATGAAAGGGGGATGACAACCAGACCCAAAATTTCCCTTTGATGCTGTCAAATACCTATATTTAGATAAAAGTAAACTTTGGTGATATTTGGTAAAAAGGAAACCCATACACATGGAAAGTATAATACCATTATACTTAATATAAAACACCTTCAATACATTATGTATCTTTAGGAAAATAAAGATGAAGACAAGAATCTAAATAAACATTTACGACTCGACGTGTCTAATTAGTCAAGTGACATTTTCAAAACTAACTTTGTGGATGAGTTATGCATGACCATCTAGGGTAGTAATCATGACCTCATGAATATATTGTGATTTTGTTTAGGAGATTCCTAGACCAATCATACATACAGACTATTGCTAGTATTCACGCGTGCAATTGAGGTGAGTTTCACGGCCCCATTTTCACTTATTTTCCTTTGGGGGAGATTACATGCAAATTTCTAATTTTCTTGGAAACATTTACTGGTCAATGATTTCACATGTTATATAAGTTGTTTACTTACCATATGAAGTCCCCTGTTATCGAACCGTTAGTTTATTTCCCAAAGCGAGGTAATCATGGATAGTACTATTGGGTTTGACTACCCCCACCGGGTTAATTACCATAACCTTGACTGGAGGTCTAAACGGGTGCATTATTAGCATGTTCACACCCATGCTCATGGTAGGCATGGGTAGGGGCAATTTATTACAATTACAGTCTAGCTTCGGTTGCGGCGCTTATATAATTTGTGGCATTGTATGTACAACAATCAAATCATAGAAAGTATTGTGGTCCTTTACGCTATTTATTATTACTTAAAACCTGTGAACTCACCAACATTATGTTGACATTTTTCATGCATGTTTTCTCAGGTAATTGATAGATGCAACAAGTTAAGCTAGCATGGATCATCTCATGTTTAGGGCCATTCATGCAGTTTGGGACATCATTTTCGTATCTGTCATGTTTTGAAAACAATTTACCTTAATACTATTGCTTCCGCAAATTTAACTCTGAACAATGATGTACCTTAAACTTATTTGAGACGTATGTTTTACAAAACCATGTATGGTCGATCAGTGACTATGAAACCATGACGTTCGCACCCCGCGGGAAACCGCCGTGGTTTGGGTTGTGACAGATTGGTATCAGAGCCATTGGTTATAGGGAATTAGGTTGCATTTAGTGGACCTAGACTATAACTACAGTTCATCACATGTTTTAACGATTTGTACACTAACTTAACTTATATCAATTATACTTGTGCATTGCCTTGTCATAGATATGTCTTCAGCATCGATGCTGATCTACGTTTTCGATTCGAATGAGGAGTACGAGCCCACGTCTCCGACCTCTTCTGCAGGATCCACGTCTGTCCTCCCAACTCTGACTCCTCGTGCCTTGATTCAGTCGAGTGATGCCACTGAGACTGAGATCCCGCACCACCAGCTATCCGTTCACCGAACCCATTCCTAACCCTACACATGACACCGCAGAGGCATTACTATGACCTGGTTCTTCGAGCTACCACCTCCTCCTCCGGGCACGTATTGGTGGGCGTCTACCCGAGATTCATCCGAGCTTCCAGAGGAGCTCATCCCGGGGATCGTACGTATCATCGGACCATAACTGCCGATGGTCGTCCCACTGACCATGTCCCATATCTTTGTTGAGCCATCCCGGGGATCTGCCCCTGTGACTGCTGATCCTCGACCAGCCGACCCCACTCCTGAGACCACAGATTCCACCCCTCAGCCAGCTGACACCGAGGTAGTTGACCTAGACCCGGAGTCCACTGACCCAGCTTCCCAGACAGCCGATACTGACCCGGTCGACTCCGACCCGACCGACTCCGACCCGGTCGACTACGACCCGGCCGACTCCGACTCGGCCGACTCCGACCCGGACGACTCTGATTCGGACGACATCGACCCGATCGACCCGTAGTCCTCCGAGGCCATTCCCCCTCCTAGTTACCCCACCTCTCACCTGCTGATCCGGTTACTCAGCCCATTGACCCGTTTCCTCAGCCCTCTGATCCGACTCCACTAGCAGACTTCGATCCCCTCCACCTCGCCCCTGAGCCTGCTGACCCCCCTAATAGCTGCTGGCCCTGAGCCAGTGACTACAGACACTCACCGTATCCTTGGTCCGGGTGTACCACCGCCCTCTTACCGTCGCTATCGGACTCGCCCTGGGGGTGCGCTTCTTGCACATACTCCTAGGAAGCGGGTTCATGTTCCGATCTGTCCTGCCACTCCCATTCGAGACTGTACTGCTGAGCCGAGCCTGCGCCCAAAAGGCACAGAATCGACATCCATCGGTGGGGGTGGATGCCTAGTCGACTGGACGAGTGGAGAGACATCGAGGGTATTCCTCCACTTTCGAGGTAGGCGAGTGTCGCGTACCCCGCACCCGATTCCCCTCACTCAGGAGCCTATGGAGCTCACCATGCCTCTTCTCGTGGCACGATCTGAGAGGCATGACCAGCAGCTTCATGAGCTACGCACTGAACTCACCAAGTTCAGGAGACCTTTGACAGGGAGGACGTGGAGAGCCGATTACTAGCGATCGAGGATGGCAGATACCTCGATGATCAGGCATTGCACACGATGCATAGCCGACTTACCAGGGTGCAGGAGGACATGTCATCCATGACTCAGAGAGTGGAGGCGGCAGACAGAGAGCTACCCAGGCAGAGCAGAGAGCTACCCAGGCAGAGCAGTGCGCGATCATGGCTGAAGAAAGAGTGTTGGGATTGGAAGTGCACTGGAGTCCACTACTGCATTAGCAGCCGTATGCATGCTCATGGCCATGGCGGCCGTACAGACAGGCGCGTTCACTCACTAATTCCATTGATTGCCTATTGTGAGCGGGCTGTGCTCACGTAATATTGGATATTAACTTGTTGTAGGGGTATGTACTCTGGAAATACTTTGTAATTCGTACAATTTATTATCAAGTTATGTTATCTTTTAAATATTGCGTGGTTGCTTGGTTGATATGATTGTTTACTTTTGGTGCACATGTGTTTGGCATTATTACATATTGTCTCATCTTGCTATCATTATGATTTGAAGAAACATGCCACCACGAAGGAGAAACGTCAGAACCAATGTGGGAAGCAGTACTCCCATGACAGTAGAGGCTATAGAACAGCTTGTGACGCAACGAGTGGCGGATGCAATCGCACATCACGAGGCGAATCGTAGCGCCGGAGGATCTGAAGTAAATGGAGGCAATGCCAGTGGCGCATGAGGTATTATAATGTCTGGCATAGCTAAAGACCTGCAATACACAGGTCATTACTAATGTTTAATTATTACTAATATGATTAAACCTACAACCCAGGATCTGATATCAACGACAAAGGTTGCTCCTACAAGACGTTCTGAACTGTAAGCCGTTTAACTTTCGCGGTAATGAAGGAGCTGTTGGTTTGGTCCGCTGGATAGAGAAGATGGAGTCCATTCAGAGAATCAGTAACTGTGCGAGGAGAATAAGACGAAATTCGCCACTTGTACCTTTGAAGTCAAGCACTCACTTGGTGGAATGCTCATGCCCAAACTTTGGGTATTGATGCTGCCTATCAAATCACTTGGGATGAGTTGAAACAAATGCTGACTGATGAATATTGCCCCCGAAATGAATTGCAAAAACTTGTGGTTGAATTCTGGAACCACACTATGAAGGGTGCAGAAGTTACAAGCTACCCACCCGATTCCATGATCTTGCTCGTCTATGCCCTCACATTGTTAACCCAGAGTTCAAGCGTGTGGAAAGGTACATTTGGGGCCTTGCACCCCAAATCCAGAGCATGGTTACCTCATCCAAGCTAGCTACTATCCAAGAGGCTGTCAGGATTGCCCACGACCTGACTGATCAAGCTGTACGTCAGGGAGTGCTTGTGAAGAAGACGGTCGTGGAGAAGAACTATGACAACAGAGGAAATGGGACAACAATCATGGTCGAAATGCTCCGCATCAAAACAAAACAAACAAGTGGTTGTTAGGGCTTTCACTGCTGGCCATCTAAAAAAGAAGGCAAAAGGTGGGTATGCTGGAAACCTACCTAAGTGCAATAAGTGTAACTTTCATCACCTAGGGCATGTGGTGATTCAATGTGCCAGAAGTGCAAACGTTTTGGTCATGCGACTAAGGACTGTCGAAAGCCCGACACTACTCCTAAAATAGGAAACAATCGTGCGTGCTTCGAATGTGGTGTTACCGGGCATTTTCGCAAGGATTGTCCGAACTTGAAGCAAACTGGTGGAAATAACGCATGTGGTCGAGCTTTGTTATTGGAGCTGGAGAAGCTCGACAGGACCTTAACATTGTTACGGGTACGTTCCTTGTAAATAATCTCTATGCATCAATCCTATTCGATACGGGTGCTGATAGGAGTTTGTTGTCTAGCGAATTTAGTCCATTGCTTGAAATTACTCCTACCCATTTGACTTCTAAATATACAATAGAGTTAGCTGATGGTAAGTTGATCGAAACCGACAAAATCATACAAGGATGCACTCTCAGTTTGGCGGATCACACGTTCAATATAGATTTGCTACCTGTAACCCTAGGGAGTTTCGACATTGTTATTGGCATGGATTGGTTATTGGAAAACTGAGCGGAAATCGTTGTCGTGAGAAAATCGTTCGCATCCACTTCCGAGTAGGGAGACCATATCAATTCAAGGAGAAAAATATGGTACGGTGTTACAGATAATTTCATGTATGAAGCCTCGGAAGTACTTACGAAAGGGCTACCATGAAATCTTGGCGCACGTAGTGGAGAAGCAAACGAAGAGGAAAGGATTGAGGATATATCCATCATGCGAGACTATCCGGAAGTCTTTCCCGAGGACTTGCCGGGACTTCCACTGCAAAGACAGGTCGAATTTCAAATTGACCTGGTACCTGGAGCTGCTCCAGTAGCACGATCCCCATACCGACTAGCACCGTCAGAGATGCAAGAGTTGTCTAATCAATTACAAGAGTTGTTAGATAAATGATTCATAAGGCCAAGTTTCTCACCCTGGGGAGCCCCAGTTTTATTTGTTAAGAAGAAAGATGGATCTTTTCGAATGTGCATCGATTACCGAGAGTTAAACAAACTCACCATTAAGAACCGGTGCCCTCTCCCTCGAATTGACGACTTATTTGACCAACTTCAAGGATCTAGTTACTACTCGAAGATTGACTTACATTCTGGATATCACCAATTACGAATCCAAGAGGAAGACATCCCCAAGACCGCATTTCGAACTCGTTATGGTCACTAGGAGTTTATGGTTATGCCATTTGGGTTAACAAATGCACCAGCTGTATTCATGGATCTCATGAATAGAGTGTGCAAACCTTACTTGGATAAATTCATGATCGTCTTCATTGATGACATCTTGATATATCACGAACCAAGGATGAACACAAACAACATTTAAGGTTAATGTTGGAGCTACTCAAGAACGAGAAATTATATGCAAAATTCTCAATATGCGACTTCTGGATCCGAGAAGTGCAATTTCTCGGGCATGTGGTTAACGAGAAGGGAATACATGTTGACCCATCCAAGATAGAGGCCAATAAAAACTGGGAGGCACCTAAGACCCCGACTGAGGTGTGACAATTCCTAGGTTTGGCAGGCTATTACCGACGCTTTATCGAAAATTTCTCCAAAATTGCCCAACCACTGATAACACTGTCTCAGAAAGACAAGAAATTTGATTGGGGTGATAAGCAGGAAGCAACGTTTCAATTATTAAAGCAGAAACTGTGTTGCGCGCCAATTCTGTCTCTACTAGAGGGAAACAATGGTTTTGTGATGTACTGCGACGCATCACGACAAGGACTTGGCTGTGTCCTAATACAACGCGACAAAGTTATTGCTTACGCGTCATGACAATTGAAAGTGCATGAGAAAAACTACAGCACTCACGACCTCGAATTAGGAGCTGTTGTTTTTGCACTAAAGATTTGGCGACAGTACCTGTATGGTACCAAATGTACTATATTCACCGATCATAAAAGCCTCCAGCACATCGTCGATCTGAAGGAACTAAACATGAGGCAACGCAGGTGGGTTGAGTTACTAAACGATTATGACTGTGAGATTCGTTATCATCCTGGAAAAGCGAATGTTGTAGCAGACGCTCTGAGCAGGAAAGAACGAACCAAGACTTTACGGGTGCGAGCGTTAGGAATGACGATTCATACGAGTCTAACTACTCAAATTCGTGATGCTCAGTCTGAGGCACTAAAGGAACAGAATTTGAAGGAAGAATTCCTTCGCGGCATGGATAAACAATTTGATACCAAGTCTGATGGAACTCGCTACTTCATGAATCAAATTTGGGTGCCAAATTTTGGAAACTTGAGGGATCTTGTGATGAACGAGGCACACAAATCCAGATACTCCATTTATCCGGGCTCCGATAAGATGTATCAAGACCTGAAGGAGTTATACCGGTGGCCTAACATGAAAGCTAACATTGCCGCCTATGTTAGCAGGTGCCTCACGTGTTCAAAGGTTAAGGCAGAGTATCAGAAGCCATTCGGATTACTGCACCAACCAGAGATTCCACAATCGAAATGGGAGCAGATTTCCATGGATTTCATCACAAAACTACCCAAGACATCCACCAGTTGATACGATTTGGGTAATTATGGATCGACTGACAAAGTTTGCTCACTTCCTACCAATTAAAGAAACTGATAAAATGGAAAGGTTGACGAGGGTTTATCTCAAGGAGGTTGTTTCGAGACATGGATTACTGATCTCCATTATCTCTGATCGACACAGTCAGTCGATTTACCTCGAGATTTTGGCAATCCTTACAAAAGGCCTTGGGTACAAGGTTGGATATGAGTACCGCATACCACCCTCAAACAGATGGTCAGAGCGAACGGACCATTCAGACGTTAGAAGACATGCTTAGGGCTTGTGTGATAGACTTTGGAAACCATTAGGATACTCATCTACCCTTAGCTGAGTTTTCTTACAATAATAGCTATCACACCAGTATCAAAGCCGCACCATTTAAAGCACTATACGGAAGGAAGTGTCGGTCACCACTGTGTTGGACAGAGGTTGGCAATAGTCAACTCACTGGTCCCGAGGTCATACGCGAGACAACGGAAAAGATCGCTCAAATTCAGAACCGACTCAAAGCCGCGCGTGACCGTCAGAAAAGCTATGCTGACGTGAGACATAAACCGTTGGAATTCCAAGTGGGAGACAAGGTTCTACTTAAAGTCTCACCATGGAAAGGAGTCATTCGTTTTGGCAAACGTGGAAGCTAAACCCTAGATACATTGGGCCATTTGAAATCCTAGCCAGGATTGGTCCTGTAGCTTACAAGTTAAAACTTCCTCAAGAACTTAGTAGTGTTCATGACACTTTCCATGTGTCAAATCTGAAGAAGTGCCTATTAGATGAAACTCTGGTTATACCACTCGATGAGGTCCAGATTGATGAACAACTTCATTTTATTGAAAAGCCTGTGGAGATTCTAGATCGAGAAGTAAAGAAGATGAAACGAAGCCGTATTCCCATAGTGAAGGTCCGGTGGAATTCCAGAAGAGGGCCCGAATTTACTTGGGAACGTGAAGATCAAATGAAGCTCAACTACCCGTACTTGTTTGAAACCCTGGCATCTACAGACAACCCTAACTGAATCTCGAGACGAAATTCTTTCTAACATGGGGAGTATGTGACAACCGACAATTTCAGGTCAATACCCGACCTTGACTTGGTTATAATTACACCTATAACACTACATTTTCAATTTAATTACGTTTATTGAAGTCGTTTTATGCATTGCAAACTTTCACGCATAACATTTCATGCATCGGTAATTCGGCGTAATTACCATTTTCACACGCGATACGACCGGCACACGTGAACATTGGTCAGAATTCATATACATGTACTAATAAATTCATTTAGGTGTTTCAAAGTATTTTATATTTCATTGATTCAAAGTATTTTAGATTTCCAAATCAAATACATTGGGAAAAACTCAAATTTATAAATAAACCTCAACGCGAAAGCTAATATTTACCCGGATAAAACGCGTATAACGCACTACTGCATATACAAGTTATTACTTACATATTATCAATATTAAAATATGTGATCTTATATGATTTATCATAATAATTTGTATGTATTTTAAAAAGTAAAAGGTAAAAGTATAAAAATATATAAAAATTACCATAGTGACACAAATACCACCCAATTACCCCATATCATACAACAATTAAAAAGAAATCAACCCAACCCCACCCCAAAGCCGTCCCCCCTCTCTCGTCAATTCCATTTATTGACAATATGTGTGGCTTTTGCCAAAATCAAGACACTACTCCTTTTATGAAACATCTCTAAACTTGGATTAAAGGGATTCAACTTATTACTACAAATGGAGAGCTCCAACGCATCCCCATTATCCATAAGATAATACACTTGTGCTTCAACTCTCCATGCAAGAAAAAGGTAGGCCTATAAGAACCTTCAACCATTTCATACAACAACACACCACACACTCATCTCTCTCTCCCCTCTAGAATTCGGCCCCAACCCACCATCCCCACTTCACCATTTTCCCAACTTTAATTCTACAAATCTTGGGTGTTCAAGTGCCTTTGGTTGAAGATCAAGTGATTTTTGAAGCTTCCAAGCATCCTACAACATCTTCTTCACCTTTTCTTGTTGGGTTTTCTTAGTTCAAAGGATCAAGTCTTCTTTTCCTTGCATTTCAAGACTACCATCTCTTCTCCTTGCTTGTTTGAGGTTAGCACCTTGTTTCTAATCTTCCATATATCACCATGATGTGTTCATGTCCACTAACTCATCCCAAAAGTGCTCTAACAAAGTTTAAAAAGTAACAAAACATGTAAAACACTTTCTGGCAGATTCATGTTCTGTGTTTTCAAGACCATAACACGACCTTTCTTGAGCCTAACATTAACTTTAGGATGTCTAATTTCTAACCCATCCAACCTTGAAATTTTTAGATGAGTATAACCCATCCAAAACGTATAAACAAATTAAAGTGTCAAACCTAAATTTCTGAGAGAATAAATAGGGCAGAAAGAATGAGGCATAAGTTATGCTTAAAGTAATAAAATGAAGATTTTCATTCTGTGGTAACTTATCTTAAGGTGTTAGGTTTAAGATTAATAAAGGCTCTATTTGTGAATGTACGTTTTGACCCCTCAAAAAGGTAAATTCCAAAGACATGTACAGAAAAGTGCTGCACTGACATCTGTTGCTTCATGAACCATTTAGAGGTACTTAAACTTAGTTGTATGATACAAGCTATACCTTTTTGGAATCCTAAGACATAGAACTAGATATGATAAAAGTATCATATTTTATAAAAATTCTTTGCACCATGAAAGGGGGATGACAACCAGACCCAAAATTTCCCTTTGATGCTGTCAAATACCTATATTTAGATAAAAGTAAACTTTTGGAGATATTTGGTAAAAAGGAAACCCATACACATGGAAAGTATAATACCATTATACTTAATATAAAACACCTTCAATACATTATGTATCCTTAGGAAAATAAAGATGAAGACAAGAATCTAATAAAACATTTACGACTCGACGTGTCTAATTAGTCAAGTGACATTTTCAAAACTAACTTTGTGGATGAGTTATGCATGACCATCTAGGGTTAGTAATCATGAACTCATGAATATATCGTGATTTTGTTTAGAAGATTCCTAGACCAATCATACATACAGACTATTGCTAGTATTCACGCGTGCAATTGAGGTGAGTTTCACGGCCCCATTTTCACTTATTTTCCTTTTGGGGGAGATTACATGCAAATTTCTAATTTTCTTGGACACATTTATTGGTTAATGATTTCACATGTTATATAAGTTGTTTACTTACCATATGAAGTCCCCTATTATCGAACCGTTAGTTTATTTCCCAAAGCGAGGTAATCATGGATAGTACTATTAGGTTTGACTACCCCCACCCGGGTTAATTACCCTAACCTTGACTGGAGGTCTAAACGGGTGCATTATAAGCCTGTTCACACCCATGCTCATGGTAGGCATGGGTAGGGGCAATTTATTACAGTTATAGTCTAGCTTCGGTTGCGGCGCTTATATAATTTGTAGCATTGTATGTACAACAATCAAATCATATAAAGTATTATGGTCCTTTACGCTATTTATTATTACTTAAAACCTGTGAACTCACCAACATTATGTTGACATTTTTCACGCATGTTTTCTCAGGTAATTGATAGATGCAACAAGTTAAGCTAGCATGGATCATCTCATGTTTAGGGTCATTCATGCAGTTTGGACATTCATTTTCGTATCTGTCATGTTTTGAAAACAATTTACCTCAATACTATTGCTTCCGGAAATTTAACTCTGAACAATGATGTACCTTAAACTTATTTGAGACGTATGTTTTACAAAACCATGTAGTGGTCAATCAGTGACTATGAAACCATGACGTTCGCACCCCGTGGGAAACCGCCGTGGTTTGGGGGTGTGACAATGAATATCTCTACAGGGCAATGATTGGGTCTCTTATGTACCTCACTGCTAGCAGTCCTGATATCATGTTTGCTACATGCATTTGTGCAAGATATTAAGCCAACCCCAAGATGTCACCCCTAATCACTGTCAAAAGAATTTTAAGATATCTCAAAGGTGCTCCATCAGTAGTGTTGGACGAGAGGTATATCAAAATAATACAAGATATGGGAAAGTCTACGACTTAGAAGGATACCAGAGAGGTATATCAAAATAATACAGGATATGTATGACGGGGCAAAAACGTGTGTACGAGCACTCGTCGGAGACACAGACTTCTTCCCGGTGGAAGTGGAACTCCACCAAGGATCGGCATTGAGCCCATTCCTGTTCGCAGTAGTGTTGGACGAGATGACCAAGTCTATACAAGAACTAGTCCCATGGTGTATGCTGTTTGCGGATGATATTGTCTTAATATCAGAAGATAAGACGGTACTTAACGAGAGATTAGAAAAGTGGAGAGCAGTACTAGAATGCAGGGGCTTAAGGATAAGTCGCTCTAAGATAGAATACATGCATTGTAACTTTAGTGGTGAGATCGTAGAGGACACCCAAATAAGTATACAGGGCATGGCGGTCCCCTAGACATCTAGGTTCAAATACCTTGGCTCGTATATACAGGAAGACGGAGAGATACACAGCGATGTAGCACACCGTGTGCAATTAGGATGGTGCAAGTGGAGAGCGGCATCAGGGATTTTGTGTGATAAGAGGTTCCCAGCAAAACTAAAGGGAAAACTATACAGAATGGCAGTAAGGCCAGCTATGCTATACGGCACAGACTGTTGGGCTATAAAGAAATCGCAAGAGAGACAAATAGAGGTCGCAGAAATGCGAATGCTGAGGTGGATGTGTGGACACACAAGATTCGATAGGATCAGAAACGACGTCTTTCGACAGAGACTAGAGGTGGCATGTATCACAGATAAAATACGAGAGGGAAGACTAAGATGGTTTGGGCACGTGAAGAGGAGAACGATGGCAGCACCTGTTAGAGTAGTAGAGAACATAAGCGTAGAGGGTAGGAGGAGTAGAGGTAGACCTAGGTTGACTTGGGATGAGATTATTAGGCGAGATATGATAGACTTGCATCTCTCTGAGCACATGATCGAGGATAGGAGTGAGTGGAGGCGTAAAATAAAAACTAAGGACTTCTAGTGGGTTTTATGGGTAAGACGGGTTACGGTTACATGTGGCAGTGTAGTTTTTCGTCATCTAAACTTTTTGGGTGTTATATGTCGCTTTCTATGATGTGCGCACTATCTAATTCTGCATGTCATATTTACCAATGTGTTGAATGATATGTGATATGTGATATGTGATATGTGATATGTGATATGTGATATGTGATATATGTGATATGTGATATGTGATATGTGATATGTGATATGTGATATGTGATATGTGATATGTGATATGATATGTGATATGTGATATGTGATATGTGATATGTGATATGTGATATGTGATATGTGATATGTGATATGTGATATGTGATATGTGATATGTGATATGTGATATGTGATATGTGATATGTGATATGTGATATGTGATATGTGATATGTGATATGTGATATGTGATATGTGATATGTGATGTGATGTGATATGTGATATGTGATATGTGATATGTGATATGTGATATGTGATATGTGATATGTGATATGTGATATGTGATATGTGATATGTGATATGTGATATGTGATATGTGATATGTGATATGTGATACGTATGATATGTGATATGTGAGTTGTAGGTGATATGCAATATGTGATATGTATTATGATGTTATGGTCACTGACTTCGTTAACGAGTCGGGGGTCTCTTCGGAAGCGGTCTCTCTATCTCTCAGGATAGAGGAAAGACTTGCCACGACATACCCCTCCCAGACCCTTCTATTCAGCGGGATACACTAGGTATGTTTGTTTGTTTGTTTGTTTTGTTCAAAGGTGCTCCATCACTTGGCCTTTGGTATCCAAAGAATTCTGACTTCAATCTGCATGCTTATACAAATAGTGATTATGGTGGCTGCAACATGACTCCAAAGTCTATATCAGGGGAATTCAATTTCTTGGTGGAAGGATAGTCTCTTGGCAATGTAAGAAACAATCCTGTGTGTCTGCATCAACTGTTGAGGCTAAATACATTGCTGCTGCAAGCTGTTGTGCTCAATTGCTTTGGATTCAAATCAGATGCTGGACTATGTATTCAACTTCAAGGAGACTCCCATCCACATAGACAACAACAGTGCTATCTCAATCATAGAAAATCCTATGCAGCACTCAAGGACAAAGCACATCAATATCAGGTATCATTTGATTAGAGATAATTTGAAAAAGGATTAATCAAACTAGTCAAAGTTAACATGTATGAACAATATGCTGATCTGTTCACCAAAGCTTTTGATGAACAAATATTTAAATATCTTGTATCAACTATTGGGATGATTAACTTTGAATAGCTTTTCTTAAAACTTAATCATATTATTTCTAAAACCTATGTGTCATAAGTTGTCTATTTTATCATCTTCATAAGCCCTTACTCTCTTTGGAAGAAAATTTTTTTGAAAGACATTCCTTAGTTTTTGGAAAATTTTGATCTCTTTACCCTTCGGAAGATTTAAAATTACCTTCGGAAGAAACTTATGTCTTAGCAAAAAAATATCTACTTCAGTAGTTTTACCTTTGGAAGAAAATTTTTGAAATATCTTCCGAAGCTTAAAATCAACTTAAGTGCTTTTATGTTCTAAAAGAACAATTTTCTTCCCAAAGTAATTTACCTTCGGAAGTTTTCATTCATCTTAGAATAAAAACTCTAAGTTTTAAATCTCTTCTGAAGTAAAATTCTCTAAAAATCTTTGAAATATCTTCCGAAGACAATTTGCCCTCGGAAGCTTTTCTTCAGAACTTCCGAAGCAAAGTAACCTTCGGAAGATTTCTCGACTTCCAAGAAAACTAATTTTTGGGCAAAAGGAAAGTATTTTTCAGAGGTGGGACCGACTTCCGGATTTCAAAGTTTATCCTCTTTCATTAACTTACCCTACGGTTCCCCTCTTTCACTATCTTCTTCATTTGCACTATTTCTTAAACCTAAATTCTCCCAAACCATCGTGTTCTTCACCTTCCCTCACCCTTAAGCTTGTCAAAATGGCCAATCTAAACCGTAGAAACAACCCTAATTTCTCCATGCAACTTCACAGGCAACACAACCAGGTTGTTATGTTGAACTCTGAGAAAGACAGTTTCTCAGAGGTTTGCTGTTTTCTAGCTTTATCCAACTACTTCTCCCTAACCATTGATCCTACTCTCTATGAGGATTATTTTCTTGAATTTTGGAAGACATGCCAAGGGTCATCATGGATGGGGAGAAGGCACTGTCTACCACAGTGCAAGGGAGGGCCATCATCAACCCTCATCTTCAGCTAGATGATGAAGAAGGTGAGTTGTCTTTCTCAAAGGAGGCTATTAATCATTCCTTTGAGCAGATGGGCTATGAGGGAGATTTCTCTATAAAGACCTTCAGGAAAGGGAAGGTCTCATCCCAATGGAAATACCTGCTTCATGTGGTTATCCACAGCTTGTCCAAACAAGCATGGAGGGTGGGACCAGATTCCTGAGGATCTCTCCTTTACATGGAATGGTTCAAGGGGTCAAGTTCAGGTACTCTCAGTTTGTTTACACAAATTTCCTTGCTAACTTAGACTCCTTAGAGTAATACATGTTTCCTATATATGTTCAATACATTCTCAACTATGAACTGGGCTCACAGTTGAGGGAAACAGGTAATATTCTTAAATTGGGACAGATGAAGCTCGACATCTTTAAAATCATGAAGAAGCCACTAGAAACAACCTTTGTCCCTAAAATGTTAGAGCTCACTGCTCAAGGTGACAACCTAGCAACACAAGCTAGTGTTGAACCCACACCTTCTACCTCCCAACCACCAAAAAGACCCTCACAAATCACCTTCACCTACCAAAGAAAATCCAAACGAACCCATGCTCAAGCTATTAAGTTTGTGCAGGCCCCCATACACTCACCCATATAGGAGGAAGTGGATACTAGAGCTCCCACTTCCCTTGAGGAGCAAACCACTCCCTTCTCTTCAAGAATCAGTACTGAGGTTCCTCCTGCTCAGCCTGATGAGCTCACAAGCCAACTGCCTTAAGCCTTCACTCTGAGTCTCAACACTCAAGTGAACAACCTTCAGGGGACAGTTACCATCCCCAGCCTTTAGACTTAAATCACCCTATTCTTAATCTTGAATTCTATACTAATGAAGACTTAGGTTTCAGTGAGTACCATGAGTCTCTCTACTCTTCCCCTACTCAAAGAGAGATGAGTGCTCCTGAGTCTCCTATGTCTAGCCCACATCAGTCACCCATTACTGAGGTGGATTTCTCTAAACCTGTTCAGGAGATCCATATGGAAGAGGCTCTCACTTCTTCAAGTGACTACATCATTAAGACCTCAACCATGGCAACCCAGCCCATTGACACTTCAACTGAAGCTGTCATAAGTAGGGGAAATCCAGTAGCTAAGAACTCCATGTTGGTGGTGAGAGAGAAGACTTTGGTCCAATTCTCTCACCCCCATGATTCTTCTAATAAAGATGAGGGGAATCTGAGGCTGAAGGTGCAACAATTGTCAAAAACATGCACCTATCTAGTCTATAAGGTTAGTCACCTTGAATCTCAGGTGACTACCCTGCAAAACATGGTTAATGATCAGTAACTTGAGATATCCTATCTCAAGAAACAACTAGCTGAGAGACCTTTAAGAAGAGCTCAATCAGGAACACAAGAACCTATGAATGTGATTGACCTAACTCCTAGCTTACCTATGCAACAGGGTGATGCTACCAAAAAGGGGGAGAAAATCATTACAGTCACAAAACCTAGGAGTTCTTCAGGGAGTATGGACATTGAGGACTCACCATCCTCACTTGTAATTGTGCATACTCAGCAACTTCCTCAAGTTCACATTGATGTGGACTCTATAGACTCCTTAATTTAGAGTCTCTTTAAGGAAGGCATTCCAAGGGCTATGTCATCTCCACCCCAAGGAACTTCAAACTACATCACTGGGTGGAGATATGATGCTGATAGAAGAGCCCTCATTCTTCAAAGAGTTCAAGGGCAGCAAGAGGTATTCAACTTTCAGACCTTGAACTAGTATGAAGGTCTTGACCTGATCAACATGCCACTTGTCAACCAAAGTCAATCTAGACAAGCTGACAGGCTGGCACGAAGGATTCAAGATAGAACTACTGAAGAGTTCAGTCTAAGAAGGAGACAAAGGCAATTAGGTAATATTATTGGTCAATTGGATGTTAAGGCAGACCCTAAGATTAGCTTCAAAGGGAAACCCCAACTGAAGGCCTAGTGATAGAGCCTAAAAGCCTTGTCACATGAACAACTACTTTACCTATTCATTCCCTCAGTGAAACACCTGCTGGTGAAGGTGTATCACAACTTCTCTCTGGCCAGAGCTTGGATGCTACACCAAGCAATGAAGGCCAAAGCTCTCTCCACCCTGTGTCACAAAGGTCTGTGGGTGACAAAGGGAAAAGGATTCTAACTCCTAAGGAGATTGAGGAGGAAGAGGAGAGAGAGAGGAAGAGGAAGCTAAAGGGAGAAAGTTCCTCTGGGTCTTCAGGATTCATGCAAGTTGCAATCAGGGCTGCCCCAGACCAAACACTCAAGATGATGAGTTGAGGGCAGTCAGGATTACTTACCTGTAGACCAGGAACTATGACATTGATGAGATCATATCTCTCCCTTTAGAGGAACTTAATGAACTGGCTAACATGGAAATGCCAAGAGAGAGGAAGGAAGCAGAGGATACAAGGATACTTCTCCAAATCAAAGAGGAGAAGAGACAGAAAAGATTATACAAGCATGTTCCCACTCTCTCCCCAGTTCAAGAAAGCCCTGTGCAAGAGACTGTGGCATCTACACAAGAACCTCAGATAGACAAAGAAACAGATAGGCAAAATATGATCAACTATTGAGTGCCACAAGTTTCTACCAGGCATTTGCACTTCTTTCCTTGTCCTTTGAGTACATTGAGTTTGAATATCTCAAACAGCTTGAACTTCAAGTACTTAAAGAACAAAAGACAACAAAGAGAAAGATGAGGGAAGAGGCTGCAAAGTCAAGAGCTCTCATCCAAAAGAGTATGAAGAAGTCTACTGACAGACAAAAGATGATGAGCTTCTTGAAGCTGTATGGATTCTCCGAAAGGAGACTTGGCCCTATGTCTCTATTCACAATGGATGAGCACATCAGGATAATCAAATTGAAGATCAAAAGTGGAGAGCTAATTGACTTACACTCCCCTCCAAGTCAAGCTCCTTCTGAAGTGGAGGTTAAGGTTGAACAAGCTGAGACAACACAACCTGGACCTCCTGCTAACTCTTAATAAGCTTCATCTTCTGATCCACAGGAGGGTCAAACTCCCTCTCCTTCTAAACCTATGAGGGAGGAACACCTAACTGAGGAAGACAAGACTGATCAATAAGGTGCTGCAGACCAGTCTTCTCAGTTAAAGTCATTAAAGAGGAAGAACAGGATGGCTTCTAAACCAAAGTCAAAGGAGAAGAAAAAGTCTAAATCATCCACCTCTATACCTCAGGATGAGTCAGATCAACCTGAGGAAAAGCATGAAGATGCAACCTAATCAACTCCAATCCAAGTGGCTCCTCTTGCATCTGAGAGACCCATCTTATCCTGGACTTTCACAACTAATCCAGAAAGATGGCATGTGAGTAGAGATCAAGGTGATGAAGATGTCTACACATGGAAAGACCTATTCAACCTACCTCTGCATGATCTCTTTAACATGAGAAGATACTATGAGAGTCTTAGTGATCCTGACCATCTAATAAAGAAGCGCATGGTCAACATCATAATAAGGACTGTCAATAGCTGAAGATCCTTAAATGTTTTGGTAGCATCAGCCTAGGGGGAGTTTGTAAGGATTCTTATAAGTCTCATGCAACCAAAACATCCAAAGTCTCTCTGCATGCATGTTCTAAAGAACTGAAGTAGAAATTCTTCGGAAGATTTACACTTTGCACTAGAAAAATTATTCTTAGTGTAAAATCTTCCAAAGCCAAGAACAACATCTTCCGAAGCTAAAAGTGAAGTCTTCTAAAGCTTCAAATACAAAGTCTTCAAAAGCCAAAGAGTGAAGACAGATTTCTTTTAAATACTTTTATGAACATGCTTTTATTTGATGTACTTTACCATAAAGCTGGACCACCTTTCCGCTGCATAGTTCTGTTCAGTCACCAACTTACATGAGTTGGTGAATAGGTCCATGCTTTTGGTAACTGTACATTGAGATCTTGGGTTTAAGCTTATACTTTATGTACTTTTGTAATATATTAGGATGTGAGCTATGGCATGTCATAGTCACTAGTCAAAAGGCAATATGTCTTTTGACTCTACATTTGATTTTGTTGTCTAGTCTTATGTATCCAGCTGGCCTTCAAGGTATGGCCGGCTGTACGATGTAGTATAAAGTATCTCAAGTACTTGTAACTTTGAATCAATGCTTTGTAACATCTTGTAAAAGAACTTAAGAAGCAATATACAACATTCTTGAAAACCATATACTTGTGTTGTTAGCTATCTTGTTCTGTCTCACTTTTTACTTGTGTTCTTAACATCATTCATATAAGTTACCAGTTTCATATTTGATCTGTTAAGTGTTCTAAATTACTCTCCTCAATTGTGTTGTTATGTTGTAAGTGCATACCCTTCTACGGTCCTGCAGAACATTTCATCAAACTAGAACAAATACACATAATCATTGAAGAATAATCAAGCTTCATCATAGCATTAACATAAAAAACACCAAGAATTATGTGCAAGTTGTTAAATTATGCTAGGTTTCATCTAATCCAAGTAGTAATAAGTGTTTAGCCCATGAGACTTACAAAAGACACACCTAAACTCAAGAACATGGAAGAACTTATAGTAGATCTAGAAGAATTCAACTAATTTTGAGTGGAAATGGAGTGGATGATGTTAGATCCTCCTTGAAGATGTGAAATCTTCAATCTTGGCCTCAAATCTCTCAAAAACTCTAAATCATCTAAAAGGGTGAGAGAGGCTAGGGCTTGTGTTAATTTGAAAGTTATGTTGAATGTTAAAACCCTAATTTTGTTCTGCACATGGGCAAGTGGAGTAAGTGAGTAGCTTGTGTAGACTGTAGTTTTCTACAGAATCATGCCTCACAGTGACACGACCATGTAGGGGGTGCCTACATGCCCGTGTCAGAGGCTTTTCTTCATAAAACTTTAGTTTTTTTCAACTTTCATAAAAAATCATCAAATAACCACCGGGACTATAACATTCAAATATAACACAAATAACTGTATAAATAAAGGATTTTGTAACAAAAATTCTTCAAATAAGTAATAATATTTATTGTTAAAATGTATATTTTATTCACATATAAGTTATTTATTGTTATTCTATTTCAATATTCAATTGAAGACATGCTATGTTATTATTTACAATTATATGTATATAGTTAGACAAACTGGATGATTAAACAATCATGTATTCGTTCTAGTCATGGTAAACAATAATAGATCTATTGGTTTGACAAACCCACCTCATATGAATATTCGAGTGGTGATTGATACCGTATTCAATCAAACAATCATAATTCTTCATTTGCGGACTAAGTTAATTTAATCATTTGGTTTGATTGTGTTTGGTCTGTTTTTATGTTACACTATAGCATTTATAAGTCTTGACATTACCATATGAATTGAATTGCTTTTCAATCATTTAAATCAATTTATATATGTATTCAAACCTGTTACTCACCGGCTAATTTGTTAGCTGAGTCCTTACTTTTCACATGATTTTAGGATTGCAGTTTAAAGAACTTCTTTATGCACACTTAGGGATTATACTTAGGCAATATTAAAGACAAATTTTGTTATGTTATTTATATTTATATTTGATTGTAATGTAATGTTGGATTAGCCCAGTTCCCTAACCTAATGCGGCACCGGGTTCGGAGTCTTATTCAATGAAAATGATATTTAATATTATTTCCATTTATTTAAATTTCATGTGCTAGAAACAATCGACTCTAATTTCCTTCGACCTGATGATTCCGTAATTGGTTGTGGTGTGACATATGCTCCCAACCAAATAATAAAATGAATTGAATGTTTTTTAAGTCCGGTAGTATGAATTCTGATTGTTCATCATCACTTTAGGCTCCTTTCTACACACTCTCCTCCAATATCCGGTCACCACCGTACAAGCTATCCTCCGTTCTCTCCCTCCTTTTTGTCCAATTAGATTTGGATGATACATTTTCCTTCAATTCCTTCTCTTCAGCTACGTATCATCATTTGTCACACCCTGTTGACTGGGGCTAGCTATGATTGCCTGATATCAATTCAATGTCACGGATACAATAATTAAGTCTTATAATAAATCTAATTCCAAGGGTCAACAACCTACATGACTTCATTTAACTCAAATTATCCAAATAAACATTTGTATAAAACCCAGATACATTTAAAATAAAAGTTCTTGAATGTAATAAAATTGATAGGGTGATGGCTTTGTCTCCAAAGGTCCAACTAGGTCGACTCCTAGCCATGATCACCAGCTAAAATCATTCTTCTCCTGAAATACGCACCCAAAATACGTCAAATAAAGTTGGTGAGCTCATAAGTTTAAGACACAAGACATATCACAATTTAAAATAAATTAGCAATAACAATGGTGCACTATAGACAATATCACAATAAAACCTAGACCCGGGTTACCCTCCCGAGTTCTAATAAATCCCCTAGCCCATACCCCTTATTGTTCTGGGCTTATGCTTGCCCTTCTATGCATGGTTAATCTATACTAATTTATGACATGATGATATTTGAATCTCAATGGGGGTTTCCCTGTCATAAGGGCCTATTATGTGTGGTGGATTCCCCAAATAGTACTATTCACAAATTATGCGGCTCCCACTGAACTGAATAATTGTGCTAATGTTTGAGAAAAAGAGTAGGAACTATTGCACCATAAATAATTTCATAAGAGTATGTATTGCACCCTAAAAGTTTTAAGGAAAAAAAGGGTTCATGAGACTCACCTTAGCTTGTTTTGATAATTAAGTGTTTCGGGTATATAGTGTTACTGACAGGTAACGTTTCTAATTTCATTTCATATGAGTTAGTATTTCATTACTTAGTCATCTAAGCCCACAACCCATGAGTTTTATTTATCCTAAATGAATTGGTGATATTAGTAACATATGTGTAATTTTTAGGTCTTTTAGTTTTTGAAGTCTTAACTTGGTTTCTGATTAAGTTTATGCCAATGTATTATAAGTTCAGATTGTATTAGTTTTTATAAGTGTAATTTGATACGAAAACAGTAAGGTTTCATTTGTTGGTAACTTTGTTCCCTAAACATTGCTAAATTGACATTTATAACCCTAAAGTTTGGAATTTTGCACTTTAGTTAGTTGTGGAGGGTTTAATTGTTTTGAGTAAGTTAGGCTACTGGAATATATCAATACTTGTGTTATTTGGCCTCCTCTAATGTAACACCCCAACCTTAATAAGGTTGACGTGTCACTATCAAAGTAGTAAAAACACAAGACATGATTTCATTATTTAAAGGTTAGGAGTACACCATCAAAAGAAAGTTTAAGAGCCCTAGGGTTAAATGATCATTAAATATTCTTTTAAATCCACTAAAATCAGATAACAGGAATATGCTAAAAAATTGCTAACATTCTTCGCCCAAAAGTCTTAGAGCTTAATTCTTCTCTCTTCAAGTCCCGCCCTGAGTATCCTGTGAACCTGCCATGGAACAAAGATTTGCGACTGAGCTAAAGCCTGGATAAAGGCACAAGTAATAATAATAAATGTAAGAAGGTGGTAAGATAAAATGATACAACACAACTCATAGCAAGTCAATATAGTAAGTCGTAACATACGGATGGTACCTATGAGCCAAAACATAAAACCATACCAGTAGGGCTACATAGGCTGTAGACCTAAGTACCAGAAGTGCAATGGGGTATTGGCATAAACACAACCATCCATAAACATAACATAAAATATCCTAGGATCGATCCATACGCCTCCTATCATATGGCCGAAGTACCTCACAAGTTCTATATAGAGACGTCGTGGTCTAATCTTACTGCCACGGTGGTGCACACGCCATTGTGTCACACCCTGAGCCTAGGTAGGGTGGGACGTCACAGACTAGCAATAACATGTGGTAGCAGAAACAAACCATCATAAGAGCACAAAAAGAGAGAACATCACATGGCATTAATGTTTAAAGTAAACCGGGCTAGTAACAAGCCTAGCCCTTATCATAGGTACATAATTCATCAGTACAAAGTGTTTTCATCAATAACAAAAGTAAATTGTTTCAAATATTTTAAAAACTTAATAAGCCAATGCCATGGGTCATGGAGCTAAGTCAAGGCCTTCAACAACAGCTAGACATCCGTCACGGGTTACCTGAAACATGCTCAAAAGAAAATTTATGTCAACTAAAAAGTTGGTGAATTCAAGTGCTTAAAGTCTAAAAACAAAATGGATTCGATAAAATCGACATTTTAATTAAAAGAATCATAGTTTCATTGTTGTGGGGGAAATCACAATCAACCCTGCACTCAGTCCCGACTAGCCTTTTCAAAAGTTAAGTGATATCGGTTAATCCTGAAGGAAGAACCGAGCCTTAAACTGGTGTACCATACCTACCAGGTTGTGACATCCGGTAATTTTCCGTTACCAAAACGCCGTTAGTTCCGTTAAGTCTTGCATACACGTGTCGTAGGCACACACTAGTTGTCGTTTGACGTTGGTGACCTAATAATAATTAATAATGTTGAATTAATAATAATCTAGTGGATTAGATGATTATTGTGTTATGTTTATGTGTTTGCGCGATTTAAATGTTAACGATGAATTTTATCGCGTAACGTGGAAACGCGTGCGTTAATTCGTATGTTGTGTGTTTTTATAAAGATAAAATATATAATTGTTAGTATTAGTTTATATAGTTATTAAGTGGTTAAAAACACTTTTAAAAAGGGGTTTAAAGCTTACTTTTTATAAAAATGCTAAATACAAAGGTAAAAGGGGTAATTAGTGAAAATTAATTAAAACAAAATAACCCTAAACCCCCACCCACACCATTGGCCGCAACCCTCACCCTCATCCCCTCAAACCTGTGATTTCAGCCTAGAACAAGCATTAGAAGACTGATTTTGATCGATTACAAGCAATACAATACGTTAGAAACATCAATTAGAAGCCATCCCAAGTTTAAAGGTTAGATTTTTATGAGTTTTCATGTATTTTGATGAAACCGAAACATAAGCTGCAAAATTGGGTTTCATGGGGCTGAATGTCGATCAATTGTTGATGTTAATGTGTTAGTTATATTGTATACATGTTAGTTAACGTTGATTATGAAAGAAAACTACGCTTTTGATTGGTTTTCAAGGATTTTTGATCTTGTTAGAACCCTAGGCCGAAATTGAGATGAAGGTTGAAATTGATGTTGTTTGTTGATTATATGATGTTAGTTAGATAGTATTTATGCTAGTTTACGTGGATTGTACAAGATATTCGTGATTTTGATGCTTGGATCATACCTTACTATTAATAGTAACTTTTGTGCATGAACTTGATAATCAATGATGAATTGATGGTATTAGGGTGGTAATGATGTTGTATGAATATTGGGATTATGATAAATCATGCTAGAAATCCAAGTAATGGTCATGTAGTTCATACCTTGCCACTAGTGGAAACTTTTGAATATGAGATTTGTGAGTTATGATGATTGATGATGTTGATCATGTTATGAAGTTACTATGAACTTGAAATACTATATTATTGATGAATTATGTATACATTGGGTGTTTAGTAGATTATGGAATATACTTTCCCAAAAGGGAAACTTTATTTTGGATGAACATTGGATATTGGGAATTGGACATGTTCATGACATTAGGATCATGCTACAATGCTTGTTGTGGACGCCTAATGTGATAGAACCTTTTATTAGGTTGCATGGAATGTTTGTTTGGTTATGTGTGATTTATGTACTTTGATGGTCGTGTATGGTATTGAATGTTGATTAGTAACTAGGACATCATGTTTGGGACTGGAAATCGATCATATTGATGTATGTGTATGTAATGGACATGTTGAATGTGTTGTGGTTAGTATGGATGATTATTTGGTAAATTATCTGTTTTGACCCGTATATGCTAATTCATGGTTATAGGTCATACAAGTAGGTTATGCATGATCTGACCTTTATATGATGCATTAGTGGTGTTAAGGATACACTGAGCATGCTAGATATTAAGGACTTACCTAACTTGTATGATCTTGCATAGCATGATGATCTAAGCAATGCATTGGGAATGTAGCACCATATGTGATGCATTGGAATATTAACTATGTATGGTATATGCTCATGTCTGTTTAAATGGTTTACAACACATAATGTCACCAACGGGTCAAACGGGTCAACTGGGTCAAACATGTCTATTCTTCTAAAACCTTGAGTCTTAGGTTGTAGTGCACTTAGGGTTTCACATATTCTCTGTTTACACATACTCATGTACTTACATGATCTGGGTAACCTCTGAGGGTTGACTGTCCACTTTTCTTTCAAGTAAACTCTAAGTACTCAACACGCGTATCAGGTGAGTTCATGCCCCATTGTTTACTTAATCTCTTTTGGGGGAGATAGCATACTGGTAACTCTACAAATGCTCTATGTATTTAAGTTGTGTATGATATTAATATAGTGCTGTTTACCATGATAAAGTCCTCACACTTTCGAATTGTTAATTGAATAGCGGGGAAACTTGGGTAGTAATACTGGGTCTGACGAGCCCCACCTGTGTGACTCGAGGTCAACCGGGTGCAATTTGTCCTATGAACATTTGTCACGACCTGGTAAGTCGTGACAGGAGGCAAACATATCACAGTCAGCTTCAATTGCGAAATCACTATGTATTAATATCTATTGTTAATAGACTAGCTATCTGTTACAGTACACATGCTTTTATATATACAATTATTAAACTGTTATGTTTAAACACAAACTCTTGAACTCACAAACCATTGTGTTGACATTTTAGTATGCTATTCTCAGGTCGATAATCCAGCTTGCCAATAGAAGCACTGCACGGGTCGAGCATGCATTTGAGCCTTAGACTATAAACGCATTTAATTGTCTTTACATTTTAGGTTTTATACAATTGGTTGGCGTATGTTTTGCCATATTATACATTTTATGTTTTGGGGTTTGTTTTATCTACAATATGCTTCCGCATGGTTTAAAGTTTGAACTTTGGTTTGTTTTATTCTAAAAGTTGGCATATAGAGTCGTTCCGAGTAACTATTGACTGTGATCCTGGTTTGTTCACACGCCTCGCGGTAAAACTCCGCACTTAGATTTTGAGGGTGTGACAGATTGGTATCAGAGCCATTGGTTATAGAGAACTAGGTTGCATACACACTAGACTATAACCGCACACAGTTCGTTAGTTACTTGCTCCTGATTTCTCTACTGTATACTCATTGGCATACACATCACATTCTATGCAGTACGGCATCATCGTCACAGGTTTTAGGAAAAAGACGTGCTCGTTCTGGATCCCCTCCACCTGTACCTCACCGAGTGTATGACTGGCCGCGACATCCTTACCCCCGTGGTTATATAGGCTGCGATCAACCGTTTGTGCCACCTGAACGCGACCCTCCACGAGATTGGAGTTATTTCCTGACTTGTATAGATCGCATGATTTGTAGAGAGCGTGTTTCGAAGCCGGCCACTGCTGGACCTAGGACTAGGACAGCAACTACCTCTGTGACACCCACCCTCCCATCTCTTGACGTACCCCTTGAGCAATTCGTGGCGGCATTGACCGCCACACTTGAGACTGAGCGTCGACGAGTTGGAGTGCTCACTGACGAGAACTCCACACTTAAGAATGATATACGCCGACTATGGATAAAAATGGCTATAATTGAGGAGCGGTTGTCGATGTCCATCCTAGGAAATTTCAAAATGGCTGGTACAGTGATGGATCTTACTGAACGTTTGGGCGAACAGGATCTCCACAATGTGGGCGTCGAGAGCAGACTAACCGGATTGGAAGCACAACTCGCAGCACTACAAATCGAGGATAACCCTGCACCTATTGAAGACTCTGATGAAGACCCTGAGGAAGAACCAGAAGATGCTCCGGACGGTGGAAACAGTGACGGATCAGCTTTGTTTGATTGATTCACTTTATTCTTATAACTTTGACTGCATAGCGTTTATTATGAAGCCTATATGGGAAGGGTTGTTTCCCCACCCGAACGACAAACTCAAATTTTGACATTGATAAATATTTTGTGACTCATTTGCAATTTATTTACCTTTGGTTATTATTTCTGTTATAAATGTTGTGGTGTTGATGAATTCATTGTTTCTTATTATTTACTATACTTCAATGAGATAAATATGTTTGATGTTACTCATTATGGTATCTGTGAATGTAAAGTGAAAGAAAATGGACGCCCGAGGATGTAGACGTGGTCGAGGCGTGGCGCGGACGTGGTCGAGGGCGTGGGCGCGGACGTGGACGTGGCGCCGGTGATCAAGGCGGCGGTACTATCAACATAACCCCTGCTAAACTAGCTGCCCTGATAAATGAATAAGTTCAGGCAGCGGTAGCTGCTGCCCAAGTGGGACAGCCAGCAGGTAAACGATAATAGGAAGTTAAATTCAATACCATAGTTAATCGTATAGAATATCTGATCAATGTTCATCATGTTAAAACAGGACCACCCGTGTGTACTTATAAGTCCTTTATGGACTGTAAGCCACACACCTACAATGGTACTGAGGGAGCTGTAGGGCTAGTACGCTGGTTCGAGAAGACGGAGTCCGTTTTCTCAAAGTGTAACTGTCCACCTGTCGATCAAGTGAAAGACGCTACTGGAACTTTGGATAGTGCTGCGTTGTCCTGGTGGAATGCACAGGTACAAATGCTTGGGCAAGCTATGGCAAATGAGCTTCCTTGGGAGGAATTCAAGCAAATGATGACCGAGGAGTACTGTCCTCGAAGTGAAGTACAAAAGCTATAAATGGAATTCTGGCAACTGAAAATGTAAGGTTCAGAAATTGAGGCTTATACCACTCGAACCCATGAATTGGCCACACTATGCCCAGGAATGGTGAACGAGATGCACAAGCGGGTGGAGCGCTACATTCTGGGATTGGTGCCCGAGATTCGAAGTATGGTGACTTCCTCCAACCCAGCTACAATCCAGCAAGCAATACGCTTAGCCCACAAACTGATCGACGAAGCAGTGGAGCAAGGACGGTTACCAAAACGGGGCGCTGTGGCGAGCGTGCCCGATAACGAAAGGAAATGGGATGCTTCCAACAACAATAACAAATCATCATCGTCCAGTGGTCAACAACAGCCTCAGCAACAACAACCGTAGCAACAACAACGGAGGTTCGATAACAACCACAACTTTAACCAGTCGACTTCAAACAACCAAGGACCAAGCGGTTACGGTGGTAAACAACCGAGGTAAATGCGGTGTAACTACCATCATGTGGGAAGATGTGACAATTTTAAATGTCAGCGTTGCGGTAAAATGGGACACTTAGCCAAGGATTTCCGTGGTGAGTTGGTAAAGAAGCCACAGCAACCTCAGGAGACCCCCAAGGGTTGCTTTGAGTGTGGGAAAGAAGGGCATTATAGGCGAAACTGCCTGCAGTTAAGGAAAAATGGTAATGGCAATGGCCAAAATAACAACAACCAAGGCAACAACAACAAAAATGATGGCAACGGCAATGGAAACGGTGGTAACAATAATGGAGCCAAGGGGAGAGCTTTCGTCATTGGCTCAGGTGAGGCTCTAAATGACCCTACAACTGTTACTGGTAGGTTTTCTGTCAATGGATGTTTCGCTACAGTACTGTTTGATACTGGAGCTGATAGGAGTTTCATATCCTTAAAGTTCTATAGTCTTCTAAGTGATATTCCTTCTGCCTTAGAATCCAAATACACCATAGAGTTGGCTGACGGTAAACAGATCCATGTGACACACATCCTTAGAGATTGTAAGATAGAGCTCGCTGGTCATACTTTCGCTATAGATCTTATGCCTGTTACATTAGGAAGTTTCGACATTGTGGTAGGCATGGATTGGCTCTCTAATAAGCAAGCGGAAGTCATATGTCACGAGAAAATCATACGAATCCCTGTTGGTGACGAAATCCTTACAGTCAGAGGTGATAGGAGTGGTGCAGTGATGGGCATCATCTCTTACATGAAAGCACAAAAGTTATTACGAAAAGGTAGATTGGCTATTCTGGCACTCGTCACCGATAAACAACCAGAGGAAAGAAAAATAGAGGACATCCCCGTGGTATGAGACTTTCCAGAGGTGTTTCCAGAGGATCTTCCTGGACTACCACCTCATCGTCAAGTGGAATTCCAAATTGAACTGACTCCCGGCGTAGCACCGATTGCTAGAGCACCTTATCGATTAGCGCCGAACGAACTACAGGAGTTGTCATCACAACTTCAGGAGCTTTTAGATAAGGGCTTTATTCGACCTAGCACATCACCTTGGGGAGCCCCTGTCCTCTTTGTTAAGAAGAAAGATGGCACGTTTCGAATGTGCATCGATTATAGGGAATTAAACAAAGTTACAGTCAAGAACCGATACCCTCTACCTCGTATTGACGATTTGTTTGATCAGCTTCAGGGATCAAGTTATTATTCGAAGATCGACTTGAGGTCAGGATATCATCAACTTAGAGTCCGTGAAGAAGACATTTCCAAAACAGCGTTCCGTACTCGTTATGGTCATTACGAGTTCTTGGTCATGCCTTTTTGGTTGACTAATGCACCTGCGGTGTTCATGGACCTCATGAATCGCGTGTGTAAACCCTATCTTGATCAGTTCGTCATTGTGTTTATCGAGGACATACTGATATACTCTAGGACCAAGGAGGACCATGAAGAGCACTTACGATTAATCTTGGAACTATCAAAGAATGAGCAACTGTACGCTAAATTCTTCAAGTGCGACTTTTGGATACGCGAAGTGCAATTTCTAGGTCACATTGTTAATGAGAAGGGTATACATGTTGATCCTGCCAAGATTGTAACGATAAAGAATTGGGCTATACCCAAAACGCCGAGTGAGATAAGGCAATTTCTGGGATTAGCAGGGTATTACCGACGATTCATAGAGGGATTCTCTAAGATTGCACAACCTCTCACAGCCTTGACCCACAAAGGAACAGCATACAAATAGGGTGAAAGTCAAGAGGCGGCTTTTCAACTATTAAAATAGAAACTCTGTAGTGCACCGATATTGGCACTGCCAGAGGAAACAGATGATTTCGTGGTGTATTGTGACGCATCCATTCAAGGATTGGGTTGTGTCCTGATGCAACGTGACAAAGTGATAGCTTACGCCTCGAGACAACTGAAGGTTCACGAGAAGAACTATACCACCCATGACTTAGAATTGGGTGCAGTGGTTTTTGCCTTAAAGATTTGGAGACATTACTTGTACGGTACCAAATACACTATCTACACCGATCACATGAGTCTTCAGCACATCTTTGAGCAAAAGGAGTTGAATATGAGGCAACAACGTTGGGTAGAGCTTCTGAATTATTATGATTGCGCTATCAAGTACCATCCTGGAAAGGCAAACGTGGTTGCCGATGCCTTAAGTAGGAAGGAAACAGCTAAACCCAGGCGGGTGTGAGCCTTACCACTTACAATTAGTACCCATCTACCCAAAAAGTTAAGGAAGCATAGATAGAAGCCTTGAAAGAGGAACATATTGGTTCTGAGTCATTACGGGGAATGGATAAGCAATTGGTAGTGAAAGAGGATGGAATTCGGTACTTCATGGATAGACTTTGGGTGCCTGTCTATGGAAATCTGAGGGATTTAGTGATGAGTAAGGCACACAATTCTAAATACTCCATACATCCTGGATCTGACAAGATGTATCACGACCTAAAGGCGCACTATTAGTGGCCTAATATGAAGGCGGATGTAGCTACGTATGTGAGCAAGTGTTTGACCTGCTCGAAGGTAAAGGTAGAATACTAAAAACCATCCGGACTGTTACAGCAACCTGAGATACCAATGTGGAAATGGGAACAAATCTCCATGGATTTTATTACTAAACTACCCCAGACTAACACTGGTTGTGACACAATATGGGTCATTGTAGATCGGTTGACAAAATCCGCTCACTTTCTTGCAATTAAGGAAACAGATAAGATGGAAAAACTAACCCGACTGTATCTTAAGGAAATCGTTTCGAGACACGGTGTACCGATATCGATTATTTCTGATCATGATGCTCATTTCACGTCACACTTCTGCAATCGCTACAGAAATCTCTGGGTACATGATTGGATATGAGTACTGCTTATCATCCATAGACTGACGGCCAGAGTGAGCGTACCATACAGACTTTGGAGGATATGCTTCGTGCTGTGTGATTGATTTCGGGAACAACTAGGAAGTTCACCTACCATTGGTGAAATTCTCCAATAATAACAGTTATCACACTAGCATACAGGCAGCACCTTTCGAGGCTTTCTATGGGAGAAAATGTAGATCACCGGTTTGTTGGGCTGAAATCGGTGATAGTCAACTAACGGGTCCCGAGCTAATACATGAAACAACTGAGAAGATTGTACAGATACGGAGCCGTATGGCTGCAGCACCTGATAGACAGAAAAGTTATGCTGACAAGAGATGGAAACCTCTAGAGTTTCAAATTGGCAACAAGGTCCTATTGAAAGTCTCACCATGGAAAGGCGTAGTTCAGTTTGGCAAACGAGGAAAGCTAAATCCAAGGTATGTTGGACCATTCGAGATATTGGAAAGAATAGGTCCAGTGGCCTATTGACTAGCCTTACCCGATTCGCTGAGTGGAGTCCATAATGTGTTCCATGTTTCAAATCGGAAGAAGTGTTTATCTGATGAAACACTAATTGTACCACTAGAAGATGTTCAAGTGGATGAACAATTACGCTTTATCGAAAAACCAGTCGAGGTGATGGATCGTGAGGTGAAAACACTTAAGCAAAGCAAAATACCCATAGTCAAAGTTCGTTGGAACTCGCGACGTGGACCGGAATTCACGTGGGAACGTGAAGATCAAATGAAGCTTAAGTACCCTCAACTATTCGAGACGATGCCTGCAGACAAAGGTATTGATTTAAATTTCGGGACGAAATTTCTTTCAACATGGGGATGATGTGACAACTCATCCAAAACTCACTAGATTTCGATTTCTGTGTGCCAATGCAGTAGACCAGTGATGGAACACTCTCACCATATGATGGAACACTCTCACCATATGATGGAACACTCTCACCATGTAACGCAATTTTCGGGACGAAAATTTTTTCAACATGGGGATAATGTGACATCCGGTAATTTTCCGTTACCAAAACACCATTAGTTCCGTTAAGTCTTGCGTACACGTGTCGTAGGCACACACTAGTTTCGTTTGACGTTGGTGACCTAATAATAATTAATAATGTTGAATTAATAATAATCTAGTGGATTAGATGATTATTGTGTTATGTTTATGTGTTTACGCGATTTAAATGTTAACGATGAATTTTATCGTGTAACGTGGAAACGCGTGTGTTAATTCGTATGTTGTGTGTTTTTATAAAGATAAAATATATAATTGTTAGTATTAGTTTATATAGTTATTAAGTGGTTAAAAACACTTTTAAAAAGGGGTTTAAAGCTTACTTTTTATAAAAATGCTAAATAGAAGGGTAAAAGGGGTAATTAGTGAAAATTAATTAAAACAAAATAACCCTAAACCCCCATCCACACCCATCGGCCGCAACCCTCACCCTCATCCCCTCAAACCTACGATTTCAGCCTAGAACAAGCATTAGAAGACTGATTTTGATCGATTGCAAGCAATACAATACGTTAGAAACATCAATTACAAGCCATCCCAAGTTTAAAGGTTAGATTTTTATGAGTTTTCATGTATTTGGATGAAACCGAAACATAAGCTGCGAAATTGGGTTTCATGGGGCTGAATGTTGATCAATTGTTGATGTTAATGTGTTAGTTTGATTGTATACATGTTATTTAACGTTGATTATGCAAGAAAACTACGCTTTTGATTGGTTTTCAAGGATTTTTGATCTTGTTAGAACCCTAGGCCGAAAATTGAGATGAAGGTTGAAATTGATGTTGTTTGTTGATTATATGATGTTAGTTAGATAGTATTTATGCTAGTTTACGTGGATTGTACAAGATATTCGTGATTTTGATGCTTGGATCATACCTTACTATTAATAGTAACTTTTGTGCATGAACTTGATAATTCAATGATGAATTGATGGTATTAGGGTGGTAATGATGTTGTATGAATATTAGGATTATGATAAATCATGCTAGAAATCCAAGTAATGGTCATGTAGTTCATACCTTGCCCCTAGTGGAAACTTTTGAATATGAGATTTGTGAGTTATGATGATTTGATGATGTTGATCATGTTATGAAGTTACTATGAACTAGAAATACTATATTATTGATGAATTATGTATACATTGGATGTTTAGTAGATTTTGGGATATACTTTCCCAAAAGGGAAACTTTATTTTGGATGAACGTTGGATTTTGGGAATTGGACATGTTCATGACATTAGGATCATGCTAGAATTCTTGTTGTGGACGCCTAACGTGATAGAACCTGTTATTTAGGTTGCATGGAATGTTTGTTTGGTTATGTGTGATTTATGTACTTTGATGGTTGTGTATGGTATTGAATGTTGATTAGTAACTAGGACATCATGTTTGGGACTGGAAATCGATCATATTGATGTATGTGTATGTAATGGACATGTTGAATGTGTTGTGGTTAGTATGGATGATTATTTGGTAAATTATCTGTTTTGACCCGTATATGCTAATTCATGGTTATAGGTCATACAAGTAGGTTATGCATTATCTCTTTTGGGGGAGATAGCATACTGGTAACTCTACAAATGCTATATGTATTTAAGTTGTGTATGATATTAATATAGTGCTGTTTACCATGATAAAGTCCTCACACTTTCGAATTGTTAATATTGAATAACGGGAAAACTTGGTTAGTACTACTGGGTCTGACGAGCCCCACCTGTGTGACTTGAGGTCAACCGGGTGCAATTTGTCCTATGAACATTTGTCACGACCTGGTAAGTCGTGACAGGAGCCAAACATATCACAGTCAGCTTCAATTGCGAAATCACTATGTATTAATATCTATTGTTAATAGACTAGCTATCTGTTACAGTACACATGCTTTTATATATCACAATTATTAAACTGTTATGTTTAAACGCAAACTCTTGAACTCACCAACCATTGTGTTGACATTTTAGTATGCTATTCTCAGGTCGATAATCCAGCTTGCCAATAGGAGCACTGCACGGGTCGAGCATGCATTTTGAGCCTTAGACTATAAACGCTTTTAATTGTCTTTACATTTTGGGTTTTAAACAATTGGTTGGCGCATGTTTTGCCAGATTATACATTTTATGTTTGGGGTTTGTTTTATCTACAATACGCTTCCGCATGGTTTAAAGTTTGAACTTTGGTTTGTTTTATTTTAAAAGTTGGCATATAGAGTCGTTCCGAGTAACTATTGACTGTGATCCTGGTTTGTTCACACGACTCGCGGTAAAACTCCGCACGTAGATTTTGAGGGTGTGACACGGGTGGTTCACCATAGTATCTTATAAAAACCTATTACATGCCACAAACGACCCCATAAGATCTTAGTGTGGTACCCTTCCGTTCATCACGGAAGGCACTGTGTGTGGGGGATACCCCAAGTAGATCTACACATATAAAACAAGCGGTTCACATAAGAATTAATGACTGTGACACAAGTATCAGCAGGTAACAACAATTACACAACATATAGCATCATAGCTTAGCACATAAGTAGTTCAGTTAAAACAAAACATGCTTCATCCCAAAATAGTAGTAAAAAGGGGATTCACTAGAACTCACCTTAAGTCTCAAGCAAAGTTTCTTCGTGTACCGGGAAAAATCTCAAGCCTAGCACCCTAGCATCAAAATTTAAGTGGTAAGCTACTGGTTCTAAGCTTATATAAGGTGTACTAGTTGTGCCAAGAAGTTAAATGCGTACTTCGACTTTGATTTGTTAAGGTTTGTATAAAAAGTTTCCTTTTATGGAAAGTCATGGTTTCTTATGAAAATATAGATTTTTACACCATTAAGTTAGTGACACAAGTTAATTTAAGTTGTTTAAGTGATTATTAGCTTCACAAGAGTCGGTTATGGGAGTTTGGCAAAATTTACAGTTTAGTCCCTCAAATATCAAAATTTACAATTTCTACCCTCAAAGTTTGTTTTCTTGCATTTATTGACCTTTATGGAAAAAAATCAGGTTCTTGAATTTAAGTAACTCATTTTAAGTAAGTGTACTCCAAATTTTCAGAATGTAGGTCCAAGTTTAATATTCTTATATTTTACGTTCCCGGTTACGGTAAAACCGGAGGGTTTTGACGGTTAAGTATGGATTTTTGTTCTTTTGAGTCCTAAATAATGGTCCTTTATAAGAATATTATTACAAGTTTCCAATCTGTTGAAAATGATATTTTAGTCTCTTTTAGTTGTAAACCTCGTTTTTACGTTTAACCCGTTAAAATGCGTTTTACCCAAAATTAACCGTTTGAAAGCTTGTTTGCCAAATTTTTCATTATTTTGGAATTTATAATCTTTAACTTACTGAAATATTATAGTTCTTATATGTTCTTGGTTTAACATTTTATTTTCCAAGATTTACCCTCAAACGTTACCCGGTTATGACCCGTTTTTACTTAAAAATCCCATTTTAACAATGTCCTTTAACCATTTAGTCACAAATAAGATCTAAAACACTTTGTTAACCCTTTTTGAGCCTGGAATTCTCTTTAAAAAGTTTAAAGTCTAAGATCTCTTATTTTTATGTTGTTTCACCATGTTTCGGGTCCCGGAAATGACCAAAAATGCCTAGTTTACCATGACTCTTATTCCAGCCATTAACCATACGTCACATACTTAATATTACCCAAAACACTTCTGAAATCATGGTCCTAACTCACGGTTAAACCGTTCAACACAACAACAAGTCATCAATATGGAGATTATGCCATATTCGACCTTTACACATGTGTAAACCATCATTATTTGTGTTCAGACATTCCCAAATCCTTTTGTAACTTTAAAAACAGGTTATTAATATTCTTATGAGTCATTAAAAAGCATATTACAATCATGAGTTTCGGTGGGTTACAAGACATAAGATTCAATGATGCCAAATCACCCAAAAGAGGGTTTTCAAGGTGTAACTCATGTTCCATCCTTAGAATAACTAACATATCAAGTGTGATACCTTCAAGGATGTTAGAAGCTCCTCAAGAACAAGGTGATATCAGTAGGTTTCTGTTAGAACAAAGATAGGTAAGGTTTTTGAGGAATAACACAAGTCATGCCTTGTTTCGGGTATAATGATGCTTACTCATGGTGTTGTCCACGATTTGGTGAGTTTAGAGGGTCAAGATGATCTGTAGAATCTATAACAAGGCTGGAGAGTTTCGATCTTGTAAGAATCAAGCACCAAAGGTCCACGAAATGTCTCCTTCTTGCTTGTTTAAGCTTGGCCGTAGGTGGTGATGTTGTTGTTCTTCAATTGTGAGCTGCAAGTGTACTCAAAACCGAGATGTGTGTGTGTGTGTTCAGCTGGAAGAACTGAGAGAGAGAGATGAGGGTGAAGGTGAGATCAAAGGTGTAGTGTGTGTGTTTGAATCTTGCATGAAATGGTAGTGGAGAAGAGGTGTGGTGGTGTGTAGTGGTGGAGAATAGAGAGGATTGGCCAAGAGGGGGGCGGCCGAGTGTTTTGAAGTGTAGTGGGGTGTATTTTGATTTAATTTTTAATGGAAATTGATATTATGTAGTATTATTTTGTAGTGTAGTGTAGTATATTAGGTGGTATAATTTAGTTAGTTGATATGTATTGTGCATGATCATGCATGCATTAAACCGAGAATTATGTATTCATACACATGTTAATTGTTTCAATTATGATTTAATTTCTATGCAAGGGTGACTAATTGACTTTCCCGGATCACTAAAATTCTTTAAATTAAAGCTTGAACTAGTTAAAGGTCACTAAAAGTCACATAATCTAATAAAAATGGTACTAATAGCAGCAATTATACTAATGCTCATGATAATGATAGAAATGATATTAACACTAGTATTATTAAAATAGGTAATGATGCAAGTAAATCTGGGTTAGAATTATGACCTAGAGGTCGGTTGTCACACATTGATGCCGCAATGTCGTGCTTTGGGAAGCTCCACAAGAAGCTAGACTCGGGTATCAGAGTACAACATATATAGATGATGAATTCCATAATAGAACAACAAATATCATAATGGTATTATAAATCTCAAACATGCAATAATGAGTATAATAATAATTCCCAATCGCACGCTAGATACTATCAACGATAGAAAATCAAATATAGATGAAAAGATCACCAATAAAATCAGATTGGTATATCAATGGTGCATAGGAATTCCAAATATAAGTGAAAGTCAAATGGTTTCCGCAATCGTGTCAAAATACCATAACTATATGTAGTGAGGTAAGATATCCGTACCTTAACTGATGATTTAAATTGATGTCAAACTTGCTTTCTTAAGGGATTGTGATAACCTACAAAAAATTTTACATATCATAAATATTATGCTTTTATATTTTCAAGGTTGATGTTCATTTTGACGAGATAAATTATCAAACCTTTAATAACTCCATTGTTAAGGTTTTATGTAAATCAAATAATTTTATATAATAAGGATTCATGCTACTTTTTCTTATTCTTTTCCAATTGTATTAAAATATACACTTCTCTTGAATCTCAAATTTTAATCTTGTCTAATTTGATAAAATGAATAGAGTTATATGAATCTTATTTATAGTAAAATGGATTTTACTAATATGTATGTGTGTCTATCATTGAAAACAACATCTATTTGCTTTTTTTTTAACCTCCTAAGCATTATGATGGTTGTTTAAATATTATTGACGTGATATATTGATTTAAGTATGCATGTTATTTAGTCTAGATATATAACACAAAATGAGTTATTAGAAAGTTTGTTTCACAGAATACATATAATTTTTTTTTATCTATATTAGACTATAGATAACATAGTGTATTTTGGTGTTGAGCACCCAGTGGGTTTTAGGCATTTAGTCATGAAAAACATTTTTATATTTATTTCTTTTTAACAATCATGGTTTCAGCACAAAGGTTTACTAAATAAAAATGGAGGATTGCTAAGCATGGGTTTAGACCTTGTAATCAATTTTTAAAGGGATAATTGCTTTAACCATTAGGCTAACTTAATGGTTATGCTATGTTTTGCTACAATAATATTTATCATCTAATAAGAACATTTTATTTTCTTCATGGAAGCCACCCTCACTAATTGCTGGAACCGTACTTCCGCTTACATGTTGTTAACCATGTCTCACACATGTACGTACAAAGGAACCATTAAACAATTAGTACAACATCGATTTAATTACCTTTCTCGTGAAGCTGACGTGTCGAAAACACATCCGAGAAGAGAGGCAGTGACAGTGGTTGTTGATGGTCTTCAACACTTCAGGTGGTTGGTGTTGCAGCAACAAAAACAATATGAGGCGGTGCAAATTTTGTGTTGGGTGGTAAAAAAGGTATTGGCCGGAGATGGTTTTGCGGGTTATCGGGATTTTGAATCGTAGGAAGCATACACACACACACACAAACACACACACATATATATACGTTTATATATACACACTGTAACACCCAGATATTTTTAATAGACAAGAAAGAAAGAATAAACATGAATAAAATAAGAAAATATAATTTAACCCAAGTTGAGGGGTTAAAAGTATCAAAATGACAAAAAATATCAAAAGTGGGTGCAAAAGGTGGTATGGCCGCCCATGTTGTCTGCACATTTCATTTCTGTCGATTTTCTAGAGAGAGAAAGAGCAGAAAGCTCTCGGGTTTTGAAGAAGAAGAACAAGGAAGTCAAATTCAAGGTAAGAATTTAATGTTTTAAGGTGTTCTTGATTGATTTCAGTTCGGGCTTGTGCTTATATGTGTTTATGTGTTCGGTTATGTGTTTTGGTGGGTTTTTAGGTGTTTGAACTCATAAGTGCATTCGGGTTTGAAGAAGTCGATACGAAATATTGCCAAAGGTGAGTTCTAGAACCCCACTTTTACATGTTTTAACTGCTTTTGGGGCTGGAAATGTATGTTTTAATGTTTTTATAATATGGGTGTGTATACCCGTATGTATGTGCGAATATGTATGTGGGTCGGGGTATATCTTGGGTGATTTATGGTTATGATGATGTTGTGTATGTGTTCCTAATGCTTAGAATGTTAGAACTAAGCTTAGAACATGGTAGAATTGAATTTGGGTTTGAATTATGGTGATGTTAGTTATAAGTAGTTGTTCATGCGCCTGAAATAGTACCCATGTGCCCAACTACCTGAATGTTCAAGTGTGCCCAAATGCCCAAAGCCCATGCGCCCCAATAGTACCCGAACGCCCAAAGTGCCCATGCGCTTAGAATGTTGCCCGGAACGACTAAGTGTAGGCCATGCGCCCGTATAGTGCCCATGCGCCAAAGAGTTTTCCCATGCGCCTAAGTATTCCTATGCGCCTGAGAGGCCATGCGCCTGCATAGTACCCATTCGCCTACATAGTGCTCATGCACCTAGAATACTTAGAATTATTTCTGAATTTTGGGAAAAAGGGAAATTTTAGGTTATGACTTGGAATGTTCCCGGGATGATGTGTGACGATTAGATAGGGGTGCTAGATGATGATGTGTGGTGATTAGATGATGATGTGTGGTGATTAGATGATGATGTGTGATGATCCATGATGATGTGTGATGTATGTTTTGTTCCTTAATACGTATTATTTACATGGCTTCACGTAGTGCGATTATGTTAATATACGTAAAGTATTATCTGAACGAAGTGAAAGAATTAAGATAATGAGAAGTGGAACATAATGAACGAATGAAATCCTTGCAAGCAAAATGGAAAGAGGTTCACAACTCCATGTGAGTTGTTAGAACTTCTGTGTGTGGAATAGCGCGTGATTTTGGCTAACTCATGAGGGTTAACACACAGTCGGAGTCAGCCTTGGTGGCTGCTCCATACGTGCGATGTGGTATTAACTGTGTGTTATGTAGCATGCGATCTTGGCTACCTCATAAGAGTTCACACACACAGGGGAGTCGGTCTTAGTAACTGCTACATACGTATGATATGGGATCCTTGTCGCTTAACCCTAGATGATATGGCTTTTTGCCCAAGAGGGGGGATTAAGCATACGACAGGATCTGGACAGAAGTGAAGGATAATAAAAAGTGCGAAAAGTACGAAAAGTGCGAAATGTATGAAACGTGCGATATGTACGAAACGTACGATATGTACGAAATGAACGATGATGGAAGATATGTATGATGTATGATCACGTGCGATAGTAAAGAAAATGTTTTAACGAGCGAAAGATAATATATATTTTATAAAACTAGAACTAACTAAAATCAATTATGACGTTTATGTATTTTCCAGTTGGCAGGTAAAAGTTGCTGAGGATGGCACGGGGCAGCTACTTGGATTATTTTGGATGACATCCATTTTATGTAAAATGACGCTTTTGTAATGTAATGTAACGAATGATATTTTGTAACGATGTAGTATTATTTTGTAAAAGCAGTTATTAATATATGAAATGATTTTAGTTAAAGAATTCCGCTGCAATGTTTTAAATAGATGTGCGATTTATGTGCGATGAATGACCAACTGTGAGGTGCCCAGGAACGGGGCCTTACAAGTTGGTATCAGAGCCAAAGCTTAAGAGAATTGGGTAATTATTTTCTAAAACCTAATCTTAAACTGAGAATGGGATAAAAGGAAAGGGATGCCAGCCCAAGTAGCTACATGCCATCAAGTATTTTCTTTAAAGTTAACCGGTATTATGTGCGCATGCTATTTGATTTATGTGCTCTTAGTAGACTTAGATACTGATTAAGTTAGGATAGGAAATGCTTGGGGTATGAAGAGTAAAGTAAGTGGCTAATCACCACTGGCCATTGTAATTAGGGACTTACTATACTTAACATGAACTGAGCTATTACCTTGAATGACCGTGTTAGTATTTAAATCTTATAGCGTTTAGAGGATAGCTGGATGGAAATCTTTGAAGGCTTCTAGAGGCAGAGGTCGTGGTGGACGTGGTGTTGGGCCACATATGACAAGGATTAGTGCTAAGGCTCCTAAGACAGCTCATGAGAACCCTGAGGTTCATGGTCAAGGAGAGGAGAATAAGGATGTTAGCTTGAATGCCTCGGCTAGGGAGGCAACTGTCGATGAGGTGCAGCAGGTCATGCAGACGATCTTACCGTCTATCGTGACCGAAGTAATCAGAGCAGTGAGGAATGAAGAAAGAAAGGAGAGGGAGGATAAGAAGGGATCATCAGGGAAGGAGAGCAAGGGAGAGGGAGAAGGACCGGAGCCTGAAGCGGTGTTGTCCGATGATGAGGAGGATGCTTCAGTAGGGGTGGCAACTAAGAGATGCAATTATGGGGCATTCCATAGGTGTAAGCCTCTTACTTTTGATGGCAATGGCAATGCTGCCACCGCTCACCATTGGGTTAGGGAGATGGAGGCGGTGTTAGAGATTAGTGAGTGTCGCGAGGACCAGAAGGTGAAGTTCGCCGTGCACTTGTTCATTGACTCGGCACTATGTTGGTGGGACAATATTGTCCAGGCCGAGGGCAACAGGGCCATCGGAAGGATGAGATGGGGAGAGTTAAAGAAGATGGTGATTGAGGAAATCTGTCCTCACCGGGAACTTGATAAGATTGAGAGAGAGTTCCTACTGCTTAAGGCGGGAACCATGAGCCACCAGCAATATACCACAAATTTCAACGAGATGGTGAGGCTGGTGCCGGATCAAGTGAGGCCGGTGTCAAAGAAGATCAAGAAGTATGTAGGGATTGCCAGCTGATATTCGTAGGCATTTGATCACTGCCCGACCGAGCACTTTTAAGTCGGCAGTGGATTTAGCTGGGAGGTTATATAATGAGAGAGAGGTGGCGGTGGTTGAGGGGAAGAAGACTGATGGTGGTGACCGGAACTGGAATGGGAAAAGCTTTGGACATGGTGGTTTCACTGCAAACAACAAGAGGATGAAGGTGGATGACCGTAGGGTTGGGTCATCGAGTTCGGGGATGAAGAAGTGTGGTAAACATGGCAAGGAGCATTCGGGAGAATGCAATTAGGGATCAAACATCTGCTTCAAATATGGGAAGCCTGGTCATATGGCCAGAGAGTGTGAGGTTATAAGGTGTTATAACTGTGGAGAAAACGGCCTTCTGAGCAGGGAGTGCTAGAAGCCGAGGGTGGAGAGTTCCGGGGCAGGGAAGAAGACCGGAACTGAAGGGCAAAGCGCAAGAGCTAGAGCATTTACGATGACTCGGGAGGAGGCTAGGACGGACCCCTATGTGGTGTCAGGTACGTTTCTAGTAAACCAAACTCTTGCTTCTGTGTTATTTGATTCTGGTGCTTGTAGGAGTTTTATTTTTGCTGCTTTCTGTGCTAATTTGCCTGTCAGTAGTAGATGTATTGATGAGCCCTTTGATGTAGAAACTTCCATAGGTAAGTCTACCAGGATTTCTGACTTGATTGATGGTTGTCATATAGAACTAGAAGGTCATAGTTTCCTGCTAGACTGCTTGTGATGACCTTAGGCAGGTTTGATGTAGTTCTAGGAATGGATTGGTTAGCGGACTACGAGGCGAACATTGTGTGTCGCAAGAAGATGATTAGACTGACTGCGCCTGACGTTCGGTGACGATATACGGTGATCGAGTTATGACGATTCCAAAGGTGATTTCGATGGCGGTGGCGGGAAAGTGCATGAGGCGTGGATGTAGTGCCTATTTGGCCTACATGAAGGATGTGAACATGTCAACACCATTATTGTCCAATGTATCGGTGGTATGTGACTTTCCCAGTGTGTTCCCAGAGGATTTATCAGGTGTGCCACCGGATCGTGAAATTGAATTTTAGATTGACTTGGTACAAGGTGCTCAGCTTGTTGCTAAGGCGCCGTATCATTTGGCTTCCTCAGAGATGAAGAAATTGATGGAGCAACTGCAAAAGTTGCTTGATAAGGGTTTCATCAGACCGAGTATCTCTCCCTGGGGTGCTCCGGTCATGTTCGTAAAGAAGGACTGTAGCATGAGGATGTGTATCGACTACCGTAAGTTGAACAAATTGACGTTGAAGAATCGATATCCATTACCGAGGATTTATGACTTGTTTGATCACCTACAAGGTGCCAGTTGGTTTTTGAGGATAGATCTTCGATCTGGCTACCATCAGCTAAAGGTGAAGGAGCAAGATATTCCTAAAACAACTTTTCGCACGCGTTATGGACACTACGAGTTCCTCGTTATGTCTTTTAGTCTAACTAACGCGCCAGCTACCTTGATGGATTTGATGAACCGAGTGTGTCGGCCGATGTTAGATAAATCAGTGATTGTTTTTATTGTTGATATCCTGATTTATTCTAAGAGTGAGGAAGAACATTCCAGCCACATACGTGAGGTATTTGAGACACTTAGGAGGGAGAAGTTGTATGCTAAATTCTCTAAGTGTGCTTTTCGGTTGAGCGAGGTGCAATTTCTGGGTAACGTGGTAAATGCTGAGGGAATCATGGTGGACCTGACAAAGGTTGAGGCGGTGATGCATTGGATGTCTCCAAAGACTCCATCTGAGATTTGTAGCTTTTTGGGATTGGCGGGCTACTACAAGGAGATTTATTCAAGACTTTTCCAAGATAGCCTTACCTTTGACCAAACTGACTCGCAAGGATGTGAAGTTCGTGTGGGGTCGGGAACAGGAGGATGCTTTTGAGGAGTTAAAGGCGAGATTAACACAAGCTCCTGTCTTGACATTACCCGAAGGGAGTGAAGACTTAGTGGTATATTCGGATGCTTCTTATTATGGGCTAGGTTGTGTGTTGATGCAACGTGGAAGGGTAATAGCTTATGCATCCCGATAGCTGAAAACCCACAAAGTCAATTATCCCACACACGATCTAGAGCTAGCTGCGGTGGTCTTCGCATTGAAGATTTGGAGGCACTACTTATATGGGACGAAGTGCACCATATTCACCAACCACAAAAGCTTAAAGTATTTCTTTAAGCAGAAGGACCTCAATATGAGGCAAAGGAGGTGGTTAGAGCTCATCAAGGACTGTGATTGCGAGTTCCATTACCATCTGGGCAAGGCTAACGTGGTGGCCGATACCCTTAGCTGAAAGGAAAGACCCGAGCCGATTCGGGTGAACGCATGTCAGTTGATTATGACCTCTGACATGATGACGCAGGTCAAGGAGTTTCAAGACGAGGCTTTGAAAGAAGATCGTCTTAACTCTGAAAGGATGAAAGGTCTAGTCGCGGAATTGGGTGAGAACATTATCGGTGTTAGAACCTGATCTGTACTGATGTGGATTCCTCGTTATGGGGATCTACGTGGAAAGATCATGGACGAGGCTCATAAGACTCGATACTCCCTTCATCCCGGTACTACCAAGATGTACCATGATATGAAGAAGAATTATTGGTGGTCGGGTATGAAGCGTGACGTAGCGGAATACGTGAGTTAGTGCCTTACTTGTTTGCAAGTGAAGGCGGAGCATTAGAAGCCGTACGGGAAAATCCAACCTTTAGATATACCCGAGTGGAAGTGGGAGCATATCACCATGGACTTTATTACGAAGTTACCGCGTACCTCAAGAGGGTGTGATGCCATATGGGTGATAGTTGATCGTTTGAAAAAGAGTGCTCACTTCCTACCGATTCGAGAGACGTATTCCTCCGAGAGATTAGCTGATTTATTCATCAACGAGATTATAGCTCGTCATGGCGTACCAGTGTCTATTGTATCTGATCGTGACACTCGGTTTTGCATCTTAGTTTTGGAAAAGATTCCACGATGCGATGGGGACGAGGCTACATGTAACACCCGGTTATTTTTAAAGTTATTAAGGAAGGAATAAAAGTAATGGAAAAGAAAGAAAAGCTATAAAACCCAAGTTGAAGGGTTAAAAGTGTCAAAATGACAAAATATCAAAAAGTTGGTACAAAAGTGGGCATGGCCGCCCACTATTGCCTGCACACTTTTCCTATTTTGTTCTTGAGAGAGAGAGAGAGCAGAAACTCTCGAAAGTTGTAGAAGAAGTAGGAGAATTCGAAGTTTTTGGTAAGAATTCTTGGTTTTGTGATGTTATAAATAGTTCCAGTCTCGGTCATGTGCTTAAAGGTGTTATTGTATGTTCGGGTGGTGTATGTGTGCGGGTTTTAGGTGTTAAACACGACTGAGAAAGCTCAAGAGAAAGGTTGAAACCCGAAAGCAGCTAAGGTGAGTTCTAGAATCCCCTTTTCATCATGTTTTGAACAACTTTGGGGCTGGAAAATGCATGTATGTATGTTTTTATAAAAATAAGTTTATACCCGTATATGTGTGTGAATGTGTATGTGGGTAGGCGTATGTTTTGGGTGTAAACGATATTATGGTTATGATTAAGTATGTATTTTGTTGCTTAGAATGTAAGAACTAAGCTTAGAACATGCTAGATTTGGATTTGGGACTGAAACTAAGCTGATTAGTAAAAGTTAGTTGCTCAAACGTCTGAACAGTAACCCATGCGTCCAACGGTTTAATTTTCTAAGTGTTCCTAACCGCCCAAAAGCCCGACCGCCTAAACAGTGCCCAACCGCCTAAGTGCCCATGCATCTAAGTCAGGCCCATACGGCTGAATAGTGCCCAACCGTCTAGAATATTGCTCAGGATGACTAAGTGTTAGGCCCAAACGTCTCAATAGTGCCCATGCGCCTAAATAGGCCCATGCGTATAAGCAAAAAGTGACCAAGTGTAAGTCCAGACGTCTGCATAGTGGCAAAACGTCTGAACAGGGCAGAAACACCCAAATAGTGCTCATGCGTCTAGACACTTAGAATATTTCTAAAATTTTAGGAAAATGCAGAAAGTCTAGGGTTTGACCGGCTTGACTGGTGGGCAATGATTACCTATTTTTAATATGAGTATGGGGTGTTTTAGGGTTATGAAGTGTACGAATGATGTATGGTATGTATAATGTGTTATCTTTTGATGTTATTTATACGTATTTATTTTACGTTATAAAATACGTTAAATATTATGTTATTACTTTACGTAGTATGACAAACAAATGAAAGAACGTAAAGAATAACATAACGAAATGAAGATAACAATGATGAAAAGTAAAACGTAATGAACGAAAGAACGAATTGCAAGCAAAATGAAAGGAGGTGCACGACCATGTTGTCGTTAGCTCAACTGTGATGCGGGTTAGCTACTCCAAAGGATGCACACAGGGTCAATCATTGAGATTGACAAGGCCCTTTGGTATGCCCTAGGTGACTGGATCAGCTTCGTGCACAATGTTCGTGGTTTAATTACCACAGGTCCAGCATCAGCTTCGTGCATAATTTTCGTAGTAGGACCAATTGGTTTGAATGAACGGGAGAGATGACTTGCCCTAGGTGACTGGATCAGCTTCTGCACAATGTTCGTGGTTTAATTACCACAGGTCCAGCATCAGCTTTGTGCATAATGTTTGGGGTATTGTTTATCAATCCATATGAATGTAAAAGAATGACTTAACGTACTAATGAAATAAATGAAGAAAGTAAACAAATACGAAAGTAAAAGAATGATAATGAGTACGTTACGAAAGAATGAGAACGAAAGTAAGAGAATGTTAACGAAAAACATGAAAAGAAAACATGCTATGCATATGATGGTGAATGATGAATGTTAATGAAAGTTAAAAGTAATATTCTCTATCTGTATGTATGATGCATGATCGCGTATGAAAGTAAAGAAAGGTTTTAACGAAAGTAAAGTATTTTATTTATAAAACTAGAACTCATTTTGCAACGTTGACTTTTATGTGTTTTCCAGTTAGCAGGTAAAAGTTGCTAAGGATAGCACAGGACAGCTGCTTGGCATTTTTGGGATGGCATCCATTCGTTTAACAATGACATTTTTGTGTTGTAATGCAGTTATAATATTTTGTAACTTTAACCATATTATATTAATTTGCAAAAGTTGTCATTAATTAATTATGAAATGGTTTTAATTAACTTCCGCTATGATGTTTTAATTAACTGTATGTTTTATGTGCGATGAATGACCAACTGTGAGGTGCCCGGGAACAGGGCCTTACAATTTGGTATCAGAGCCAAATTTTGAGTGAAACGGGTAAATATTTTCCAAATAAACCTAAACTTAAACTGGGAATGGTATGAAAGGGAAAGGGATGCTAGTCCAAGTAGCTACGTGCCATCAGGTATTTTCTTTAATGTTAACCGGTATTATGTGCGCATGATATTTGATCTGTTGCCTTTAGTAGATTTGATACTGATGTAGTCAGGATAGGAAATGCTTGGGGTGTGAAGAGTAAAGTAAGTGGCTAATCACAACTAGCCACTGTAATTAGGGACTTACTATACTTGACATAAATTAAGCTATTACCTTGAATGACCGTGTTAGTGTTTAAATCTTATAGTGTATTAGAGGATGGCTGGAGGTAGGCCTTCTAAGGCTTCATGAGGCGGAGCAAGTGGTGGATGTGGTTCTGAACCACGGGCCACAAGAGGAAGGCCAGGGTTGTGAAGGTGACCCATGAGGAGCCTGAGACCCCTCATCCTGGGTGGTGACTATAGTGCTAACCTGAGAGCCTCGGTGAAGGAGGCCGTGGTAGAGGAGGTTCATCAGGTCATGCAGACGATATTGCCATCTGTGGTGACCGAAGTGATCAAAGCTGTTAGGGAAGGAGAGAGGAGAGATAGGAATAGGTCTTTGGGAGGGAGAGAGCAACCCGAGACCAAAACGGTTGTCCCTACTAATGAGGAGGAGGAGGAAGAGGAGCCTGTGCTGGAGGCAACACAAGGCTGTAACTATGGGGCATTCCAAAGATGCAAGCCTCCTACCTTTGATGGTAATGACACTGCTGCTGCTGCTCACCGGTGGGTGAGGGAGATGGAGGCTGTTTTGGAAATCAGCGAGTGCCGGGAAGACCAGAAGGTAAAGTTTGCCACCCATTCGTTTGTGGACTCGGCTTTATGCTGGTGGGACAACTTTGTCCAAGCCGAGGCGGGTAGAGCGATTGGCAGGATGAGGTGGAGTGAACTGAAGAAGTTGGTGATCGAGGAGTTCTGTCCTCAGTGGGAGATGGACAAGGTGGAAATGGAGTTCCTGCAGCTGGAGGCGGGAACCATGACACATCAACAATACACCACCAAGTTCAACGAAATGGCACGGCTGGTGCCGGATCATGTGACGCTCCTATCACGAAAGATCAAAAGATACATCCAGGGCTTGCCGGCGGATATCCGTAGGCATATGATCGCCACCCAACCGAGTACATTTAGGTCGATGGTTAACTTGGCTGGGAGACTGTACGATGAAAGAGAGGTAGTGGTGGTTGAGGTGAGTAAGAAAGGTGGTGGTGACCGGAACTGGAACGGGAAGTGGTTCGGACGGGGTGGTGCCCCGGTAAACAACAAGAGGGCTAGGGTGGAGGATCGACGGGTGATTGCCGCAGGCTCAGGAGTGAAGAGATGCGGGAAGTGTGGAAAGAAGCACGCTGGCGAGTGCAGCATGAGCTTAATGTTTGCTTCAAGTACGGGAAGCCCGACCATATTTCTAGAGATTGGAAAGCTGCGAGGTGCATCAACTGCGGTGAAGTAGGCCACATGAGTAGGGAGTGCAAGAAGCCGAGGGCAGAAAGTTCCGGAGCAGGGAAGAAGACTGGGACTGAGAAGCAAAGGGCGAGTGCCAGAGCATTCACGATGACCAGAGAGGAGGCTAGGACGGACCCCGATGTGGTGTCAGGTACGTTTCTAGTAAACCAAACTATTGCTTCTGTGTTGTTTGATTCTGGTGCTTGTAGGAGTTTTATTTCTGCTATTTTCTATGCTAAATTGCCTGTTAGTAGTAGACGTATTGATAAGCCCTCTGATGTAGAAACTGCTATTGGTAAGTCCACTAGAATTACTGATTTGATAGAGGACTGTGCCATAGAATTAGAGGGTCATAGCTTTGCTGCTAAGTTACATGTGATGCCCCTAGGTGGAATTGATGTAGTACTAGGGATGGATTTGTTAGGAACCTATGAAGCAAACATCGTGTGTCGAAAGAAGATGATTAGACTGACAGCGCCTGATGGGAGTTCGGTGATGATATACGGTGATCGAGTTACGACGATTCCGAAAATGATTTCGATGGCGGTGGCGGGAAAGTTCCTGAGGTGTGGATGTAGTGCTTATTTGGCCTACGTAAAGGATGTGGACACGTCAACACCATAATTGTCCGATGTTCCGGTGGTGTGTGACTTTCCTGATGCGTTTCCAGAGTACTTATCAGGTGTGCCCCCGGATCGTGAAATCGAATTTCTGATTGACTTGATACCCGGTGCTCAGCCTGTGGCTAAGGCACCGTATCGGTTGGCTCCGACTGAGATGAAGGAATTGATGGAGCAACTGCAAGTGTTGCTTGATAAGGGTTTTATTCGACTGAGTATCTCTCCTTGGGGTGCTCCGGTCTTGTTTGTAAAGAAGAAGGACGGTAGCATGAGGATGTGTATCGACTACCGTGAATTGAACAAGTTGATGGTGAAGAATCGGTATCCATTACCGAGTACTGATGACTTGTTTGATCAGCTCCAAGGTGCCAGTTGGTTCTCGAGGATAGATCTTCGATCTGGCTACCATCAGTTGAAGGTGATGGAGCAAGATATTCCTAAAACATCTTTTCGCAAGCATTTTGGACACTACAAGTTTCTCGTTATGTCCTTCGGTTTAACTAACACGCCAGCTACTTTTATGGACTTGATGAACTGAGTGTGTTTGTTGGATTCTTTATGCCCAAGATACATAGAATATTGATGTGGTTAGTACATTATGATCCAAGTCGGGTCATACCCAATAACAAGCTTAGCAAACACCAATTTTATTTAATTGATGATATGATCATGCAATTAAATAATAACACCAATTTAGAAAATGGGTTTTCTAAATAAATTGCATATGAGATGGAACAACTTATAAGGATATTTTGTTCAAGAATATTATTTGAAATGTTATTTAAATTAGTTGGATAACATCAAATAATAAAAGAGTGTATGAGTTATACAATTAAAAGGTTAATTATATAACTAAAGAAGTAACTAGTTAAAATGCATTGGGTAATAAAAATTGGGTGGGAAACCCAAATTTTAAAGGGGTTCGGCCGCCCCCCTCTTGGTGTGGTTGGTTCCTCTTTTTACCTTGAAAAGATAAGTTGATTAACTAGCTACACACTCCAATTTCTTCTCTCCCTCACATGCAAAAGAACCAAAATAAAAACTCTCTCGTTCTCTTGAAGTATTCTTGGCTTGAACAAGGTTCTTTGCAGCTTTTCTTTGGTTATTTGGTGTTCAAATCCTAGCAACACAAGTGCTTGCTTGAAGCTTGAGGGTATGAAAGCTTGAGGACACCTACCCTTGATGTTATTCAAGAACAGCCCCATCTTCATCAAATCACACGTTTTTCAGCAGCTCTACAAAGGTAGTTTGTATGTGTTGTTTTGGGTTGTTGTTTCATCTTGATAGCCAGTTCATTCATATATGTTTGATCCTATGATATTGGGTTTGTTAATGATACAAAATATACCTTAATTTTCAGTTTATAAAACATATTATTAAGGTTTGATTCCACTGCGTTTTCCTATTTAAATGGTTAGACAACTTTGATATTGAGTCTAACAAACCCGACATTGGCATCTAGAGCCGGATATATGGATAACTAGCTTCAATAGTCCTTGTAAAATTTGTTTTATGGGGTTTTAACAACCTAATAGGGGCTGTTTTGTGATGATATAATGAATCCCTTATGTTTCAAGGTTTAATCTAGCATGCTTAAGTATAAACCTTGAAAGATAAAGATCAAATGGTTGATTGTGTTGTTTAGACAAAACCCTAAAGTTTTGGTTCATGTTGGCCAAAACTTGAGGGCTGAAATAAGGGGTTCATTGTTGTTCTTGGATGTTGAATATGTTTCATATCTTAGTGCATAACATAGCCTTGGCCTCTTATGTTTTGGATTTGGTTGATTGTGGGTTGTCATGTTGGTTTTGATTCTTGAAAGGGTTGTATATTTGTGTTTGTATTTTGGGTTGTACTTTATTTATTCATTTGGTTATGTAATAAATAGATTAGGTGCATTTCTTTTATTAGAAAATTGTATTAGAATATAATTTTGTAAAAGGAAGATGCACAAGATGAAGACCCAAAGATGGACATAAAAGGCATGGACACTTGAAGCTTTGGATGTGGATTCAAGTGGGAGTTCATGGACACATTTTGATGTGTCATCTTAACCCTTAGGAAAGACCTTATGACAACACTTGTGATGGCAAACAAGTGTGGTCAACTTAGTGGCTATGGTTATGCACTTATGTTCGTATGATTATGCTTGTTTGAATGGTTGTTATATGATTGTTGGTTGATATTTGGATATGCTTAACAACTCATTAACAAACTTAACAAGCTGAAAATTGATGGTTCTTTATCATTAAGTGGTTAATAAAAGGTTATTAAGAGGATTAATGATTTTAATAAAAAGGGTTTTAATAAAAATGAACCATAGGGTACCTTGTATTTGAAAGCATGCAAATACAAAGTACATAGAGTTTTCTAAACTTGAATTATGAAAACTTGAAATTTCTTTTATAAACAAGTTTAACACCGTCCTTTTCATAACACTTGAGTCATTTGGAAACTCTTAATGGGATAAAGGTCACCTAACCGTTTTGAGGGAACTTGTGATTCGAGGTGGGGATACGATATTTGTTGGATAAAGGTCACCTAACCACTTATGTTGGAAAACTCACATGTGTGTGCAAGTAGGGTAACTTGATTTGCAAACCATGTTAAATGGATCACATACAATGTGTTTACAAAGGTGTTGATGGGATAAACATGCCGACTATACATATGATGTTTTAAAGTCGATCCCATACCCTAGAAGTTGCAAAGGGTTGCAATTGTCAAATCGTTGACTACCTTGTTATTTTAAATAATGGGATAAAGGTCACCTAACCACTATTTAAATGTAACGTTGGATTCTAGAATTTAAAATTGTGTGAGACACATATAAGAGTTTTAAATTATTAAAAAAATATGGACGATATAAAAAATACTAAAATTGAACTTTGTTAAATTTTGTAGATGGCCACCAACAATAATGATAACAATGAAATCCCGTCCGCTCACTCACTATCACTAAGGACCATTCTCCAAAAGGAGCGTCTAAACCATAATAATTTTATTGATTGGTTTCGAAACTTGAGAATTGTTCTCAAGCAAGAGAAATGATCATATGTTTTAGATGATCTGATTCCCGATCAACCTAATGTGGAGGATGAGGAGGCCTTTATGAATTGGGTGAAATACACTGGGGACTCGGTCCAAGTGTCTTGCCTCATGTTGGCGAGTATGACTCCAGATCTCCAAAAGGAGTATGAAAATCATGGAGCATACGACATGATAACCCAGTTGAAGGAAACGTTCCAACAACAAGCAAGGGTAGAGCGCTTCGAAACGGTTCGAGCACTCTATGCATGTCGTATGGATGACACCCAATCTATTTCATCTTATGTACTTAAGATGAAAAGCCACATCGACAACCTCGAAAGACTGAATTGTCCCGTCTTGAAAGAGTTGGCTATGGATTTAATCCTCAACTCCTTGTCAAAAAGGTTTGACAACTTTGTCATGAATTATAACATGAACGAGTGGGACAAGAATATAAGTGAGCTTCACTCTATGCTCAAAACTGCCGAGGCGGCCATGGGTAAAAGGGTTTTACCCGTTCTCACCATCAATGAAAGTGGGAACAAAAAGAGGCCTCACCCCGCACCCAAGGCAAATGTTGCCAAGGGTAAGGGGCACATTAGGGGAAAGGGAAAGGGAGTGGTTAGAGCACCACCACCAAAACCAGCAGAGAAGAAGCAAAAGGTTGCTTCAAGTGACCCATGCTTTAAGTGTAGAGAGATTGGACATTGGTCAAGAAATTGTCCAGTCCATCTCAAAGAGTTGCAAGCTAAGAGGAATGCTGGGCAAACCTCAGGTATAACTTACATGATTCATATTAATCTAAATTTAATATCTTCTAGCACATGGGTATTGGATACCGGATGTGGAACTCACATTTGTAACTTATTGCAGGGGTTCAAAAGAAGTAAGAACTTCAAGAAAGGGGATGTTTGCCTCTACATGGGGAATGGGGCAAAAGTTCAAGTTAAAGGCCGAGGGGACTACATCTTGAAGCTTCCAAATGGTTTGGAAGCAATTTTGAACAATATTTTGTATGCTCCTAGTTTAACTAGGAACATTATTTCTATTGCCCAATTAAGACAATATGGTTATGTTTTGACATTTATTGAAAATGAAATTCATGTTTCTTTAAATGGCATATTTTATTTTAAAGCTATTCTTATCAATGGTATTAATGAATTGGTTCGTGAAAACACATTATATGATAGCTCATTGTACCAAACCACCACTAAGAAACTCAAATTGGATTTGAGTGATTCCTATCTTTGGCATTGCCGTCTTGGTCATATAAACAAGAAGCGCATACAAACACTTCAAAAGAACGGTCTTTTAAAAGCAAATGAATATGACTCATTTGATGTATGTGAATCTTGTTTACAAGGTAAAATGACTAAGGCACCTTTTAGTGGCAAATCCGAAAGGGCAAAAGATTTATTAGGCATCATACATTTGGATGTATGTGGTCCTTTTAAGCCAATGACTAGGTACCATGAAAGATACTTCATTACCTTTACCGATGACTATAGTCGATATGGTTATGTGTACTTATTAAGACACAAAGATGAAGCTTTTGAAATGTTCAAAATCTTCCAAAATGAAGTAGAAAATCAACTCAACAAGAAAATAAAAATTCTCCGCACCGATAGAGGAGGTGAATACCTAAATGATGCTTTTAGAGATCATCTTAGAAATTGTGGTATCATCTCACAACTATCTCCACCTGGAACACCACAACACAATGGTGTGTCCGAGAGGAGAAATCGAACTCTATCGGATATAGTTTGATCTATGCTGGCTAAAAGCTCATAGCCTCTATCATTTTGGGGTTTCGTTTTGCTCGCGGCGGCTCGTATTTTGAATATGGACCCAACCAAGAAAGTGGAAACAACACCTTTTGAAATATGGCATGGAAGAGTTCCATCACTATCATAGTTAAAGGTATGGGTTGTGAGGCTTATGTTAAGACTCCCACCTCTAACAAGTTAGAAAGCCGTTCCACTAAGTGTATCTTCATTGGATATCCTAGAGATTTGATGGGATATTATTTCTATGATCCATTGGAACAAAAGGAGTTTGTTTCCAAGAAGGCTGAGTTCTTAGAAGCTAAGTTCCTTACGGAAGGAACTAGCGGTAGAACAGTGGATCTTGAGGAGGATCAAGAACCACAAACTGATACACGATTGGTTGACACTGGCACTCAACATGAGGATGTTGAGATGATCAAATGGTTGATCAATACACACAAAACATTAACGGATCTGATAGAATTAGCAATCCACCTGAAAGATATGGATTTTTCATGGATGGATGCTATGTGGTAGATTCCGATGAACCAACCACTCATCATGATGCATTGTCCAACTTAGATTGTGACAAATGGCTTGAAGCCATGAACGTTGAGATGCAATCCATGTATGAAAACCAAGTATGGGACTTGGTTGAACCACCTCTTAACTCCAAGATAGTTTGAAGTAAGTGGGTTTTCAAGAAGAAAACCGACATGCATGGAAACTTGGATACTTATAAAGCTAGACTTGTAGCAAAAGGTTTCACTCAAACTCAAGGGGTTGATTACGATGAGACCTGCTCACCCATTGCAATGCTAAAGTCTATTAGGATATTATTTGCCATAGCTGCTCATTATGATTATGAGATTTGGCAAATGGATGTCAAAACCGCTTTTCTGAATGGATATCTTGAGGAAGATGTCTATATGGTTCAGCCTGAAGATTTTGTCAATCAAAAGCATCCTAATAGAGTATGCAAGTTAAAGAAATCAATCTATGGATTGAAGCAAGCATCAAGAAGTTGGAACCACAGTTTTGATGAAGAAATAATCAAATTTGGTTCATCAAAAATGCTGATGAAGCATGTGTATATAAGAAAGCTAGTGGGAGCATCATCACTTTCCTAGTATTGTATGTCGATGACATTCTGTTATTTGGAAATGATATTCCAATCATGGAAGGTGTAAAAGCCTGGCTTGGAAATTGTTTCTCCATTAAGGATCTTGGTGAAGCCGCATATATTTTGGGAATAAAGATCTATAGGGATAGATCAAGGCGGTTGATAGGTTTAAATCAAAGTGCATACATTGACAAGATCTTGAAAAGGTTCAAGATGGAAAACACTAGGAAAGGTACCGTACCTATTCAAGAGGAACAATATTGAGTAAGACTCAATGTCCAAGCTCAAAGGATGAGAAAGACAAAATGAAGGGAATCCCGTATGCGTCTGCTATAGTATCCATCATGTATGCAATGAAATGCACTAGACCGGACGTGTCATGCGCTTTGGAGCATGACAAGCCGATACCAACAAAATCCTGGAAACAGTCATTAGATGGATTTTAGAACATACTTAAGTACCTAAGGAGGACCAAAGATATGTTCCTAATCTATGGATCTTATGAGGAGGAACTCGTTGTAAAGGGTTACACGGATGCGAGTTTCTGAACTGATCGGGATGATTCACGATCACAATCGGGGTACATTTCATCTTGAATGGAGGAGCAATCTCTTGGAAGAGCTCTAAGCAAGATGTGGTGGCATTATCAACTACACATCTTGTGGCAAGATGTGGGTACATTTTCTGAACTGATCGGGATAATTCACGATCACAATCGGTGGCATTATCGCTTCGTTAGCAACTCAGGAAGCTGCATCGTTAAAGAAGTTCATTGCCGATCTTGGGGTGGTCCCTTCCATTCAGGACCCCCTAGAAATCTTTTGTGATAATGAGGGTTAGATTGCTCAAATCAAGGAACCCCGTGCACATCAAAAGACTAGGCACATTGAACGAAGATTCAACTACATAAGGATGAAGTTGAAAAGGGAAAAATATGTATCCGTAAAGTTCACACGGATCAAAACATTGCTGATCCACTCACAAGCTTCTTGAAAAGGCAAAGCATGAAAGTCATACTTGTGCCATGGGACTTCAATATTCTAGTGACTGGATTTGATATTTAATTTTGTAATTAGATATTGTAATCTTTATTACTTGAATAAATTATTGGTTATAATGATTCAACTAATATTCCTATTTTGCATGTTTAAAATCCATGAGTAAAATATTTACTCAGAACGTCCGTAGTCGTTCATGCTTGTGGGAACAAGTATGAAAGTAAGACTATTATGAACTTCGATTGGTAGATATTCATATGGATGAATATATAGCAAAGGGTTGCTGCCAAAGTTCATAGATATTTATGGGATACAAATATTGGACTGACCCGCGTCTCAAATTTTACTACATGGAATCTTCTAGATTGATCATAAGTAAATTTGAGTAATGGCAAATATCATTTGGTATCCTCCGACCTGAGATACATATAGGGTTTTGATATTCACCAATGTGTTATACCTTAAGCTAGTTCTTCACTGCTCTGAAATAATGGACAGTACATAAGACTATGTTTAGGTGTGACACGAGGTGATTTTGAGGAACGTATGTAGTCAAGATGGAATTTGTTCCTCTTATTCGTTGAGAACAAGATGTCTAAGGCCTGATCAAGTTAAATCAACAAGGAATGATCATTCTGTGTCCTTGGATTTAACATGACATCTGTAACAAAAGGATAAATGATTGATTCACCTAAATCATTTCAAGTTGGATACTTGAAGGGGATGATGTTATTGAATGGCTTTTAGAAATACGTTTTAAGGGTAGTAAACCGTTGTTAGGTGGTATTTACTACTTGCATCAATCTTCTATGAATCGTGTGCAAGTGGGAGATTGTTGGATTCTTTATGCCCAAGACACATAGAATATTGATGTGGTTAGTACGTTATGATCCAAGTCGGGTCATACCCAATAACAAGCTTAGCAAAAACCAATTTTATTTAATTGATGATATGATCATGCAATTAAATAATTACACCAATTTAGAAAATGGGTTTTCTAAATAAATTGCATATGAGATGGAACAACTTATAAGGATATTTTATTCAAGAATATTATTTGAAATGTTATTTAAATTAGTTGGATAACATCAAATAATAAAAGAGTGTATGAGTTATACAATTAAAAGGTTAATTATATAACTAAAGAAGTAACTAGTTAAAATGCATTGGGTAATAAAAATTGGGTGGGAAACCCAAATTTTAAAGGGGTTCGGCCGCCCCCTCTTGGTGTGGTTGGTTCCTCTTTTTACCTTGAATAGATAAGTTGATTAACTAGCTACACACTCCAACTTCTTCTCTCCCTTACATTGTGACAACTGGTCCCAAGTTCACTATTCTAAACCCTAATTTAATGCATCCTATCCTATCTTATGAGTACTAATAATAGAAACAATTTAATTATATCAATAATGTTAGAATCACCATTTGTTATTTGATCCATTTTTATGATTCTATGTGATTTTGTGAATTTTTGTTACTTTAAGTCTTGCCTTTTAAAAAATTAGTGCCCGGGAATATTAATTAGACACCCTTACAATGAAATCAATACATTAGTGGAACAATTAAGGAAGTGTGCATGCACACACTAGGAACCCATGGCTAGAGCATGCATATGCATGCACCAATTATCAACTAACTAAATAATACCATCTTATATTCTACACATACTACACTACACAATAAATTAACACTACCTATTATTAATTATCTACATTAAAAATTTAAATTAAAAATGCCCACAAGAGGACAAATTCGGCTTCCCCTTAACCACCAATGAATGCTTTTGTCTACCACTACACTCCACCCTTCCTAAACACCCATTCACTACACATGCATTCTTCACTTTTTGCAAGACACACTCTCATTCTATTCCTCTCCTCTCTCTCTCTCTAGAACTCAGCTGAAACACACACCCAAACTCTCCCATTTCAGCCTCATTCCAGCAGCAAAATCGTGAACTACAACAACAACACATCGGCCAACACCAAAACCGCAAGAAGGTGTCTCTTTGTGAAGCTTTTGGTGCTTGAATCTTACAAAACCGTGGACTCCAGCTTTTGTTCAAGATTTTCCAGCCTTGTCCAAGGAGATTCTAGCCATTCACGACGATCAACACCTTCCAAACCGTGAGTTACATCAAGTGTAAGCTCCATGTGCTCGGTTTTGGACATTTCTATTGTTTCTTCATTTTTCACCTAAAAACCATACTTTTTCTTGTCGTAGCAGAAACTTCTCACCATCACCTTGTTCTTAAGGATTTTCCAACGTTCTTGAAGGTATATCACATGGTAGAATAGTCATTCTAAGGGGTATAACCCGATTTACCCCTTAGAAAACCCTATTTTTGGTGCTTTGCACCATCCAACTTGTGTACGTTGTAACCTTTAGAACTAACCTTGTAACCTCCTTTAAAATGGCTCATTAAACTCCTAATAATCTGTTTTGAATGTTACAAATGGTTGTACACCATGAATGCAAGGTATTAGCACAAGAACACCATGAAAAACCCCTCTTTCTACAAGTAGCAACCTCTTTTAGACACTTGTTGAAAACCCTCTCAAACAAGGTTCATAACCTGATCAAAAACGACTTTTAAACACCCTAATAATCTGATTTTTAAGTTAGACCAATTGTGGTAATGGTTAAACTCAAGTTACAATGATTTACACAAGTGTAATGGTCGGTTATGACATTTTCTATATATTTAAAGTCTATGGATGTGTAGAACAACTAGGCCACAATTTGGGATTGTTATTTCAGTAGGTTTGTATGAATATTAAGAGTTTTAATATTGTTTAATCTCTGGAACAACGAACATGTTGTGTTTAGACCTTTTGGTCACTTTCGGGACCCGAAAACATGTTAAAATTACTTAAGAACAAGAAAACTTGGGCTATAAACTTTTTAAAGATAATTCCAGGTTCATTAAGGATTAATAAAGTGTTCTGGAGTCAATGGGAATTTTTAGTGGTCAAAAGGTAATTTAAATGGTTTTTTAAGTGAAAACGGGTGCTAACCGAGAGACGTTTTGAGGAAAATCTAAGAAAAATGGGGATAAGGTTAGAAATTATAAAAATCATGTTATTAAAGTAGGTTAAATGATAAAATAACTTCAAAAGTAGAATGGTTGGTCAAACAAGCTTTTAAAATGGTCAAACCCGGTTAAAAACGCGTTTTAACGGTTTAAACGTAAAAACAAGTCTTTCCACTACTAGAGGCAAATTTTGTGATTTAAAATGTTGGAAAATTATAAAAATTACTTAAAAAAATTTATCTACTGGTCCTAGACTCAAAAACATGAAAACTCATAGGTAACCATCTTAAACCCTTTGGTTTTACCGTAACCGGCAATGTTAAACGCGTAATTTATAAACCGAGTCCATAAACTGAAAATTTTGGTATATGTCCTTAAAATTAAGTTAGATTAAGGTCTTTAACCTGATTTTTGGTTATAAAGGTCATCTAATACAAGAAACCAAACTTAAGGGTAGAAACTGTCAATTTTGAAACTTCAGGGGCTAAACTGTAAAATTTTGTTAAACTTCATAGTCGACTCCAATAAGCACTTTAGTCACATGAATAGCATATTTACCATATATTCTTGACTTAGTAATGTAGAAACCCTTAATTGTATGAGAAACCTTGACTTTCCATAAAAGGAAACTTTTTATACAAACCCTAATCGAATCAAAGCCGAATCCGACCAACTAAGACTTAGACACTCTTGTTGCACCTTAAATAGGTTTAGAGAAGTAGCTAATCAATTAATATATTCATGTTAGGGTGCTAGACTTGATATATTCCCGGCACACGAAGGATTCTTTTGCTTAATATCTAAGGTGAGTTCTAGTGATCCCTTTTTACTTACTGTTTTTGGGATGAAACATGCTCTTTTGTTTTATGAACTATGATTGTGCTTTACTTGATGCTTGTATGTGGGACTTTTGGATACCTGCTGACACTTATATCATGATCATTAATTCTTTTGTGAACCGCTTGCTTTATATGGATAGATCTATTTGGGGAATCCCCCACACACAGTGGCTCCCGCTACAGGGGGTACCCCACTGAGATCCTGAGTGATCGTATGTGGCATGTAACAAGTTTTGATTAAGAAACTATGGTGAACCATCCTAGCAGGTATGGTTCACTAATTTGAGGCTTGGTTCCTTCCTTCGGGAATATCCGGTTAACCACAAGTTTAGAAGAGGCCAACCGGGGACCAAGTGCAGGGTTGATTGTGATGCCCCACAATGACTGATACTAAAAATGATGCTTTTAAAATCAAATGAGATTTTTCACAAGCTTTCACACTTGATTCTAAAACCTTTACTGTGGACTTTAAGAGTTCCTTTTATTGTTTTTGAAACTTTAAGCACTTGAATTCACCAACTTTTTAGTTGACACTATTTTCTTTTGAGCATGTTTCAGGTAACCCGTGAAGACTCTTAGCTATTATGGAAGACTTAGACTCAACCCCGAGACCATGGCATTGTTTGTGTGACCAATTTGTGACTTGAACAATTTGATACAATGAATATATAATTTATGTTGAAACATGTAAACATTTGGGGGCTGGATCTGTTTCCAGCCCGGTGTCTTTTAAAAACTTGAAATGCCATATGATGTTCTCTCCCTTTGAGCTCTTATATTGGTTTGTTTCCGCTGCCATGTATGTTGTTGCTAATCTGTGACATCCCACCCTACCTGGGCCCGGGGGTGTGACAGATTGGTATCAGAGCCAAAGGTTGTAGAGAAGTCGAGAATACCATAGTAGACCCTAGGCTACAACCCAGATACCCTAGGACTGTCCTTGTGGGAAAGTGTTGGAATGATCGGGTTGGGTAAATTGATGACTACACTTGATCAACGTAATCATGAATTTACCGGACGCGTAATTTCCATCACGAACCTCTAAGTTATGTTTGGACTTTTTTGTTTAATGCTGATTAACTTTGAAACTTATTTTGACTGGATATTTGAAATGGATTTTTTTAAGATGAACTGTTTTGCCTGATATTATTTTGAGAAACAATTGATTCTAATATCATTGATGAGGAATACATAAAGATTCCTGATACTAATGCCATCACTAGTACTATGAGTATATTATTACTAGTAAGACTATCATGAGCTACGAGAAACCAAATTACTCATGATGTCTTTTTACAGGAAACAAACTATGGCTGACAAGGGAAAGGCACCTGCTTACCCTACTGAGAGCAGTGCACCAACAGGGGACACCAAGAAGGCAAAACCGCGCGCACTGAGTATGAAGAATACCTTAGGAGGTGTGGACACCCAGGTTGGATATCCTTCACGTCTGAGGTTACTAAAGCTTCTGAGGAGTCTTCTTCAACGACACCTCGGAGGAGCCGGACACGCTCCTACTCGCCGCATGTTGCCGCTCCATCCCACTTACCTATCCCTCTTATTGGGAATAGGGGAGCACGCACCATCACTCGTCCATGTAAGAGTGCTAGACCTGGACCTTCGGTCTCATTTAGGATGCCACCTCCTCCTCCACCACCGGTTAGGACTCCTATACCCGCACCACCGCCGTTCGAGCCACACCGACGCCACCCACAGGAGGAGCCCTGGATGCCTCCGAGGCACAGCATGTACGACGGCCCTAGCGTACTGGCAGGGGATAGGTACTCCCAATCCAGCCGCCGGGCAAGTGACTTAGGACCCACTGATGCAGCACTGGAGGAGCTCTTGAGGACCGTCCGTCGCCACGAGCTGACTCTTCAGCACGCTACCCGGACCTCCCAGTCTGCTCAATTCCAAGCTATGATGGCGTTACACGGGGTGCAGAGGTTGGAGCAGGAGCAGAGGAAGAAGAGCTTGGGATGGATGGGATGGCTAAAGAAAAAGTGGATGTGAAGGTGACATGTAGAAGGAGGAAGGATATCTGTCTTTGAATAGTTGAAGGAAACAATCTTATCACTATCTGACATTATTATTATTATTATTATTATTATTATTATTATTATTATTATTATTATTATTATTATTATTATTATTATATTATTATTATTCATGGGGGTGATGGCACCTTCCACTTTGTAAGAGCTAGACTCTAATACTATTGACTTTGTCTTATTTTGAACTGATTTCTACGATATAATGCTGTTGAAACATTTATGATTATCTGTCATGTGTTGTGTATTTCATGGTGTTGGGCCATGCCATTCTTGATGACTGTTTAAACTGTTTAAATTAGTAATATGTGGGAAATTGGAAGGTTGTGTATAATTATACACCGTATTCTCTCCTCATATAATGGAAGCCTTGTAGGGAAGTGATGCGTAGATTGTTTGATACAAATTATGAGATGCTAAAATGACTTTATCTGTGATACTATCAGAATGCCTACCAGAAGAGGGACACGTATCGGGAGACAAGGAGCCTACCGAGGTCGTCATGAAGGAACAGGGCGAACCAGAAATCAACCTCCTACTCCTCCAGAGACTCCCATCAGGGGGAATGCTAACCCAGGGAATGATGAGAGGATAGCAAATCTCGTAGCACAGCAAATTGCTCACGCGATACCAACCATCATCGCTCAGATCAATGCTGACCGGAATGATGCCGGAGGTAGTAATGGGACTGAAAACAACGAGGAATCTAAGGCGTTAAGGAATGGATGCTCCTATAAGACCTTTATGGCATGCAAACCTAAGGACTTCTATGGCACTGAGGGTGCTATAGAGACTTACAGATAGATTGACGAGATGGAGGCTGTACTGGACATCAGCGAATGCAAACTGGACCACATGGTGAGATTCGCTTCTCAATCGCTGAAGGGATCGGCATTGGAGTTGTGGAAGACGATCACTCAAGCTCGGGGAAGGAATACTGCAATGCAAATGAGCTGGACCGAATTCAGAGAGCTGATAACCAATAAGTATTGCCCTGTCAATTTACTTGAGAAGCTAGAATCGGAGTTCCTGAGCCTGGAGATGAGAGGTCCCAATTACACGGAGTACATCAATCACTTCTTAGCCCTATCCTGGCTAGTGCCACACCTGGTGACACCCGAATCCAAAGGCGTAGCACGATTCATCTGGGGGCTACATCCCAGAGTTAGAGGAATGGTCCGATCCTCCAAGCCCTTGACTCTACAATCCGCAGTTGACCTCACCAGCAGTTTGACCGATGACGTAGTTAGGGCTGGATGGACTGAGAAAATTAAGAGTGATGAGAAGAAGAAGTTTGTTGGAGAGAAAAGAAGGTGGTTTGAAGCAAAGAAAGCAGTTGGAAGTAGTAGCGGGTCAGGAAGGAAAAGTTTCGAAGGTGCGAGACGTGATGATCTGGGAAGCAAGACCCGGAGGCTGTATACGGGAACAAGCCTATTTTGCAACAAGTGCAAGCTACACCATCAAGGGGAATGCAACCCAATGCCCTGCTTTAGGTGCAAAAGGACGGGCACCTGATCAAGGATTGTACTTTCATACCAGGGAAGCAATGCTATGAATGCGGGGATCCAGGACACATGAGGAGCAAGTGTCCTAAGCTGGGTAGAGATAAGGATGCCAAGCCCAATAAGCCTAAGGGAAGAGCTTTTATGATAGACCCAGCTGGAGCCCGAAAGGAACCTGATGTGGTTAACGTTACGTTTCTTGTAAACAATCATCCTGCTACCGTTTTGTTTGATATTGGAGCGACTGCTAGTTTTATCTCTAGTGCTTTTAGATCCTTGATTGACCAAGCTACGTGTACCTTAGCCAATACGTTTACCGTCGAATTAGCTGATGGCAACATTTTAGAAACTAATGAAATCCTCAAGGATTGTTCAATGAACCTAAATGGAAATACATTAAAAATAGATCTGATGCCCATTAAGTTAGGAGGATTCGATGTGGTTATTGGCATGGACTGGCTAGCTAAGAACAGAGTCGAAATTGTTTGTGATGAACGCCTACTCAATATACCGTTGAACGACAAAGAAGTGCTAGTGGTGCAAGGAGAAAGGAGTAACACTTTATGCCCCATGATATCCTATTTAAAAGCTACCAAGAGCTTAAGGAAGGGATGCTCAGCTTTCATAGTCAACGTGATGAAGACCAAAGAGGAGAAGAAGATTTCAGATATCCCACTGGTTTCTGAATACACTGAAGTGTTTCCGGAAGACCTACCGGGGCTTCCCCCGAATCGACAAGTAGAATTCCAAATAGATTTGCTGCCTGGCGCTGCACCGATAGCCAAAGCGCCGTATCGACTCGCCCCTCTTGAAATGAAGGAACTGATGATGCAAATTCAATTATTGGACAAAAGGATTCATACGTCCGAGTGTCTCTCCATGGGTGCCCCGGTGCTATTTGTGAAAAAAAAGGACAGAACCTTACGCATGTGCATTGACTACCGAGAGCTAAATAAGCTGACCATAAAGAACCGTTACCCTCTCCCGAGGATAGACGACCTATTCGATCAACTTCAAGGAGCAAGCTACTTCTCCAAGATAGATTTGAGATCCGGTTACCACCAACTGAAGATAAGAGAAGAAGACATACCCAAGGCGGCTTTCCGAACTAGGTATGGACACTATGAGTACTTAGTCATGCCTTTTGGACTGACTAATGCAGCAGCAGCATTCATGGATCTCATGAACCGTGTATGCCGCCCATATCTCGACAAGTTTATGATTGTGTTCATCGACGACATTCTCATCTACTCCAGTAATAAGGAAAAACACAAGAAGCATCTCAGACTAATTCTTGAGTTACTCAAGAATGAGCAACTATATGCCAAATTTTCTAAATGTGAATTTTGAATGCGAGAGATCCAATTTCTAGGGCATGTAGTGAATAAGAATGGGATTCAAGTTGACCCTTCCAAGATTGAAGCCATAAAGAATTGGAAGATTCCTGAAACTCCCACTGAGATTAGGCAATTCCTAGGATTGGCCGGGTACTACCGACGATTCATAAAGGACTTCTCGCGCATTGTGCAACCATTGACCGCACTGACTAAGAAGAACAAAACCTTTGTGTGGGAACCAGAGCAAGATGAAGCCTTTGAGACGCTCAAGGAAAAGTTATGCAGTGCATCTGTTCTGGCACACCCAGAAGGAGTCGAAGACTTCGTAGTCTATTGTGACGCCTCGCGTCAGGGGTTAGGATATGTGCTAATGCAACGCAACAAGGTCATTGCCTATGCATCTAGACTGCTAAACGATCACGAGAAAAACTATACTACGCACGATCTGGAATTAGGTGCCGTGGTGTTTGCTCTCAAAATATGGAGGCACTATCTCTATGGCACGAAGTGCGTCATTTACACTGACCATCGAAGTTTGCAACACATTCTCGACCAGAAGATGCTAAATATGCGTCAGAGAAGATGGGTTGAGTTGTTAAACGACTACGAGTGTGAAATCCGTTATCATCCTGGTAAGGCCAATGTGGTGGCAGATGCTTTGAGCAGAAAGGAGAGAGAAAACCCACTTTGTGTACGAGCTTTAAGGATAAGTGTGTACACTGACCTAATTGCAAGGCTGAAAGAAGCTCAAAGTGAAGCGTTAAAGGAGGAAAATTTAGCGGGAGAAGGAGTAACTGGAATGGAAAATCGATTTGAAACAGGAAATGATGGTACATATAAGTGCGAAGGGAGAACTTGGGTGCCAAAGCTTGGGGGAATTCGAGAGGTAATTCTCAACGAAGCTCACAAATCTAGGTATTCAGTTCACCTTAGAAGTGATAAAATGTACCAGGATTTGAAGGCACTTTTCTGGTGGCTTGGAATCAAGAAATCAATCGCTGTTTACGTCGGAAAATGTCTAACGTGTGCCATGGTAAAAGCTGAAAACCAAAAACCATCAGGGACGTTGCAGCAGCCAGAAATCCCAGAATGGAAATGGGATAACGTCACGATGGATTTTGTTACTAAGTTACCCAGAACGTCTAGAGGTCATGATGCTATTTGGGTAATAGTGGATAGACTAACCAAATCAGCTCACTTCTTACCAATTCGGGAAGTCTATGACATGTCAAGACTGGCTCAACTGTATATCAATGAAATAGTGGCTAGGCATGGTGTGCCACTATCAATAATCTCCGACCGTGATAGTCGTTTCACTTCGCGTTTCTGGAAATCACTCCAATGAGCTTTAGGAACCCGACTGGACTTAAGCACGGCTTACCACCCGCAAACTAATGGTCAAAGCGAAAGGACTATTCAAACTTTAGAAGATATGCTGAGAGCTTGTGTGATTGATTTTGGGGGGAACTGGGATAACCATCTTCCATTGGTGGAGTTCTCCTATAGTAACAATTACCATGCAAGTATCAATGCAGCTCCGTATGAGGCTCTCTACGGTAGGAAATATCGGTCACCATTGAGTTGGAATGAAATTGGTGATAGCCAAGTGCTGGGGCCAGACATCGTATTGGAGACCACCGATAAGATTTTCAAAATCAAGGAACGTCTACGGGCAGCAAGGGACCGTCAAAAGAAATACGCTGATAGGAGACGAAAACCATTAGAGTTTCAGATAGGTGATAGAGTAATGCTGAAAGTAGTACCATGGAAAGGAACCGTGAGATTCAGAAAAAGAGGAAAGTTAAGCCCAAGAACATTGGACCATTCGAAATACTTGCAAGAATCGGTCCTGTGGCTTACAAGTTGAAACTACCTCAGAAATTGAGTTATATACACGACACCTTCCATGTGTCAAACTTGAAGAAGTGTTTGGTAGACAAAACCTTGGAGCTACAGTTAAAGGAGACTAGAATCAATGATAAGCTGAACTTCGTGGAAGAACCCATAGAGATCACGGACAGCTTGGTTAAGCAACTCAGGCGAAGCCGCATACCCAAGGTTAAGGTTAGATGGAAATCGAGACGAGGGCCGAAATTCACTTGGGAACATGAAGACGAGATGAGGAAGAATTACCCGCATCTCTTCAAAACGAACCCGTCCAGATTCTAATCGTAGCTAAAATTTCAGGACGAAAATTCCTAAACGGTGGGAGAATGTGACAACCGGTCCCAAGGTCACTATTCTAAACCCTAATTTAATTGCATCCTATCCCATCTTATGAGTACTAATAATAGAAACAATTTAATTATATCAAAATGTTAGAATCACCATTTGTTATTTGATCCATTTTTATGTTTCTATGTGATTTTGTGAATTTTTGTTACTTTAAGTCTTGCCTTTTAGAAAATTAGTGCCCGGGAATATTAATTAGTCACCCTTACAATGAAATCAATACATTAGTGGAACAATTAAGGATGTGTGCATGCACACACTAGGAACCCACGGCTAGAGCATGCATATGCATGCACAACAATTATCAACTAACTAAATAATACCATCTTATATTCTACACAATAGTGCACTACATAACAAATTAACACTACCTATTATTAATTATCTACATTAAAAATTTAAATTAAAAATGCCAACAAGAGGACAAATTCGGTTGCCCCCTCAACCAACAATGAATGCTTTTGTTAACCACTACACTCCACCCTTCCTAAACACCCATTCACTACACATGCATTCTTCACTTTTTGCAAGATACACTCTCATTCTATTCCTCTCCTCTCTCTCTCTCTCTCTCTCTCTCTCTCAAACTCAGCTGAAACACACACCTAAACTCTCCCATTTCAGCCTCATTCCAGCAGCAAAATCATGAACTACAACAACAACATCATCGGCCAACACCAAAACCGCAAGAAGGTGTCTCTTTGTGAAGCTTTTGGTGCTTGAATCTTACAAAACCGCGGACTCCAGATTTTGTTAGAGATTCTCCAGCCTTGTCCAAGGAGATTCTAGCCATTTTTTCCAAGGAGATTCTAGCCATTCATGACCATCAACACCTTCCAAACCGTGAGTTACATCAAGTGTAAGCTCTATGTGCTCGGTTTTGGACATTTCTATTGTTTTCTTCATTTTTCACCTAAAAACCTTACTTTTTCTTGTTGTAGCAGAAACTTCTCACCATCACCTTGTTCTTAAGGAGCTTCCAATGTTCTTGAAGGTATATCACATGGTAGAATAGTCATTCTAAGGGGTAGAACCCGATTTACCCCTTAGAAAACCCTATTTTTGGTGCTTTGCACCATCCAACTTGTGTACCTTGTATCCTTTGAGAACTAACCTTTTAACCTTATTTCTAATGGCTCATTAAACTCCTAATAATCTGTTTTGAATGTTACAAATGGTTGTACACCATGAATGGAAGGTATTAGCATAAGAACACCATGAAAAACCCCTCTTTCTACAAGTAGCAACCTCTTTTAGACACTTGTTGAAAACCCTCTAAAACAAGGTTCATAACCTGCTAAAAATGACTTTTAAACACCCCAATAATCTGATTTTTAAGTTAGACTAAGTTGTGGTAATAGTTAAACTCATGTTACAATGATTTACACAAGTGTAATGGTCGGTTATGATATTTTCTATATATTTGAAGTCTATGGATGTGTAGAACAACTAGGCCACGATTTGGGACTGTTATTTCAGTAGTTTTTTTATCAATATTAAGAGTTTTAATATTTTTTAATCTCTGGAACAACGGACATGTTGTGTTTAGACCCATTTTGGTCACTTTCGGAACCCGAAAACATGTTAAAATTACTTAAAAACAAGAAAACTTGGGCTATAAACTTTTTAAAGAGAATTACAAGTTCATTAAGGATTAATAAAGTGTTCTGGAGCCAATGGGAATTTTTAGTGGTCAAAAAGTAATTTAAATGGATTTTTAAGTGAAAACGGGTGCTAACCGAGAGATGTTTTTGAGGAAAATCTAAGAAAAATGGGAATAAGGTTAGAAATTATAAAAATCATGTTATTCCAGTAGTTTAAATGATGAAATAACTTCAAAAGTAGAATGGTTGGTCAAACAAGCTTTTAAAATAGTCAAACCCGGTTAAAACGCGTATTAACGGTTTAAAGGTAAAAACGAGTCTTTCCACTACTAGAGGCAAATTTTGTGATTTAAAAGGTTGGAAACTTATAAAAATGACTTTAAAAAAGTTATCTACTGGTCCTAGACTCAAAAACATGAAAACTCATAGGTAACCATCTTAAACCCTTCGGTTTTACCGTAACCGGCAACGTTAAACGCGTAATTTAGAAACCGAGTCCATAAACTGAAAATTTGGGTATATATCCTTAAAATTAAGTTATATTAAGGTCTTGAACCTATTTTTGGTTATAAAGGTCATTTAATACAAGAAACCAAACTTAAGGGTAGAAACTGTCAATTTTGAAACTTCAGCAGCTAAACTGTAAAATTTTGTTGAACTTCATAATCGACTCCAATAACCACTTTAGTCACTTGAATAGCATAGTTACCATATATTCTTAACTTAGTAATGTAGAAACCCTTGATTGTATGAGAAACCTTGACTTTCCATAAAAGGAAACTTTTTATACAAACCCTAATCGAATCAAAGCCGAATCCGACGAACTAAGACTTAGACACTCTTGTTGCACCTTAATTAGGTTTAGAACAGTAGATAATCAATTAGTGTATTCATGTTAGGGTGCTAGACTTGAGATATTCCCGGCACACGAAGGATTCTTTTGCTTAATATCTAAGGTGAGTTCTAGTGATCCCTTTTTACTTACTGTTTTTGGGATGAAACATGCTCTTTTGTTTTATGAACTATGATTGTGCTTTACTTGATGCTTGTATGTGGGACTTTTGGATACCTGCTGACACTTATATCATGATCATTAATTCTTTTGTGAACCGCTTGCTTTATATGGATAGATCTATTTGGGGAATCCCACACACAGTGGCTCCCGCTACAGGGAGGTACCCCACTGAGATCCTGAGTGATCGTATGTGGCATGTAACAAGTTTTGATTAAGAAACTATGGTGAACCATCCTAGCAGGTATGGTTCACTGATTTGAGGCTTGGTTCCTTCCTTCGGGAATATCCGGTTAACCACAAGTTTAGAAGAGGCCAACCGGGGACCAAGTGCAGGGTTGATTGTGATACCCCACGATGACTGATACTAAAAATGATGCTTTTAAAATCAAATGAGATTTTTCACAAGCTTTCACACTTGATTCTAAAACCTTTACTGTGGACTTTAAGAGTTCCTTTTATTGTTTTTGAAACTTTAAGCACTTGAATTCACCAACTTTTTAGTTGACACTATTTTCTTTTGAGCATGTTTCAGGTAACCCGTGAAGACTCTTAGCTATTATGGAAGACTTAGACTTAACCCCGAGACCATGGCATTGTTTGTGTGACCAATTTGTGACTTGAACAATTTTATACAATGACTATTTAATTTAAGTTGAAACATGTAAACATTTAGGGGCTGGATCTGTTTCCAGCCCGGTGTCTTTTAAAAACTTGAAATGCCATGTGATGTTCTTTCCCTTTGAGCTCTTATATTGGTTTGTTTCCGCTGCCATGTATGTTGTTGCTAATCTGTGACATCCCACCCTACCTGGGCCCGGGGGTGTGACACACATGCAAAAGAACCAAAAGAAAAACTCTCTCATTCTCATGAAGTATTCTCGGCTGGAACAAGGTTCTTAGCAGATTTTCTTTGGTTATTTGGTGTTCAAATCCTAGCAACACAAGTGCTTGCTTGAAGCTTGAGGGTATGGAAGCTTGAGGACACCTACCCTTGGTGTTTTGGTCGTTCAAGAACTGCCCCATCTTCATCAAATCACACGTTTTTTAGCAGCTCTACAAAGGGAGTTTGTATATGTTGTTTTGGGTTGTTGTTTCATCTTGATAGCTAGTTCATTCATATATGTTTGATCCTATGATATTGGGTTTGTTAATGATACAAAATATACCTTAATTTTTAGTTTATAAAACATATTATTAAGGTTTGATTCCGCTGCGTTTTCATGTTTAGATGGTTAGTCATCTTTGATATTGTGTCTAACAAATCCGACAGTATCGACCGATGTTAGATAAATCAGAGATTGCATTCATCGATGATATCCTGATTTATTCAAGGAGCAAAGAAGAGCATGCCAGTCACATTCGGGAAGTGTTGGAGACATTGAGAAGAGAGAAGTTGTATGTGAAGTTCTCCAAGTACGCATTCTTGTTGCGCGAAGTTCAGTTCTTGGGTCAAGTGGTAAATGCTGAAGGAATCATGGTGGACCCGGCAATGTTGAGGCCGTGATGCAATGGAAGTCTCCAAAGACGCCATCCGAGATTCGTAGCTTCTTGGGATTGCCGGCTACTACAGGAGATTTATTCAAGACTTTTCCAAGGTAGCCTCACCTTTGACTAAACTGACTCGCAAGGATGTAAAGTTCGTGTGGGGTCGAGAACATGAGGATGCTTTCGATGAGTTAAAGGTGAGATTAACGCAAGCTCCTGTCATGACATTACCCAAAGGTAGTTAAGACTTAGTAATATATTCAGATGCTTCTTATTCTGGGCTAGGTTGCGTGTTGATGCAACGCGGAAGGGTAATAGCCTACGCATCCCAACAGCTGAAAACCCACGAAGTCACTATCCCACGCACGATCTAGAACTAGCTGCTGTGGTTTTCGCATTGATGATTTAGCGGCATTACTTATACGGGACGAAGTGCACAATCTTCACAGACCACAAAAGCTTGAAGTACTTCTTTGAGCAGAAAGATTTGAACATGACGTAGAGGCGATGGTTGAAACTCATAAAGGATTACAATTACGAGATCTATTACCATCCGGGCAAGGCCAACATGGTGGCAGGTGCCCTTAGCCGAAAGGAGAGACCCAAGCCGATTAGGGTGAAAGCTTATCAGTTGATTATGACCTCTGACATGATGACGCATGTCAAGGAGTTTCAAGACGAGGCTTTGAAAGAAGATCGCCTTAACTCTGAAAGGATGAAAGGTCTAGTCACGGAATTTGGTGAGAACACTTTTGGCATTAGAACCCGATTCGGACGAATGTGGATTCCTCGTTATGGGGATTTACATGGCAAGATCATGGACGAGGCTCATAAGACTCGATACTCCATTCCTCATGGTGCTACCAAGATGTACCACGATATGAAGAAGGATTATTGGTGGCCGGGTATGAAGCGTGATGTGTCAGAGTATGTGAGTAAATGCCTTACTTGTTTGCAAGTGAAGGCGGAGCATTAGAAGCCGTACGGGAAGATCCAACCTTTGGATATACCCGAGTGGAAGCGGGAGCATATCACGATGGACTTTATTACGAAGTTACCACGTACCCCGAAAGGGTATGATGCTATATGGGTGATAGTTGATCGTTTGGCGAAGAGTGCTTACTTCCTAGCGATCCGAGAGACATATTCTTCTGAGAGACTCGCGGATCTATTTATCAAAGAGATTGTAGCTCGTCATGGTGTGCCGGTGTCTATTATGTCTGATCGTGACACTCGGTTTACATCCAATTTTTGAAAGAAATTCCATGATGCGATGGGGACGAGGCTATACATCAGCACGGCTTATCATCCTCAGACGGACGGTCAGTCTGAGAGGACGATCCAGACACTTGAGGATATGCTTCGAGCATGCATGATCAATTTTGGAGGAAGTTGGGATGACCATCTGCCGTTAGCAGAATTCTCGTACAACAACAGTTGTCATGCCAGCATTGGCATGCCACCATACGAGATTCAATATGGTAGAAGATGTAGGACACCCGTTTGCTGGGGTGACATTGGTCAGAAAGAATTGGGAAGTATTGAGGTGATTGAAGCTACGACTGAAAAGCTCGAAAAGATCAAAGCCTTCATGAAGGCAGCCAAAGATAGGCAAAAGTCGTATGCCGATAAACAACGTAGACCGATTGAGTTCCAGGTGGGTGATAGGGTTATGTTAAAAGTCTCGCCTTGGAAAGGTATCATTCAGTTTAGAAAGCGGGGTAAGTTGAGTCCGAGGTATATAGGACTTTTCCGAATCATTTCTCGAGTAGGAGAGGTGGCCTATAGGTTAGAACTACCCGATGAGTTAAGTTGGATTCACCCGACATTCCATGTATCTTATCTGCGGAAGTGTTTAGCAGACAAGGATATGATTGTACTACTGGAGGACACTGAAGTGGATGAATGGCTCAATTACGTGGAGCAACCAGTGGCGATCATTGATCGTAAAGAGAAGAGGTTAAGAAATAAAGTGGTTCCTCTTGTGAGTGTACCGTGGAAGCACAGGATGTGATCCGAGTCTACATGGGAGATTGAAGAAGAGATGAGGCAACATTACCCTCATCTGTTTAAGGAATAACAGGTTTCGGGGACGAAACCTATATATGGGAGGTGGACTTGTAACACCCGATTATTTTTAAAGTTATGAAGGAAGGAATAAAAGTAAAGGAAAAGAAAGAAAAGCTCTAAAACCCAAGTTGAAGGGTTAAAAGTGTCAAAATGACAAAATGTCAAAAAGTTGGTACAAAAGTGGGCATGGCCGCCCACTCTTGCCTGCACACTTCTCCAATTTTGTTCTAGAGAGAAAGAGAGAGAGCAGAAAACTCTCGAAAGTTGTAGAAGAAGCAGTAGAATTCAAAGTTTTTGGTCAGAATTCTTGGTTTTGTGATGTTATAAATAGTTCTAGTCTCGGTCATGTGCTTAAAGGTGTTATTGTATGTTCGGGTGGTGTTTGTGTGTGGGTTTTAGGTGTTAAACACGACTGAGAAAGCTCAAGAGAAGGGTTCAAACCCGAAAGCAGCTAAGGTGAGTTCTAGAACCCCCTTTTCATCATGTTATGAACAACTTTGGGGCTGGAAAATGCATGTGTGTATGTTTTTATAAAATTAAGTTTCTACTCGTATGTGTGTGTGAATGTGTATGTGGGTGGGCATATGTTTTGGGTGTAAACGATATTATGGTTATGATTAAGTATGTATTTTGTTGCTTAGAATGTAGGAACTAAGCTTAGAACATGCTAGATTTGGATTTGGGATTGAAACTAAGCTGATTAGTAAGAGTTAGTTGCTCAAACATCTAAACAGTAACCCATGCATCCAACGGTTTAATTTTCTAAGTGTTCCCAACCACCCAAAAGCCCGACCGCCTAAACAGTGCCCAACCACCTAAGTGCCCATGCGTCTAAGTCAGGCCCATACGGCTGAATAGTACCCAACCATCTAGAATATTGCTCAGGATGACTAAGTGTTAGGCCCAAACGTCTAAATAGTGCCCTTGCACCAAAATAGGCCCATGCATCTAAGTGAAAAGTGACCAAGTGTAAGTCCAGACGTCTGCATAATGGCAAAACGTCTGAACAGAGCAGAAATGCCCAAATAGTGCCCATGCGTCTAGACACTTAGAATATTTCTGAAATTTCAGGAAAATGCAGATAGTCTAGGGTTTGACCTGTTTGACTATTGGGCAATGATTATCTATTTTTAATATGATTATGGGGTGTTTTAGGGTTATGAAAGAATGAGAACGAAAGTAAGAGAATGTTAACGAAAAACATGAAAAGAAACATGCTATGCATATGATGGTGAATGATGAATGTTAATGAAAGTTAAAAGTAATATTCTCTATCTGTATGTATGATGTATGATAGCGTATGAAAGTAAAGAAAGGTTTTAATGAAAGTAAAGTATTTTATATATAAAACTAGAACTCACTCAGCAATGCTAACTTTTATGTGTTTTCCAGTTGGCAGGTAAAAGTTACTGAGGATAGCACGGGGCAGCTACTTGGCATTTTTGGGATGGCATCCATTCGTTTAACAATGACATTTTTGTGATGTAATGCAATTAAAATATTTTGTAACTTTAACCGTATTGTATTACTTTGCAAAAGTTGTCATTAATATAATTATGAAATGGTTTTAATTAATTTCCGTTGCGATGTTTTAATTAACTGTATGTTTTATGTGCGATGAATGACCAACTGTGAGGTGCCCGGCAATGGGGCCTAACAATTTGGTATCAGAGCCAAAGTTTACGTGAAACGGGTAAATATTTTCCGAAAAACCTAAACTTAAACTGGGAATGGGATGAGAGGGAAGGGATGCCAGTCCAAGTAGCTACATGCCATCAGGTATTTTCTTTAATGTTAACCGGTACTATGTGCGCATGATATTTGATCTATTGCCCTTAGTAGATTTGGATACTGATGTAGTCAGGATAGGAAATGCTTGGGGTGTGAAGAGTAAAGTAAGTGGATAATCCCAACTGGCCACCGTAATTAGGGACTTACTATACTTGATATAAACTGAGCTATTACCTTGAATGACCGTGTTAGTGTTTAAATCTTATAGTGTATTAGAGGATGGCTGGAGGTAGGTCTTCTAAGGCTTAACGAGGCGGAGCACGTGATGGACGTGGTGCTAAACCACAGGCCACAAGAGGAAGGCACAAGGCTTATCATCCTCAGACGGATGGCCAGTCAGAGAGAACCACACAAACACTTAAAGATATTCTACGGGCATGTGTCATTGATTTTAGAGGATGTTGGGATAACCACTTACCGTTAGCTGAGTTCTCATATAACAATAGTTATCATGCCAGCATTGGTATGCCACCTTATGAGATGCTATACGGTAGGAGATGTAGATCACCAGTTTGTTGGGGTGACATTGGTCAAAAACAATTGGAAAGTATTTAGGTGATCGAGGCTAGGACTAAGAAACTAGAAAAGATCAAAGCCTTTATGAAGGCAGCTAAGGATAGACAGAAGTCGTATGCTGATAAGAGATGTAGACCGATTGAGGTCCAGGTGGGTGATAGGGTTATGTTGAATGTCTCACCTTGGAAAGGTATCATTCAGTTTAGAAAGCGGGGCAAGTTAAGCCCGAGGTATATAGGGCCTTTCCGAATTAATGCTCAAGTGGGAGAGGTGGCCTATAGGTTGGAACTACCCGATGAGTTAAGTGAATTCACCGACATTCGATGTATCTCATCTGCGGAAGTGTTTAGCTAACAAGGATATGGTGGTACCACTGGAGGATATTGAAGTTGATGAAGGGGGATATTGAAGTTGATGAACGGCTCAGTTATGTGGAGCAACTAGTGGCTATCATTGATCATAAAGAGAAAAGGTTAAGGAATAAGGTGGTTCCCCTGGTGCGAGTACAGTGGAAACATAGAAAGGGATCCGAGTCTACGTGGGAGAATGAGGAAGAGATGAGACGGCAATACCCACATCTGTTCGAGGAATGACAAGTTTCGGGGACGAAACCTATTTAAGGGGGGTGGACTTGTAACAACTGGATATTTTTAATAGACAAGAAAGAAAGAATAAACGTGAATTAAAGAAGGAAATATAGTTTAATCCAAGTTGAGGGGTTAAAAGTGTCAAATGGACAAAATGTATCAAAAGTGGGCGCAAAAGGTGGTATGGCCGCCCATGTTGTCTGCACATTTCATTTCTGTTGATTTTATAGAGAGAGAAAGAGCAGAAAGCTCTCGGGTTTTTGAAGAAGTAGAAAAAGGAAGTCAAATTCAAGGTAAGAATTTGATGTTTTAAGGTGTTCTTGACTGATTTCAGCTTGGGTTTGTGCTTATATGTGTTTGTGTGTTTGGTTATGTGTTTTGGTGGGTTTTTAGGTGTTTGAACTCATAAGTGCATTCGGGTTTGACGAAGTCGATCCGAAAGATTGCCAAAGGTGAGTTTAGAACCCTACTTTTACATGTTTTAACTGATTTTAGGGCTGGAAATGCATGTTTAAATGTTTTATAATATGGATGTGTATACCCGTATGTATGTGCGAATGTGTATGTGGGTGGGTGTATATCTTGGGTGATTTATTGTTATGATGATGTTGTGTATGTGTTCCTAATGCTTAGAATCTTAGAACTAAGTTTAGAACATGGTAGAATTGAATTTGGGCTTGAATTATGGTGATGTTAGTTATAAGTAGTTGGTCATGCGCCTGAAATAGTACCCTGCGCCCAACTACCTGAATGTCTAAGTGTGCCCAAACGCCCAAAGCCCATGCACTCCAACAGTGCCGAATGCCCGAAGTGCCCATGCACCTAGAATGTTGCCAGAAACGACTAAGTGTAGGCCATGTGCCCGTATAGTGCCCATGCGCCTAAGAGTTTTCCCATGCGCCTAAGTGTTCCTATGCGCTTGAGAGGACATGCGCCTGCATAGTGCCCATGCGCCTACATAGTGCTCATGTGCCTAGAATACTTAGAATTATTTCTGAATTTTGGGAAAAAGGGAAATTTTAGGTTATGACATGGAATGTTCCTGGGGTGATGTGTGATTATTAGATAGGGGTGCTAAATGATGATGTGTGATGATTAGATGATGATATGTGATGATGCCTGATGATGTGTGACGTATGTTTTGTTCCTTAATACGTATTATTTACGTGGCTCATGTAGTGTGATTATGTTAGTATACGTAAAGTATTATCTTAACGAAGCGAAAGAATTAAGATAATGAGAAGTGGAACATAATGAACGAATCAAAGCCTTGCAAGCAAAATGGAAAGAGGTTCACAACTCCATGTGAGTTGTTAGAACAACTGTGTGTGAAATATCGTGCGATTTTGGCTAACTCATGAGGATTCACACACAGTGGGAGTCAGTCTTGGTGGCTGCTCCATACGTGCGATGTGGTATTAACTAGGTGTTATGTAGCGTGCGATCTTGGATACCTCATGAGAGTTCACACACACAGGGGAGTCAGTCATAGTGACTGCTCCATACGTGGGATATGGGATCCTTGTCGCTTAACCCTAGATGATATGGCTTTGTGCCCAAGAGGGGAGATTAAGCATACGACAGGATCTGGATAGAAGTCAAAGATAATAAAAAGTGCGAAGAGTACGAAAAGTGCGAAATGTATGAAACGTGCGATATGTACGAAATGAACGATGATGGAAGATAATAAATATTACCTTGATGTATGTACGATGTATGATCACATGCGATAGTAAAGAAAATGTTTTAACTAGCGAAAGATAATATATATTTATAAAACTAGAACTCACTTAGCAACGCTAACTTTTATGTATTTTCCAGTTGGCAGTTAAAAGTTGCTGAGGATGGCACGTGGCAGCTACTTGGATTATTTTGGATGGCATCCATTTTAGGTAAAATGAAGCTTTTGTGATGTAATGCAACGAATGATATATTGTAACGATGTTGTATTATTTTTTAAAAGCAGTTATTAATATATGAAATGATTTTCGTTAAATGATTCTGCTGCAATGTTTTAAATAAATGTGCGATTTATGTGCGACGAATGACCAACTGTGAGGTGCCCAGGAGCGGGGGCCTTACCCACACATACATATAATATATACATATACATATATATATGTGTATATATATGTATACATATATGTATATATACATATATGTATACATATGCGTATACGTATATGTACATATACGTATACATATGCGTATATGTATATGTTGGGTCTGATAAGGCTGGTGCAACAAAAAAAACACTTAACTTGATTTTGGAAGAATTTATGAAGGACTTCCGAACACAAACCTGCATTTCTGAAGATAAGTCCATCACCTTCTGAAACCAAGACTAGAAGAACTTCTGAAGAAAAACTTAGTCTTTCGAGGCTTAGTTTACTCTTCCGATGTATAAAGAAGATAAAGACTGGAAGCAGCTGATTCGAAGGAGTTGTTCCTTCTGAAGCCAAACTAGCTTCGGAAGACTTTATGTCTTCGGAAGTTTACATACTTCTGGCATCTGTAGTATTTTGGAAGTAACAACTGTGAAAAGTGGATAAAGTAAGGTGTCTGTCAGTCAACTGCTACACTGATAGACTGTATGGAACTTCTCCATGCAGGTATGTTTGACCTTACTCTATCCACTGCTCGTCCATCATAGATTAGTACAGTTACCAACCTTAGTTGGTGACCAAAAGGTAAGTCATGGGCTTGTCATGACTACCTAATACTATGATAATACTTTATCTTAGTTTACATACTTCTGGCATCTGTAGTATTTTGTTAGTTGTATTTTCTAGTTGGTTTTCCAAATATAACCGTCTGTAGATAGTAGTATATATAGTTCTTATTGTAAGCTCATAAGAGCATGCTCGTAAGAGTCTTATAAACTTTGAGTTGAGAATTAATATATAATAGTTTTGAAAAACCTGTTCTTATGTCTTGATTACTTAGTATATTATTATCAATTCTTAGAATATTCTGCTTCATCGTTTGAGTGAAACTTAGTGAGTTTAAGAGAGAACCATTGTGTTAAGTGACTTGTATCGATCCTACAATTGGTATCAGAGCATCCAGGCTGTTGATTGTGAGATCTTACCATCCCAAATCATCTTGACTTTTCACTCATACACTCACCTCACTCAAAATGGCCACGAACCAGAAATCACCAGAATTTGAAATAGGAACGATGACTAAAGCTCTTATCATCACTCCTGAAAATTTTAGATCCTGGCGTATGCGGATTAAAGGTTTCATCAAGTAAGACAACCAAACATGGAGATCTATCACTAATGGTCCTTACAAGCCAAACGTGGCATCACCAGATGGCAAAGGTGTCATGATAGAAAAGGATGTCGAATATTACTCAGATGAAGACCATAAGAAGATGGACATTGATAGCAAAGCCATGACTGTACTGCTTACAACCATATCAAACTCCATCATGGTAGGCTTTGAACATTGCAAGACAGCTAAAGAACTGTTTGATGCTTTGACTCAAATGTACTCTGGTTCTAATGACTCAAAGAAAGATTCTATGAAGTAGCAGTTCAAATTCTTCACCTATATTACTGGAGAGACTCTTAGCCAGCAATATTTTAGGTACATGGATCTTATCTCATCACTTCAGTCAGTTGGAGTTTCTCTTGAGAAAAGAGATCTATCAAGGAAGTTCATGAGTGCACTTTCTCAAGAGTGAACATTCCACTGTGTCTCTATCAAGAGAACATAGAACTTGAACACTCTCACAATGACTAAACTATTCGGTATACTTGATGGATACCGTGTAGAGATGGAGACTCAGAAAGGCCATCAGATGAACAAATTTCTAGTCCTTCCACTAGCAATGCTCTAGTTTTTTCTGAAGGATCAAGAAACCCCCAGTCCCAACAGTCGCTGGCTTACTCCCAGCAGCAACCATGTTCTTCTGGTCCATACATCAATTTCCCTAAAACACCAAAGTCTCAACAGGCTCAATCAAGTCTCTTCCCGGATAATTGTGCCTTTGTTTCGGGAAATGAACATTCTAGTGACTTTCAGTTTTGCTTTAAAGATCTAGAATCCTTCAGCCAAGATGATGTTGAATACATGGACATAGTCCAACAAATGGCTCTGCTGACTTATAAAGCAAAGAAGTTCTTTAAAGGAACTGGAAGGCACTTGCCTCAAAACCCAACCAACAGCAAATTCGGGTTTGACAAAAGCCAGGCCAAGTGCTACAACTGTAATCAATTTGGTCAATTTTCCAGGGAATGCAGAGCTCCAAAATCCAATCTAGGAGCCACTCAAGCCTCCACACATCCTGCCACACATAAAGCTGCTTCGAGTGAACAACAAACTGCTGCTATTGCTCAGGAAGTTGATTGGAGCTTCATGGTGCAAGAGTGACTCCTGCTCAAGCACTTATGGCTAGAACTGATGATAGCAAGGTATATGAACATCTTTGCACTCCATCTTGTATTGCTAAACTCAAACTGTATCAGGACTATAACATGGAAATCGAATATGATATTGAGTCCTTAAACATCTTAAAATATGATTTTAAAAGGGTAGAATCTTACTATAAAATAAAAATTGAAGAGTTGGAAAGAACTGCGTCCTCTTTAAAGCATAAACAAACCAATTACAGGACTCAAATCAAAGATTTAATTTCCAAGTTAGCTGAAGCTGAAGCCCAGCTAGTCATAGCTGAGGCTAAAGCAAAGAAGTATGCTATTGAAGAGCATAACTTCCAAACCATTCTTGCATCATCCTCCCACTCAAAATTATGTTATCTAAACAAAGGTGGGTTGGGAACCAATGAAATTGCTCCACCATATTCTTATGAGTCTATAAGGCAACCAAGATGTGGTACTGAAGAGCAAGAGGTTCCATCTGCTGACCCCTATAATATGAGAGGAAGAATGATGCAAATATGGAGACCAATACAGGAAAGGTTCAGGTAGAGAACTTGATCCTCACCTGTAATGAACAACCCCTGATCACCAAAGCCAGAAGAAACAAAGCCAAGGCAGCCAGGAAAACTGCCAAGAAAGTAGCTGAGTTCAAGCTGAAGATAGACCCAAAGCAAAAGGGTGTGTTTATATCAGCAGGATTCCAGGTGGTTGGAAGATCTGATCCAGGAAAGGAATGCAGTACCAGCATTCCTATCCAGCTAAAGTATCAGAAACCAAAGGGGAAGACTGTTGAGAAATGCAAGAAACAAAAGTCAGCACATCCCATGAAAAGTTACATTGCATGCATAATGTGTGGTCTGCACAACCACATGGTTAAGATTGTTACTACAATCCTGTAAGCACACATTATGGAAATAATGTTAAGAAGGAAGAAGTCAAGGAAGGTTCGTAATGTGGACCACATGGTTCAAATGTTGAGAAAAGGAAAACTTACTTCCGAATCCAAATTGCTTTTGGAAGAAAATCATTCTTCGGAAAGAAAAACAGCTTCGGAAGTAAAGTCAAAGAAAATTCCAATGAACAAGAGAATTTCTTTGAAACCTTTCGAAGTGAAGACTGCTTCAGAAGAACAGGTTTTGAAAGTTGCTTCCGAAAAGAAAGAAGCTTCGAAAGAATGCTATACTGCTCAAGCTTCATTAAGCTCATCTTTGCTGGTCAACCAAAGAATGGAATAGAAGATCAAAGAAGATGCTACAGCCCCAATCTCTTCTTCCAAAACCATAATTGAACCCCCATGTCTATATTTTGGTTCAATTTTGTCATCCACATTGGAAGAACCCAAGACCAACAAGGCTTGGGTTTCCAATAGCAACTAACTTTTTCACCTTATGTGCAGGGACGTCCACTTGACAAAAACAGAAATATATGGATTGTGGACAGTGTATGCTCAAGGCACATGACAGGAAACAGATCTATTCTTCAACAATTTCAACATTTTAATGGAGGACCTGTTTAGTTTGGAGGTGAAACTAGAGGATACATTTCTGGCAGGGGAAGTGTATCCAATGGTAAGTTAAAAACTAAAAAAGTAAACTTTGTCAAACAGCTTGAACATAACCTGTTAAGTGTTTCTCAATTCTGTAACCAAAAGCACCACATGCCTTTCATAAAACATAAGGGCATTATCCTCAAACTTGGGATGATAATTCCTCAGGAATTGGTGCCTCTTAGATCTCCCAGGAAAGGGGATATGTACAAGCTTGGTATGAAAAATGCTTCCCCACTAGGTGAAGTATCATGCTTTCTTTCCAAAGCTAATAGCGATGAGTCAATTCTATGGCATAAGAGAATGTGCCATGTTAATTTTAAGACCATGAATAACCTGGTCAAAAATAACTTGGTACATGGTGTGCCTAAAAGGGAATTTATTTGCAAGGATAATTATGTTGCTTGCCTGGAAGGGAAACAACACAAGGTTCCTCATAAATCCAAAGAAGTGAACTCTATCACCACTCCATTACACTTGTTACACATGGATCTATTTGGTCCTACAAGTATAATGAGCATTAGAAGGAAATCATACTGTCTTGTGATTGTTGATGACTTTATTACATATACATGGGTTTTCTTTTTAAGAACTAAGGATGAAACTGCTGAAATTTTAAAATCTTTTTTTCTTAAAATTTAGAACTTGATAGATCATAAGGTAAAAATTTTAAGAAGTGACCAATGGACTGAGTTCAAGAATCAAGTTCTTGACTCATTCTGTAACCCTAGGGAGATCACCAGACAATATAGTGCTCCCAGAACTCCTTAACAAACTGGTGTTGCTGAGTGGAGAAATAGGACACTTATTGAGGCTGCTAGGACTATGTTGGCTGATTCAAAGCTGCCTCTAACATTCTGGGCAGAGGCACTCAGCACTGCATGCTATGCGCAGAACAGAGTACTTATAGTTAAGCCCCATGGAAAACTCCTTATGAGCTATGGAACAAGAGACCACCATTCATTGGTTTTCTTAGGTCCTTTGGTAGCAGGTGCACCATACTTAACACAAAAGACAATTTAGCAAAATTTGCTGAAAAGTCGGATGATGCTATCTTTGTTGGTTATTCTTCAAGCTCCAAAGCTTATAGAGTATACAACATTAAGAATCAAAAATTTGAGGAATCATCCAATATTGTTGTTAACGAGCACACTCCTTGTGTTAATGCGAATGGCCCTGAATATATTTTCAACTTAGAATTGTTTCCCAACTATTCTAAACCTTCTTGTAAGATTGTTTCAGCTGGAACAGGTGGATAAATAGATTCCTATGAAGATCAAATGTTTGAGTTGCCAAGGCCTCTTCCAAGATCTCCAAGAAGACATGAAGATCAAGCTCCTATAGCTGGTAATCCGGAGAGCCTCACCATCTCTAGAACCATTGGAGCATCAAGTTGTGAGCCAAATGATCCCTAAACTTCACCAACTGACAACTTCAGTGATCACCACCAAGCTGATGAAGATAGTGACATGGAGGAATAGGAAACTGTTGATCCTGCTTCACAGCAACTCATAACTGATGTTGTAACACATTCATTAAATCAGTCCTCATTGAATTAATATGAGACTGCAGCTGGTGGTGGTGTCCACAATCCTGAGCAAAACATCTCTAACTTCGATCTATCTATGCAACTAGATGTGATTCCTAGGCTCAGGATCCACAACACCCACCCAGCTAAGAACATCATTGGGGATGTCCCAGAGGGAGTAAAGACAAGGACTCAAACCCATCAAGGGAATGTCTGCTTGTATTCATGCTTCCTCTCACAAATTGAGTCCAAGAAAGCGGAAGAAGCCTTAAAGAACAATAATTGGGTTAAAGCAATGCAAGAGGAATTGCTTTAATTCAAAAGGCAGAAGGTGTGGAACTTATGTCCACTACCACAAGGCCAAGTCCCTACAGGCACCAAATGGGTGTATAGGAACAAGAAGGATGACAGAGGTTTGATCATCAAGAACAAGACCAGACTTGTTGTTCAAGGGTACAAACAAGAGGAAGGAATTGACTACACATATGTATTTACACCTAGGGCAAGACTGGAGGCTGTTAGGATCTTCCTTACTTTTACAGCATCAAAGAACTTCATTGTCTATCAGCTTGATGTGAAATGTGCATTCCTGTATGGGGATATTGATAGAGAAGTATAAGTGTACCAGCCACCTAGATTTGAAGATCCACAGCATCCCAACTATGTGTGCAAATTGGACAAGTCATTCTATGGCCTACGCCCAACACCTAGGCTGTGTATGAGACTTTGTCTTAATTCCTATTGAAGAATGGCTATACCAAAGGCACCATAGACAAGACATTGTTCATAAAGAGGTCTGGAAAGGACATGTTGCTCGTACAAGTCTATGTGGATGACATCATATTTAGTTCCTCAAATGAAATATGTAAGGACTTTGAGAGCACCATGAGGAAGAAGTTTGAGATGAGTTCTATGGGCATGATGGACTTTAACCTTCGAATTCAAGTGAAGCAGATGAAAGAAGGGTTTTTCATCAGTCAATCTAAGTATGTCAAGGACATCTTAGATAGATTTGAAATGAAGGATTGTAAGCCAGCCAAGACACCTATAGCCAGGAATCATAATCTTTGCCCAGACTCTGAGGGGGAGGATACTGATAAGCATCAGTATAGGGTAATTATTGAATCTCTGATGTATTTAACTGCAAGCAGATCTGATATCATGTTTGCAACTTGCATCTGTGCAAGATATCAAGCTGCTCCTAAGGTGTCTCACCTGGTTGCTGTCAAAAGGATTCTTATATACCTCAAGGGAGCTGCTAAACTAGGACTCTAGTATCCTAAGAACAAGGACTTCAACCTCTATGGTTATACTAACAGTGACTATGGTGGCTGTAACATCAACAAGAAATCAACATCAGGAGGATGTCAATTTCTTGGTGGAAGGATCATTTCATGGCATTCTAAGAAGCAATACTGTGTCTGTATATCAACTGCTGAAGCAGAATACATTGCTGCTACCAGTTGCTATGCTCAACTACTGTAGATTCAGAAGCAGATGATAGACTATGGATTCAACTTCATGGAAACTCCTATCCACATAGACAACAAGAGTGCCATTTCCATCACAGAGAATCCAGTGAAGCACTCAAAGACCAAGCATATTGGCATCAAATATCATTTCAACTGAGATATTCATGAGAAGAATCTCATAAAATTAGTTAAGGTTGATTCAAATGAACAATATACTGACTTGTTCAAAAAGGCATTTTATGAACAAAGATTTAAATATTTAATTACAGCTATTGGCATGATCAACCTTGACTAGGCCACTTTTGAAAACATTTTTAAATATGCAATGGCCTTTTTGTCTAACAATTACAATCTAAGCCCTATTACAGAATTTTTCTTCAAAATTTTCTAAGTAAAAATTCTTCCAAAGAGAAATTTACCTACGAAAGAAGACTTTCTCAGTCTTTAGCAGGTAAATTACTCTAAGTGTTTCTTCTTCCGTAGAAGCTTTTGGCCTCGGAAGAAGTTTTGATCAAGTATCAAAAATAGCTTTCAAAGCTTATTAACTTCTCTGTTGGAAACAATCTTACTCTCGGAAGCAAATTTGTCTTAAGACTATATTTGCCTTCGGAAGTAAAATTTGCTTCGGAAGAAACACTTAAAGTGAAACACAAGTGTTACCCTTCGGAAGACATTTAACCTTCGAAAGAAAATTAACTATAACGGATATATTTTGGGCCCCACTCTATCAAAAGGTAAAAGATTTTGTCAGTAAAAGAAGATGTTGTTGAATTATTTAAATGGATTTATCTTGCCGCCTAATCTTATCGAAACCTAAGCCATCTTGTCAATAATCATTACCCCTTATCCGATAAGATTTTACCTCCATTTATACATAACCTCCGACCATCTCTCTCCTTTCTTACCGTTACAGAACTTTCTACCCACGATTTACAGAGATAAATCCTAAATATCCCCCACTATCTTTCGTCTTCTTCACAGTTCCTCCAATCAAACAGATAATCAGAAACCATGGCCCTCAATCCCCAACACAACCAAGTCGCGATCCTTGATTCCACAAAGGATGCCGACTATGCCCCAATCATCCAGTTCCTCAACCAATCAACATACTTCACCGCCCTCATTGTGACCCCCCTTGTTTACTCCAACCACATGGCTGACTTCTGGTCAAATGCATGGACCGAAACCCACAATGACCAAAGGGTTGTTCGGTCGATGATATCCGACCGGGAATTGATTATCAGTGAAACCACCATCTGGGAGCATCTGGAGCTCCATGATGCGGGCGCCCCTACTGATTTCCCCAACTCGGATTTAGTAGACTCTTATCCCCAAATGGGCTTTGGAGGTGATGTGCACAGGTGTACCGTTTATAAGTATAACTTTTCTTATAATTGGAAGTTCCTGCTGCACATTTTTCTTCATTACCTATCAAAGAAATCCGGGGGATGGGATCAAATCCCACGTGATTTGGGGTGCCTGGTCCATGGAATGGTGAGGAACCAACGGTTCAACTACTCATAGTTTGTGCTGCTGAATCTGATCAGTAATATTAGCCGGGATTCCTTCTATATGTATCCTAGGTACATACAACATATTATCAACTGTGAACTGGACCAGGACAAGCTTCAATTTTCCCACACTCTTCAGGTTCCTCAGATTAAACCTACCATCTTAAAAACTTTGAAAAAGGTTTCTGCCAATTTCACTAGAAGATTCACTAATATTCTTCTAAGTATGTTTGAGCCAATGGCTCATGGTGACATCCCTTCAGGCCGAGCAGGTGATGAACCCCCATCGGATACACCCATTATCCACCATCCCATATAGTTCACTTACCATAGACGTCCCAAATGAATCCTTGATCAATCTACTCTGATTGATTAAGTCCCCTCTGTTCAATCTAAAAGGACTAGAGTGGAAACATGGGCTCCTACTCAGTGTGAGGTCCTACCATCCTCCACAATGGACCTCAATGTCATGGTTGAGTCTGCTCAGTCTCAACCAGACGAACCCACAAACTTAGCCTTAACCCCTTAGGATGAGTCACAACACTCCCCTGAGCAGCCTAAAAGGGACAACCACATCATGGAATCCATTGCTTATGCAAGGGAATCCTTAGGTGATGACGAAGGTCCTGGGTCAATAGATATCCATGATACATCCTTTCTTGACCTTCTTACCCGACCTGATGAGGATATCATACTCCATATGGGCAGTGATGTTGATCCATCTCCCCACTCTTAGGAAACCACATTAGGAAACCAGTACCGAGGTGAGTCCCAAAGATGTGAAGAGGACTCATATGGATAAAGCTACCACTATTGAGAGTGCTTCATTAGCCTCTCGGGACAGTGGTAATATCAGTCAGCCTTTATCCATGGTAACTTTGCATCTCAATGTTTCCAAAGGAGACATTGAATCGCAGAGGAACCCTAGGGTGCCAAGAAACCACATCAGGTGATGTGGAGGAACATACTAGGTATGTTATCCCATCTCCCCATGATTCCTCACGAGAGGATTAGGATAGTCTGCAACACACCACTAAGTATCTACAGTCCAAAATCTCAAACCTTGAATCCAAGGTTCAGATTTTGGAAAGTAGATCTGCCACTCAGCAACTTGAAATTTACACTCCTAAGGCCCAACAAGCTAAGACACAGATTGAGAGGTCTGTCAGGCATGTACATACTCATGTATCTACAACCTCTTCATCAAGCTCATCTGACTCTCAAGATGATGCTACCAAAAAGGGGGAGAGTATGCAGGGACAAAGATCTGATGAGGAGGTATTTGCTCACTCTTTGGAGCAGATATCAACTTAGGAGGAGATGTCTGTTCACTCTTTGGAACAAGTATCAACTCCCATGGAGCCCGACATTACCATACCCTCTCCTTTTGGAGCCACTTCTTCACACCCAACTATCACTGCACCCATCTTTCCCCACCTTCTTCTGTTCAAATGGAATCTACAATTCTCATCAACTTCTTTAATTTCATACACTAGTTTCTGATGAGATCCTTATTTGAATATTCCCTACCTGATGTTACTCTGACCTACTTCGGAGCTGAAGAGCTTCAAAGGTTAATTGCACCTCCTACCTCTGGGAAAGGTGTTGGTCAACCTAAGGGGAGTGTGGAACCTGAGACTCATTTCAAAGGGAAAACACAAATTGATGGCCTAGCATCTGACTTAGAAAGGACAGGAAGTGTAGTTGCTTCTGAAGCTTTGGAAGTTACTTCCGAAGAGGGAGTTAAAACTTTCGAAGCAAGTTTATCATCTACTTTCGAAGCCACTAAGGCTACTTCTGAGGCTAAGGAAACCTCTTCCGAAGTTGAGATTGAGGCTACGGAAGTAATAGTAAACCTATCCACCACTATTTCTACTATGCCACTAACTCAACCTCCACTCAACAAACCCGAACCCTCCGAGCCAGAGTCTCCAAAAGTTTCAGCTTCCTCAGACCATAAAGGAAAAAGAAAGTTGACAACTGAAGAGCTTGAGGAGGAGGAAAGGTTGGCCAAATTCAAGAAGAAAGGGCAACCTGTCTCTAAAAAGCTATTGGCTGCCAGTAGAAAGGCATCAATAGCTTCTTATGAGCAGATTGCTAATCAAAGAAGGGTGGCGATCATTGACAGGCTCATCAGTATGGGAGTACAGAGTGAAGAAATACTCTTACTTCCATATGATGAGTTTGTAAAACTAGAGAAGGAAACCTTGCTGCTGAATGAAAGAAAGGAAGCAGCAAGGTTGGCTAAAGAAGAAGAAAGGAGGACGAAGGAGGAGGAGGACAGGGCAAAGGCAAAAGCCAGGGAAAGAGTAGAGAAAATAGCCTTTCTCTGCTCTAGGGGATTCAAAGAAGAAGAGCTGGCCCTCATGACTTAGACACTGTCTTGTTATTCATTAAACAAGAACAAGAAAAGATCATGAAGGAGAGAAAGAGGGCTACCAGAGAAAAGTTGAAGGAGAAGAAGTGGAAGGAGGAGGAGGCTGAGAAAACTACTGCCAAATGCGCTGAGGACACGGAATGGACGAAATCCTACCTCAAAGCCCATGTTTTCTCAGTCAGGCAGGTTGCTTCCATGGTAGAAAAGACTCTCCAATAACAAACACCCTTACCTCAAACCACTTGTGACATCCGTCACCAAAGGTCCGTCTATTGACGTAATCTGTTAATTTTTGTTGTCGGTCATCCCTCACCTTTATAGCCCATCTATGTGGATATTATGCCTGTATGCTTGCTTGGTTAACCCTATGCGTGTGCTATCGTTTCTTGAATTGTTATCAACCTAAAACGTTTTCCAAGATTTGCCCCGTTATCATTAAACGCACCGTTTTTATAAGAACATAATGACACGAATAAAACCATTTTTAAATTATAAATATCATTAACGACATTTTATAATTTATAAAAGTAAGACTAAATAATAACGTTTTCAACCGAAAAAAAATTTAGGAACTCGGGGCAAAGCACAGGGACTAAAAGCGACATTTTGCAAACCTGGGATAGGTATAAAAACCCCATTCCCAGCCATTTTCACCATCTTCTTCATCTCTTCATCTTTTCTTCTCCTTCACTCTCTTCACTACTATAGCACCAAAAACCGCTCGTTTTCTCGCGTTTCCACCGCCAAATCTTGGTTAACTACGTGAATACTCATTTCTAGCAGGTAGATAACTTTGTTTGACCCGCTTATTGCTCGGTTTAGCTGCTGCGTTTTCTAGGGTTTCAGGTGCTCGGGTTCATCCAAGCACATGAGGTCGTGTGGGCTTGCATGTTGTGTTTTTGAGTGTGCTTCTTGTCTAGACATGTTAGGAGATGGACTCTGGAGATTCTTGGTGGGTGAAACCCATGCCCGGAGCAGCTGGATGCTGCACGAGGTCTCAGCAGTCACGACCTGCTGTGCAGGGCGACTGGGCCTTTCGGCCGAATGAGTCCATGCCAGTGAGTGAGTCGTGCGACTGAGTCATGCGCATGGGTGTATCGTGTGACTAAGTGGTGCGACTGGGGCGAGTCGTACGACTGAGTCATGCGACTGGGTGTGTGCGATTGAATGTGTGTGCGAATGAGTCCATGCGAGTGAGTGTGTGTGCGATTGAGTCAGTGCGAATGAAATTGTGTGCGATTGTGCGTGAGTCGTACAACTGAAAGGCCAGTCACACGAATGAATGTTCAATCGCACGAATGAAGCTGATTCGTGTGAATGAAGGTTCAATCGTGTGTATGGAGGTTGAGTCATATGACTGGGTCTTGCATGGTACGACTGAATGCTTAGTCGTATGAATGAAGGTTCAATCATACGAATGAAGCTGATTCGTACGACTGAAGGTCCATTCGTACGAAGGAAGGGTAGAGTCGTGCATCCGGTCCTGTTGTGTGACTGATGATGGTGTGTGTGTGTGGATCCCCTTTTCGGAGATCTTACAACGATAAGGTAACATTAATAATTGTCATAGCTTGACCACAAAGATTAAAATCAACGCTATCAACAGGCACATACTATTTAAAATAACCTAGTCTGATATGTGTATGTCTGCTTGTGTGTGTACTACCCACGACCGAACCAAAACTGCCCGAATCTATTGACATCATCTTATGCGTTATGCTCATTATTAATGCTTGTCAGTAACTGTCAATAGGTGTTTGCCAGTTCATAGCATCCTACCGTTAGGAATATTCATCATACGTGCCTATCATCTATTCAGTGAGTTTCGTGGCCCCTTTTTACTCTTATAAAACCTTTTTCAAATATTTTAAACTTGGCGGAAAGGAATGCTCACCTACTTAACTTGATTTCAGGCACCTACCCTAATGGAAGTTGGCTGCTACTACTATAAGAACCTTACCTTGCTTATCTTGTGATTGCTGCTATATGAACTTGAACTATGTGCTATGTTACCACTATGTATATTACTTAGCGGTAACATATTACTATGTGCTACTACTTGATGTTATGTGTTGTTTGATGCTACTTGTGAATGCTATTGACCTTGGATGCTCTCGGCGGTGTGGCTCTTCTGTGTGGTTCTTCTGTGTGGTTCTTCTATGCCGGTCATCCATTACAACTATTAATCCCGGTAATTGGGACCTAAAGATTGGGTTGGTTGTAACCTATACGTATGCGCTGTGTGGATCTTGCTACGTCATGTTAAACTCATTTTACTATGGAAAACTTTTTTATATAACCATTAATCCCGGTAATGGGACCTAAGGACTGGTTTGGTTATACACTATACGTATGCGCTGTGTGGATCTTGCTACGTCTTATTAAACTATTTATTCCTTGAGAATACTTTCTTTACAGCCATCAATTCCCGTGAGGAACCGAACATTAGGTTTGGCTGTAGCTACTTATAACTGGTACAACTGCGTATACATAAGTATAGTTGCGGTGGCTCTTATTAAACTTACTGGTTTCATCTTAACATCTTTTATTACTTAAAACTTGTGAAGCTCACCAACAATTATGTTGACCATTTTGAGCATCTCTTTTCAGGTGATCAAGGTAATTGAAGATCTAGGAGTGCTGTCTATTAGAGGAGACCCTAGGATACATTTTGTAATTATTACCCTTGTAAAGCTTGAACATGGTCTTTTGTATACTTGTTCCCGAGTTGTGGGAATTTACACTACAAGTTATCCTTAATGCTTATGTGATCATTTATGTTGTGCTTATGGCTATGCTGTCACGAACTTTGATTATACACGACACAAGTCTCCATTTGTGTTCGGGTGTCGTCATGACACGCTTGTCATCATATTTTTATTGCTACTCTATCGTATACCATGTGTTATGACGATCCCGTCTAGCTCGCATCCCCGTGTTTCCACTATCAGCGAGGTGTGACACCACTGAACCACCTACACCTTTCCTTTTTCCTTTCCCTATAAAATTAAACTCACTAATGAACCCTATACCCCAGAACCAGCCCCTCCAACCACCTCAAATATAAACCAACTATCTCATCACCACCACCACCATCACCACCTACCCTAAAACCTAAAACCAAACCCAAAACAAAACTATCACCCAAACCCAATCTCCAATTCAAGCCAAACCCTCAGCCCAACCATCCTCTCAACCATCCAGGCCCCTGACCATGAGGGAGTATGAGGAAATCTAGGAAAGGCTCAACCACTGCACAAGGTTGAGCTCTATCTCCTAGGAAGACAAGCTGATAGAATTAAAATACATTGACAATTCTATCAGCATTCTCTCAAGAGAATCTTTCTTTGATCTTCCTATTGGAACCCTAGACCAGGCTCTCACCCTACTTACTCTAAACAAAAATATCTTAACTGACAAAGAGAAGAAGCTGAACAGGAAACTGGTGACTCTGCTGGACCCTAGGAAGGTAGATGACTTCCTTACCACTCCTCAAGTTCCTAGGAGCTCTATAGTCCAGTGGAGGTTTGATGAACCTTCAACAAGTTTCAGGTTAGTTAGAGAAAATGGTATGATCAACATATGGGACACAACCCAACTGCTACACAATTGTAAATTTGATCTTGCTGAGCTAGCAAACATACCACTCTCCGATCCCTCCAATACTCCTATTGCATCACTCACCAGAAATCACATAAGCAACATGAGAGAAACAGAGTTGAAGAAAAGAGAAAAGGCAATAAAGGAAGCAACTTTCATCAAAGGTAAAGCATTTTTGCAAATGGTCCAAGGACCAGCCTTTCAGCTTATAGTTAGATGGGTGTATGACTCCAACACCCATCATCTAACTCTTTATAGGGGGGATTACCACTGGGTTCATGTAATTCAAAGTAACAGACTTGATCTGTTACCTAAGGAAGAACTGAATCAAATCCTCACCATTGCTATAGAAGAAAACAAAGAAAAGAGTGCAGACTTTCTGGCATTGGTGTGGGAAACTCTAAAGAAGAAGGATAAGTGAATGTTTTGGTAGCTTTTGAAGAGCTTTTGAAGAGCTTTTGAAGAGCTTTTGAAGAGCTTTTGAAGAAAAGAGTGCATACTTTCAGACTAGAAGAGCTTTTGAAGAGAAACTGAGTCTTCCGAGACTAAGTTTACTCTCCCAAAGTATAAAGAAGATAAAGACTGGAAGCAACTGATTCAAAGGAGTTGTTCTTTATGATGCCAAAGTAGCTTCGGAAGACTTTATGTCTTCGGAAGTTACTCACCTTTGGAAGCAACAACAGTGAAGAGTGGATAAAGTAAGGTGTCTGTTAGTCAACTGTTACACTGACATGCTGCATGGAACTTCTCCATGCGGGCATGTTTGACCTTACTTTATCCACTGCTCATCCATCATAGATTAGTATAGTTACCAACTAGGATAGTATTTTATCTTAGTTTACATATGTAACACCTGGATATTTTTAATAGACAAGGAAGAAAGAATAACCACGAATAAAAGGGGAAATATAATTTAACCTAAAGTTGGGGTTAAAAGGTGTCAAAAGTACCAAAAGTATCAAAAAGTGGGTACAAAAGATGGTATGGCCGCCCATGTTGGTTGCACATCACCTTTTGCATTCTGGTTTAGAGAGAGAAAGAGCAGAATTTGAGTTTCTAGAGAGAAGAAGAAGAAGAAGGTGAATTCAAGATAAGAATTCGAAGTTTTAAGCGTTTTGTAGGATTTCAGCCTCGGGTTTGTGCTTATACATGTTTGTATGTTCGAATTGTGTGCTTTGATGGGTTTTAGGTGTTAGAATCATTTGAGAAGCTCAAGTTGAAGAGTTTAAACTTGAGAGCAGCTAAGGTGAGTTTCTAGAACCCCCTTTTTAACATGTTTTAACTAATTTTCGTACTGGAAATACATGTATGTAAGTTTTTATAAAAAAATGGGTTTTTACCGTATGTGTATGTATGAATGTGGATGTGGGTGGGTGTAAGTTTTGGATTGATTTAAGATTATGTCCATATTATGACGCTTAGAATGTTAGTACTAAGCTTAGATCATGATATATACGTGTATATATATATATACGTATATATATGTATATATATACGCATATATATACGTATATAAGTATTTATATATATATATAATATATATATATATATATATATATATATATATATATATATATATTACGCATATGTATACGTATATATACACGTATATATAACGTATATATACACACATATATATACACCTATATATACACGTATATAAATATATATGTATATGTTTATATATATATATGTATGTATATACGTATATATATATTATATATATACGTATATATACACCCATATATATATACACGTAATATATATATATATATATACATATATATATATGTATATTATATATACGTATATATATACGTATATATACACGTATATATATACGCATAATATATATATAATACATACGTATATATATACATACACATATATACATACACATACGTATATATATACATACGTATATATATATACATATATATACATACGTATATATGCATACGTATATATATCATACGTATATATATATATACATACGTGTATATATATATACATACGTTAATATATATATACATACGTATATATATATATGTATACATAAATATACGTATACGTATACATATACGTATATATATATATTATATGTATATATAAATATACGTATACGTATATATATATATGTATTTATATGTATATATATGTATTTATATATATATATATATATGTATGTATATATATATATATACAAATATACACACACGTATATATATATATGTATATATATATATATATATACGTATATACATACGTATATACATACGTATATATATACATATATATATACGTATATAGATACACGTATATATAGATATATATACATATATATATACGTATATATATACGTATATATATGTATATATACGTATATATATAGGTGTGTGTATATATATACGCATATACACTTATATTATATATATGTATATATAGATATATATATACGTATATATATACACGTATATATATACGTATATATATACACGTATATTTATATATATATACACGTATATTATATATATATATACGTATATATATAAATACACGTATATATATAAATACACGTATCTATAGACGTATATATATATATATACGTATATAAATATACTAGGTTAGTTCCCGTGTATTACACGGAATGGATAAATAAAATACTAAATAATTAGTAATCAAAATTTATACATTATAAAATCATGTATAAAGATAAAATATGATTATAGTTACGTATAAATAGCTACTTAAATAAATAAATAATAATATATTTTTCTTAAACTTTATTTTATAAATTTTTTAAATATTTTATTTCAAGAAAAATGTATTTTTTAAGAAAAAGTTCGTTGTATTATGTATTTTGTAAAATTTTTTATTTTAAAAAGTGTGTTTTAATTCAAAAATAGGTTTTTTATTTATAAAATTAAACATTTTTTAATTTAAAAGTAGTATGAGTAAAATTATTAGCATTTAATATTATTATTAATAATATAGAGAAATGAGAAAATTAATATTATATATAGGCTAAAATCACATTAATTAAATGGATTATAGTTAGTAATAAACACAAAGAGTTAGATTATAATATTTTAATATTAACTATAATTAAAATAATATATACGTAATAATTCAAGAAATAAAACAATTATACTATTTTTAACTCTCTTATCTAAATAGTTTCATTTTTAGACATTGATTTAAGTTTTTTATTAAAAATTAATTTTTTTTATCAAAATCTTGTTTCTTTTTGAAAACTATGATTTGTAATTATTTTGGTTGTTTTAATAAGACTGTTTTTAAAAGATTTCACCTTTATAATTTTTTTGAAATAAAATGACTTAAAATATTTTGCTTAAAAATGTTTAGTGTTTTAGAAAATTTAATATTATATAATTTTTTGTTTTTTATTATTTAGATTTTAGTTAAAAGATGTGATTTTTAACTTCATAAAATATATTTTTAAAAAAAATGTAGTTTGATTTTATAAAATGTAGATAAGAGAGAGAAATATATCAATTAATAAAATTAATTTTTAGTAAGAGAGAAACTTGTATTAGCATTTTAATTACTATAATACCCTTTTGGAGGGAAAATTAAAGTATGAATGTGTAGAAATTTGACAAGTGGCTAAAAGTGTGTTAAAAACTTGACAAGTGGCAAAAAAAACTTCTTTTATTAGTAATATAGATATATATATATATATATACACATACACGTATATATATCGTATATATATACGTATATACGTATATACGATATACGTACGTATATACGTATATACGATACACGTACGTATATACGTATATACGTATACACGTACGTATATACGTATATACGTATACACGTACGTATATACGTATATACGTATACACGTACGTATATACGTATATACGTATACCGTACGTATATACGTAATACGTATACACGTACTATATACGTATATACGTATATACGTATATACGTATATACGTATACGTATACAGATACGTATATACGTTTATACGTATATACGTATATATGTATACAGTACGTATATACGTACGTGTATACGTATATACGTATATACGTAAGTGTATACGTATATACGTATATACGTACGTGTATCGTATACGTATATACGTATATACGTACATATATACGTACGTATATATGTTCGTATTATATACTTACATGTATACGTATACGTATATATGTATATACGTATATGTATACGTATACGTATATGTATACGTATATACGTATATACGTATGTATATAATATACGTATATCTGTATATACGTATATACGTACGTATTACGTATATACTATACGATATAATCTATATATACGTATATATATATACGTATACGTACGTATATACGTATATACGTATATACGTGTATACGTATATACGTATATACTTGTATACGTATATACGTATGTATGTATACTGTATACGTATATACGTATATACGTATATACGTATATATCTGTATATACGTATATATATACGTATATGTATACGTATGTACTATATACGTATATACGTATATACATATAGTATACGTATATACGTATATATACGTATATAGGTAATATACCTATAACGTATATTCGTATATACGTATATATACGTATATACGTATATGTACCTATATACGTATATACCTATATACGTATACATACGTATATATTATACGTATATATATATATATATATATATATACGTATTATATCGATACGTATATATACGTATATATACATATATATATGTTATATATATACGTATATACATATATATATATGTATACGTATATATATGTATATACGTATATATATACACGTATATATACGTGTATATATATTATACGTATATATAGTATATATACGTATATATATACGTATATGTATATACGTATATATATACGTATATATATACGTATATATATACGTGTATATACGTATATATATACACGTGTATATATATACGTATATACGTATAGATATATATATATATATATACATATACATATACATATATATACGTGTGTATATATATATATATATATTATATATATATATATATATATATATATATATATATATATATATATATATATATATATATATATATATATATATATATATATATATGAGTTGTCCTTATGCCCATAATAAAATATTATTGTGTGACTTATGTGGTATGTTTATGATCATAAAAGTAAGTATTATCATTAACAAAGTGAAAGAGTAATGATAAAGAAAAGTGGAACATAATTAAAGTAATGAATGTCTTGCAAGCATATAGGAGGTGCACGACCATGTTATCGTTAGCTCAACTATGATGCGGGTTAGCTACCCCAAAGGATGCACACAGGGTCAATCAATTGAGATTGACGGACCTTTGTAGCATACCCTAGGTGACTGGGTCAGCCTCGTGTACAGTGATCATAGTCTATTGATAGACCAGAGGCCCAACACCAGTTTTTCGCGCACATAGTTCAAGGTATTGCTCATTGGTCCACATAGACAGTGAAAGATAAAGTTAAAGAGTACGAAATGAACAAAGGTATATAGTAAAGAAAGAAAGCATTACCTTGTTGTATAGTTGATGCGTGCTCACGTACAAGAGTAAGGAAAGTATTTTTACAAAGAGAATATTTTCATATATATACATTACACAAGGTATTTTAATATTTCTAAAACTAGAATTCACTCAGCAACGCTGACTTTTATACATTTTCAGTTGGCAGGTAATTATTACTGAGGATGGCATGAGGGTGAAGTTACTCGGTTTGGAAGAGACTGACATCCATTCATGTGTTAAGATATTGTTGTTTTGTAATGCAATTAAACAACCTTTTGTAGTTTAAACCCCATTGTATTGCTTAACAACATTATATATTAATAATAGAGAATGGCTTTTGCTAACGTAATTCCGTTGTTTATCTTTTGAAATGTATATTAATATGTATCTATGATGCAATGAATGACCAACTGTGAGGTGTCCAGAAAAGGGCCTTACATGTTGGTATCAGAGCCATAGTTTAAGTGAATTGGGTAAAATATTTTCAAAACCTAAACTTAAACTGAAAATGGACAGATAGAGGGATGTCAGCCCATGTAGCTACGTGCCATCAAGTATTTCTTTCCTTAAAGATATTCGGTATTATGTGTGTGTGCTATTTGACTTATGTGTTCTTAGTAGATTTAGATACTGAGTCAGGATAGGAAATGCTTGGGGTGTGAAGAGTAAAGTAAGTGGCTAATCACAACTGGACACTGTAATTAGGGACTTACTATACTTAACATAAACTGAGCCATTGCCCTGAATGACCGTGTTAGTGTTTGAATCTTATAGCGTTTAGGGAATGGCTGGACAAAAATCTTCCATGGCTTCTAGAGGCAGAGGTCATCCACGTGTGACTAGGAGTAGTGCTAAGGCTCCTAAGACGACTCATGAGAACCCTGAGGTTCATGGCCAAGTGAGGAGAATGAGAATGCTAGCTTGAATGCCTTAGCTAGGGAGGCGATTGCTGGTGAGGTACACCAGGTCATGCAGATAGTTTTTTCCATCTGTAGTGACCGAAGTCATCAGAGCTGTGAGGAATGAGGAGAGGAAGGAGAGAGAATGAAGATAGGAAGGGGTCTACGGGCAAGGGAAGCAGGGGGGAGGAGGAATGACTGGAGCCTGAGACCGTGTTGTCCGATGAAGAGGAGGATGATTTAGTAGGGGTGACGACTAAAGGGTGCAGTTATGGGGCATTCCAGAGGTGTAAACCCCCGACCTTCGATGGCAATGATAATGTTGTTGCCGCTCACCGCTAGGTGAGGGAAATAGAAGCGGTACTTGAGATTAGTGAGTGTCGCGAAGACCAGAATGTGAAGTTCGCCACTCACTCTTTTGTCGACTAGGCGTTATGTTGGTGGGACAACATTGTCCAAGCTGAAGATGCAATGGAAGGAGTTGAAGCAGTTAGTGATCGAGGAATTCTATCCTCATAGGGAACTCGACAGGATCGAGAGGGAGTTCCTATAACTTGAGGTGGGAACCATGACCCACCAGCAGTACACCACCAAATTTAACGAAATGGCGAGGCTAGTACCGGATCAGGTGACGCTGGTGTCTAGCAAGATCAAGAGGTACATCCAGGGACTACCGCCTGATATTCGCAGACATTTGATCGTTGCTCAGCCAGGTACCTTTCGATCGGTGGTGGACTTGGCAGGCAGGTTGTACGATGAACGGGAGGAGGCAGTGGTAGAAGTGAAGAAGACGGGTGGTGGTGATAAGAACTGGAACAGGAAGAGGCTTGGACGTGGTGGTTTTGCTCCAAGCAACAAGAAGGTGAAAGTGGATGATTGTAGGGTGTCGTCAAGCCCGGGACTGAAGAAGTGCGGTAAATGTGGAACGGAGCATACTGGTGAGTGTAGGTTGGGGCTGAATGTATGCTTCAAGTGTGGCAAGCCCAACCACATCGCTAGAGACTGTAGGATGCAAAAGTGTTATAACTGTGGCGAGGAGGGCCACACGAGCAAGGACTGCAAGAAGCCGAGGGCGGAGAGCTCTGGGGCGAAGAAGAGGCTGGAGGAAGGAGGACAGAGGGCAAGTGCTAGAGCTTACACCATGACCCGGGAGGAAGCCAGAGTAGATCATGATGTCATGTCAGGTATGTTTCTAGTAAATCAAACTTGTGCCTCTGTATTATTTGACTCTGGTGCTAGTAGTAGTTTTATTTCTACTACTTTTTATGCTAAGTTGTCTGCTAGTAGTAGAAGTATTAGTGAGCCATTCAGGGTAGAAACTGCTATTGGTAAGTCCATTAGAATTACCGACATGATAGAGGACTGTGCCATAGAACTAGAAGGTCATAGGTTTGTTGCTAGGTTACATGTGATTCCCCTAGGTGGATTCGATGTAGTACTAGGGATGGACTGGTTAGCAACCTATGAAGCGAACATCGTATATCACAAAGATGATTCGACTAGTTGCGCCCGATGGAAGTTTGCTGACGGTTTACGGAGATCGTGTTACTACGATCCCGAAGGTGATTTCGATGGCGGTGGCGGGGAAGTGCATGAGACGTGGATGTAGTGCCTACCTGGCCTACGTAAATGATGTGGACGCGTCAACACCACAATTGTCCGATGTACCAGTGGTGTATAACTTTCCCGATGTGTTCCCAGGAGACTTACCCGGCGTGCCACCGGATCGCTAGATTGAGTTCCGAATCGATCTGATACCCGATGCTCAACCCGTTGCCAAAGCACCATATCGGTTAGCTCCGACTGAGATGAAGGAGCTCATGGAGCAACTGCAGGAGTTAATGGATAAAGGATTCATCCAACTGAGAATCTCTCCGTGGGGTGCTCCGGTCTTATTTGTAAAGAAAAGGGACGGTGGTATGCGGATTTGCATCGATTATCGCGAGCTGAACAAGTTAACATTGAAGAATCGGTATCCGTTACCGAGGATTGACGACTTGTTTGATCAGCTCCAAGCTGCCAGTTGGTTCTCGAGGATAGACCTTCGATCTGGCTACCATCAATTAAAGGTGAAGGAGCAAGACATTCCTAAGACAGCTTTTCGTACGCGTTATGGACACTACGAGTTCCTCGTTATGTCTTTTGGATTAACTAATGCACCAGCTACCTTTATGGACTTGACGAATCGAGTTTGTCTGCCAATGTTAGACAAATTAGTGATAGTGTTCATTGATGATATCCTGATTTATTCTAAGAGCGAGGAAGAACATGCCGGCCACATATGTGACATCCGTCACCAAAAGGTCCGTCAGTTAACGTTGTATTTGTTAGCCTTCTTGAATATTCAACATTAACTCATAACCAAGCTGCCTTAGTTTCAAATTTTGTTTCTCTAACTATGTGTATTATCCTAAGTGTGCATAATAACTTAATCGTTAAACACTTAATAAACATTACCCCTACTACTATTACTAGCATAAATACTATATTTATTATCACTATCACAATTACTATTATCATTATTGCTATTATAGTTATGATTGTTATTAAAACTAGTATTATTTTCATTGTTATTATTATCATTATTATCATTGTTGTTATTATTATTATTAAAACTATTATAAGTATTATTACTAGTATCATCATTATTACTAACACTTAACGCCAATAATACAATTAATATGATTAATACTAACAACGTTATTATTAGTATTACTATTAGTAAAATCATTTTTAACATTGAAGTGGTAAAATCATACTAATTAATGCATTATTATTAAAGCAATTAACAAAGTTAAGGTTCAAAGTGTAATTAAGCAAATTAGGAGGGTGAAATAAGTGAATTAAAGTACAGGGACTAAAGCTGCCAAACTCACAAACCTGAAATGGGTATAAAACCCTATCAGCCACTATTCATCTTATCCAAACCCTACCCCCCACCAATCTCCCCTCCCTATCCTCGGCTCCATTCCCACTGATTTCTCCGGTAAATCGACGCCACCAGTCGTTCCCCTTCGATATTCCACAGGTAGACGACCACCGTCGCCCCTTATTTCACCTTATTTCTCTTTCTTGTAGCGGTTCGGTTGTCCTGGGTGTTCCCGGGTGAACGAGCTCAGTTGAGGGCCCTTCGAGTGCATCAATTTCTAAAAACGTGTTGGAAATCGACTCCTAAACGTGTTCTGGTGCCATTTGAGTGGTCACAGTGGCCGAAGCACCTCTGTGACCTGCATATATGTTTAAGTCCTATCTGTGCGACTGTGTGCGATTGAATGTAGGTGTGCGATTGAGTCATGCGACTGAATGTAGGTGTGCGATTGAGTCATGCGAATGAATGTGTTTATGCGATTGAGTTTGTCCGTGCGAATGAGCATGTGCGATAGAAAGTATGCATGTGATTGAGTGTGAGTCATGCGAATGAGTGTGTGTGCGAATGAACGATTGTGTCGTGCGAATGGGAGTGTGTGCATATGAACGTTGTGCCATGCAAATGTGTGTGTACAACTGAACCTGTATGTGCGAATGAGTGCTTTGTCATGAGACTGAGTGGCGAATTGCACAAATGAAGGTTCATTTGTACAAATGAGGGTTGATTCGTGCGATTGGATGTTGAATTGTGCGACTGAAGGTTGTTTGTGTGTGAATGCGATCCTTGTGTGTAGTAAGTGCAGATTGTGTGATGTTAAGGTGACATTGGCACAGTTACCATTGCTAATGACATTATTAATGTTAACACTATGAGTATTACTAATATTATCACAAGTATAATCAATGTTAACATTTCCATGATTATCAAGACTAATATTGGTAACTACTAATATTACTAAGTACATCTCTAACAACAATGAAACCCTTACACTTATATCATTGGCAATGGTGACGATTCCAAGTACATGGATCTACACAAGATCTAATACGTAGGCCTGCTTGTTTGAGTGGGTGTCGCGTGACCGATCCAACCCGAACCGACCGAACGCATCTATTCTCTTAAAGCTTATCTTTAACACTTAACAATAATTAATAATAGGTGTTTGATCGATTGTTGCTTCATCCTTTGGAATGTTTATTCATCTACTACTATCATCAATCAAGTGAGTTTCATGGCCCCCTTTTACGTTGATTTATTACTTCAATTTTTACAAACTTGGGCGAAAAGTGTGCTCACCTTTTTCATGTTGTACAACTCATATTCTTGGAAATATTATGTTACTGTTTTGTAAGTCTCTATCTGATACATGCATGAGTTTACTATGTGGTACTTGATTCATAACCATTTAATTTCGGTGTTGGAACCGACGGATAGGTATTGGTAGTCGGGCTGACACCCCCACCCTCGTGTGTTGGTATACTAGTTAGCACCAACAATGGCCAAGAATGGGCCCTGGGGTGAATATATTCCGACAAATATCTTGTGTACATCGTAGGTTTGGTTGTGATGCTCATGTTGACATGTGATTTTGCTTACTTATAACTCTAATTATGTTCCACAAAACTATTACACAGCATCAATTTTGTTTACTATTAAACCGCGAACTCACCAACAATTATGTTGACCATTTTGAGCATAGCTTTTCAGTGATACAATTAACTGAAGATCCTAGGAGTACGGCCTTAGTGGGGACTCTAAGATGCATTTTTAGAGTGTACAATACTTGACATACGTTACTTGACATTGTTAGTCTGATTACATATAATTATACTTTTGGATACTTGTTCTCGGGTTGTGGGAATTTTATTACAATGTTAATACTTTTGTTAATACTTATGGCTATGTAGTCGTGGTTATTGACTAGACATGACACAAGTCTCCCTTGTACCGGGTGTCGTCATGACATGTTATTCATTCTATACATGTCTATTTTGCATCTCTATTGATACAATGTGTTATGACGATCCCGTCTCGTTACATCCCCGTGCTTCCGCTCTTAGCGGGGTGTGACAACATACGCGAGGTATTGGAGACACTTAGGAGAGAGAAGTTGTATGCCAAATTCTCCAAGTGTGCCTTTTGGTTGCGCGAGGTTCAATTTTTAGGCCATGTTGTTAATGCTGAAGGAATCATGGTGGACCCAGCAAAGGTTGAGGTGGTGATATAGTGGAAGTCTCCAAAGATGCCATCCGAGATCCGTAGTTTCTAGGGCTTGGCGGGCTAGTATAGAAGGTTCATTCAAGACTTCTCCAAGATAGCCTCACCGTTGACAAAGTTGACTCGCAAGGACTTGAAGTTTGTGTGGGGTCGAGAACAGGAGAGTGCGTTTGAGGAGTTAAAGAGGAGATGGACCCAAGCTCCTGTCTTGACATTACCCGAAGAAGTGAAGACTTAGTGGTGTATTCGGACGCATCTTATTTGGGACTAGGTTGCGTTCTAATGCAACGTGGAAGGGTGATAACCTACACATCCCGACAGTAGAACACCCACAAAGTCAATTACCCTACACACGATTTGGAGTTAGCGCTGTGGTTTTCGCCTGAAGATTTGGAGGCACTACTTATATGGTAAAAAGTGCACAATCTTCACCAACCACAAGAGCTTAAAGTACTTCTTTGAGCAGAAGGATCTCAACATGAGGCAGAGAAGGTGGTTAGAACTCAACAAGGATTATGATTATGAGATCCACTACCATCCGGGCAAGGCGAACGTGGTGGCCGACGCCCTTAGCCGAAAATGGAGACCCGAACCGATTCGAGTGAAGACATATCAGTTAGTGATGACCTCAGACGTGATGACTCTAGTGAAAGAATTTAGAATGAGGCGTTGAAAGAAGATCACCTCAACTCTGAACAAATGAGAGGTCTAGTCGTGGAACTGGGAAAAATACCCACGGGGTTAGAACCCGCTTTGGACGAATGTGGATCCCTCGTTATGGAGATCTGCAGGGGCGAATCATGGATGAAGCTCACAAGACTCGATACTCCATTCATCCAGGTGCCACCAAGATGTATCAAGACATGAAGAAGGACTACTGTGGCCGGGTATGAAACGTGACATGATGGAGTATGTGAGTAGGTGCCTTACTTGCTTGTAAGTGAAGGTAGAGCATCAGAAGCCTTACAGGAAGATCCAACCGTTGGATATACCCGAGTGGAAGCAGGAGCACATCACCATGGACTTCATTACGAAGTTACCCCGCACGGCGAGGGGGTACGATGCCATCTGGGTGATTGGTGATCGTCTAACCAAGAGTGCACACTTCCTACCGATCTGCAAGACGTATTCATCCAAGAGACTGGCACCTTTTCATCAAGAAGAATGTAGCTCGTCATGGTGTGCCGGTGTCTATTGTGTCGGATCGTGACACCCGATTCACATCGAAGTTTTGGAAGAGATTCCATGACGCGATGGGGACAAGGCTACACATTAGCACGACTTATCATCCTCAGATAGATGATCAGTCTGAGAGGACGATTCAGACACTCGAGTACATGCTTCGGGCATGTGTGATTGATTTTGGAGGAAGTTGGGATGATCACTTACCGTTAGCGGAATTCTCATATAATAATAGTTATCATGCTAGTATTGGCATGCGACCATATGAAATGCTATAAGGTAGAAGATGTAGGAAGCCCGTATGTTAGGGAGACATTAGGTAGAAGGAGTTGGGAGGTGCCGAGGTGATCGAGGCTATGATTGAGAAGTTAGAAAAGATTAAGGCCTTCATGAAGGCAGCGAAAGATAGACAAAAGTCGTATGCTGACAAAACGCGTAGACCGATAGAATTCAAGGTTGGCGACCGAGTTATGTTGAAGGTCTCACCTTGGAAGGGGAGCATCCGATTCAGGAAGCGAGGTAAGCTAAGCCCGAGATACATAGGGCCTTTCCGAATCGCCACACGAGTAAGAGGGGTGGCCTATCGACTTGAATTGCCAGATGAGTTAAGTGTAATTCATCTCACATTCCATGTATCTTATCCGAGGAAGTGCTTAGCTGTTGAATACATGGTTATACCACTTGAAAATATTGAGGTTGATGAACGTCTTAACTACGTAGAACAACTAGTGGCATTCGTTAATCGTAAGGAGAAGAGGCTAAAGAATAAAGTGGTTCCACTTGTGCGGGTGCAGTGGTAGCACCGAAAAGGATCCGAATCTACATGGGAGACTGAAGAGGAGATGAAGCAGCTCTACCCTTAATTATTCGAAGAGTGCGGGTGCAGCTCTACCCTTAATTAAGGGGGGTAGACTTGTAACATCCAGTTCTTTAAGGGGGCTAAAGTGCAAAACAAAGAGAAGGGTAGAATAAAGAGGGCAAGGAGTTAAGTTGGAGGGTGCAAATTGTAAAATAGTACAAAAACTTAAAAGTGGGTGAACAAAAGGAGCATGGTTGACCATGCTCCTCTTGTTGTTTCAGCCGAAAAAAATGTAAGGCCCCGATCCCGGGCACCCTCCAGTTGGCCTATCTTCGCATGAAAACATATAATTTCGTTTATCTATCGTAAACATTTCAGCGGAAGCATTCGAAAAGACATCTCATTTCATCATAAAAGCTTTTGCAAGCGATACATCATTAATCAATTACAAAATAGTCATAATCAGTGACTTTTAGTGGTGAGAGGATTCCTTAAGTAATCCCGTTTATCTGAATCCTCAACAAACACCACTTTCTTTTCTAATTACATGTAACATTATACATCACAAAAATGTTAACAAAGGAATGCCATCCCAAAAGAGCTGAGTAGTCGCCCCGTGCCATCGTCAGCAACACTACCTGCCAACTAGAAACACATCAAAAGTCAGCGTTGCTGAGTGAGTTCTAGTTTTATAGTAAAACATACTTTTCTTCTGTTAATACCGTTTTTATATACATGTGGTCACACAACATACGTACACGTAGATAAAATTATTATTATCTTCATCATTCTTTTATTAGCTTTCATTCGTGTACCGTTAATCGTTATTATTCACGTTCGTTCATACACTTTTTCTTCTGATCATACGTTTCTTACCTTCACTCCTACATTCATTACATTCGTTCGTACGTTCGTTGCATTCATTCATACGTTCATTTCATTCGTTCGTACGTTCATTACGTTCATTCTTACGTTCGATACGTCGTTCGTACATTTATTACTTTCGTTCGTTTCTTCCATTTATGTTCCGTCCTTCTTTCGTTCATTATCTTACTTATCGCACCTTCACATCTTCGTACCTGATGTACATATAGCACGAATTGTGCCAATGGAGTTGTCACGAAGAACAACTCTCCTTCTGTGTGAGAACTCTGGGGTTTCAGCCAAAATCGCACGCTACATAGCACACAGTAAATACCACATCGCATGTATCGGAGCAGCTACCAAAACTGAACTCCCTCTGTGTCTATGTCCCCTTATGAGTTCCACCGTACGTATCGCACAAATCGCACCAACGGAGAGGTCACCAAGACCAACTCCCCCTGTGTGTGAGGGATCTCTCGGGGTTTAGCCAGAATCGCACGCCGTCTCATGGGTTAGCCAAACATCGCACGCTAAATAGTCCACATGAGGTAGGACAAAATTGCACGCTACATAGCACGCAGTAAATACAACATCGCACGTATCGGAGCAGCTACCAAAACTGAACTCCCTCTGTGTCTATGTCCCCTTATGAGTTAGCCAAGATCACACGCTATAATACACACACAGTTGAGCTGACAACTCTTAACGAGTTGTGAACCTCCATTCCTTCTGCTTGCTAGCCAATCTTACTCTCATTCATCTGGGTCCTGTCTCCTGCAATACCGGAGTACGCGACAAGGATCCCATTCGAGTCTGTTGCGACACAGAGTCGCTCACCTCATACCTATGCTTGCAAACCTTACGTTCGTTCATTTGTTCGTTCATTAATGCATGCACTCGCTCATTAAGTTCCTCTTTTCGTTGTCTTTCACTTACGTTCCATACTACTTTTCATTCATTCATATACAATACACGTAAAGATACAGAAAGATAAGCATACATCGAAACAAGGAACATCGGCATTTACAAGTCATCAGTATTCACCATCTATCATGGCAACATCATACTTAACCTACATACATCATGCATATACATGCAATACTACCTCTCTCCTGTACACAACAGCCCTATTTGGGCGATTGAACATACTTTAGTCGCATGGCCTTGATGCGACAGGATAGTGCGATTTGGCATCTAAGTGAATGGGCATACAGTCGTGCGAATGGACCTCCTATCGTGCGAATGAACACTATACGAATGGGCTTCTATGCGACAAATCCTCAGTCGTGCGACTGGACAGCTATACGAATGAACCTATGCGACTGAACCCTCAGTCGCATGGCATGTCGTGCGACTAAGTCCCCAATCGTACGAATGAATCTCAGTTGTGCGATTGAACATCAGTCGTCCCTCAGTCGTGCGACTGGCCCTTCATTCGTCTAGCCCTAACTGGGCAGCGATTGCAGTTCATCCCGAACTGCAGTCGCAACTCATGACCTCCAAATCCTTCCAAACTCATTTTAAGCCCAGATTATCCCTTCTAAACCTTAGGGAATCACACTATGATAACATTCAAGCACATACACATCCAAAATCGCACTCCAAACACACTATACACATACACATTTATACATACACGGGTTAAACACCCAAAACCCAAAAATAGTTTCAGATGTGTTCCAGCCCATGTAAAAGAGGGGTCCTAGGACTCACCTTAGTAGCCTCCTTGGTTAGAGCTTTGATTTGACCCGCTACACGTTGATTTTGGCTCACGAACCCGCTTGAACCGAACTTTCTCCTTCTTCTTTCTCTCTATGGCTGGTGTTTGTGAGTGTGGTAGAGAGTAAGGGCTGCCCTCTTCCTTAAATACTACTGTCCAGTCGCCCGAGCTCTCCATACGATTGGAACTTCAGTCGTCCAAGCTCCATACGACTGAACACTCCAGTCGTTCGATTGAGCTCCAGTCGTGCGGTTGAGCTTCAATTGCATGACTTCCATGCGATTGGACGCTCCAGTCGCATGACACTTCCAAATCGAAATTTCCGGGCGTTACAAGAAAGGAGGAAGAAAAGTGGGAGTTCCTAAGCTCTTTCTCTCGGTTTTTTTTAAAGAAAGAAGAAGAAGAAGAAATCAAAGGTTAGTGTTTTTGTTGTATGTTTGGCTCGGTTTCACACCTAGAAACCGAATACTAAGTGTTATGTGTGTTGTGGTTGATTGATATGCTTGTTAGGTGTTTGGACCTTCATGTAAAAGCAAGTTAGGAGAAGATTTACTTGCCTTCTACACCAGGTGAGTTTTAGACCCCGGTTTTACGTGTTTTAAACTCTACTTGGGGCTGAAAATGTATTAAAAATGGTTTTATTATGGTTATGAATATGTACCCGTATGTATTATGCATGTATGATGATGTTTCATGGGTGTTTATGTGAGGTTTATGCTTAGAATAGTTATGATAAGCTAGGAGCAGGTTACTATCATGTTTGGGGCTGAAAACATAATAACATGTTGAACAGTGAGTCCATGCGCCTGGAATTCTGGCCAGACGACTAAGTAATGGGCCATGCGCCCCAATAGTATCCATACTCCTGAAACTGCCCCATGCGCCTAGAACCTTACGCGATTGAAACCCCATGCGCCTAGAACCTAATGCGACTGGAAACCCTCATGCGCTTAGAACCCTGTGCGACTGAACTCCTCCATACGTATAAGTGTTATGCGATTGGAACCTTCATGCGCCTAAGTATAAAACCAGTTAAGTGATTGGGCCATACGCCCAAATAGTTATGAAACACCTAAACAGGTCTTATGCGCCTGCATAGTGCTCATGCGCCTGCATAGTGCTCGTGCGCCTGCATAGTGCTCCTGCGCCTGCATAGTGCTCATGCGCCTGCATAGTGCTCATGCGCCTAAGACACTTAGTTTATTTTCTGAAATTTTGAGAAAAACAGAATCATTTAGGTTTGACCCAAGATTGACTTTAGGGTTTTCATGGCTACTATGTTGGATTATTATGAGTTGTCCTTATGCCTATAATAAATTATTATTGCGTGACTTATGTGGTATGTTTATGATCATAAAAGCAAGTATTATCATTAACAAAGTGAAATAGTAATGATAAAGAAAAGTGGAACATAATTAAAGTAATGAAAGTCTTGCAAGCATATAGGAGGTGCACGACGATGTTGTCGTTAGTTCAACTGTGATGCGGGTTAGCTACCCCAAAGGACGCAAACAGGGTCAATCAATTGAGATTGACGGACCTTTGTAGCATACCCTAGGTGACTGGGTTAGCCTCGTGTACTGTGATCATAGTCTATTGATAGACCACAGGCGCAGCACTAGTTTTTCGCGCACATAGTTTAGAGTATTGCTCATTGGTCCACATAGATAGTGAAAGATAAAGTTAAAGAGTACGAAATGAACAAAGGTATATAGTAAAGAAAGAAAGCATTAACTTGTTGTATAGTTGATGCGTGCTCACGTATAAGAGTAAGGAAAGTATTTTAATAAAAGAGTATTTTCATATATATACATTACACAAGGTATTTTAATACTTCTAAAACTTGAACTCACTTAGCAATCTGACTTTTATACATTTTCAGTTCCAGGTAGTTATTGCTGAGGATGGCACGAGGGTGAAGTTACTCGGCGGAAAAAGACTGACATCCATTCTTATGTTAAGATATTGTTGTTTTGTAATGCTACTAAACAATCTTTTGTAGTATAAACCCCGTTGTATTGCTTAACAACAATATATATTGATAATAGGATCTTATGAATTCGTATCTTATTAATATATATATACAACAAGTTATACATATATATACGTATATAACGTATATATACACATATTTACGTATAGATATATATACTGTGAGGTCCGGGAACGAGGCCTTACATATACGTATATATATACGTATATATATACGTATATATATACACATATTTACGTATATATCTATATATACGTATATATACGTATATATACGCATATATATATATATACATATATATATATATATATATATATATATATATATATATATATATATATATATATATATATATGCGATATATACGTACATATAATATACGTAAATATGTATATCTATACGTATATACGTATATATATACGTATGTATATATACGTATATATATACGTATTGATATTAACATATTTACGTTTATATCTATATGTACGTATATATACGCATATATATATACATATATACATATATACATATATATATACATATATATATATAGACCATATATATATATATACATATATATACGCTATATATACGCATATATACGTGTGTGTATATATATATATACGGATATATACAATATATCGTATATATATCTATATATCTATATATATCCGTATATATATAGATATATACGTATAGATATATTTGATATATATACGTATATATCCGTATATATATATATATATATATATATATATATATATATATATATATATATATATATATATATATATATATATATATATATATATATATACGTATATATATATACGTATATATATATACACGTATATTATACGTATATATATATACGTGTATATATACACGTATATATACGTATATATACACGTATATATACGTATATATATCTATATCTATATATACGTATATATATACGTATACATATAACGTATATACACGTATATTTATATACGTATATACATATATATACGTATATTTATATACGTATATATATATACACATATATATACGTATATTTATATACGTATATATATATACGTATACATATATACGTATATATACACGTATATTATATACGTATATATATATATACACATATATATACGTATATTATATACGTTATATATATATACACATATATATACGTATACATATATACGTATATATACACATATATTTATATACGTATATATATTATATACATATATATACGTATATATATACGTATATATATATATATGTATATATACACGTATTTATATATACATATATATTTATATATACGTTTATATATATATATTTATATACACGTATATATATACGTGTTATATACACGTGTATATATACACGTATATATATACGTGTATACATACACGTGTATACATACACGTATATATATACGTATATATATACGTATATATACGTGTATATATATATACACGTATATATATACGTGTATACATACACGTATATATATACGTATATATATACGTATATATATATACGTGTATATATATATGTGTATATATACACGTATATATATATACGTGTATATATACACATATATATATGTACGTGTATACATATACACGTATATATACGTGTATATATATCATGATATATACGTGCATATATATACACGTATATATACGTATAATATATATATAGATATATATATATATACGTATATATATACGTATATATACGTATATATATACGTATATATATATACATATATATATACGTATATATACACACGTATATATATGTACGTATATATATACATATACATACGTATATATATGTATATACGTATATAAATATATGTATATACACGTATATATATACACGTATATATATACATGTATATATATACATGTATACATATATATACATACGTATATATATGTATATACGTATATATATATATATATACACGTATATATATACACGTATATATATACACGTATATATATACACGTATATAACACGTATATATATACGTATATATACGTGTATATGTATACTGAATAATTTGTCACACCCTCAAAATCCACGTGCGGAGTTTTACCGCGAGGCGTGCGAACAAACCAGGATCACAGTCAATAGTTACTCGGAACGACACTATATGCCACGTTTAAAATAAAACAAACAATAGTTCAAACTTTAAAAATCGTGCGGAAGAGTATAGTAAATAAAACAAACCCAAAGTATGCAAAATGTATCATAAGGCAAAACAAGTGCCATCCAAGTATTGTAGACCATAAATAAAGACGAGTAATTATGTTTGATGTTTAAATCTCTAAAATGCATGCTGACTCGTGTAGTGCTCCTATGAGCAGTCCAGATTAACGACCTGAGAATAGCATACTAAAAAGTCAACACATGGTTGGTGAGTTCAAGAGTTTGCGTATAAACATAACAGTTTATCAATAGTGTATAAATAAGCATGCGCATTGTAATAGATAGCTAGTCCATTAACAAATTGATATTAATACATAGTGATTTCGCAATTGAAGCTGACTGTGTTATGTTTGCCTCCTGTCACGACTTCACCATATCGTGACAATATTCATCGGACAAATTGCACCCGGTTGACCTCGAGTCACACAGGTGGGGCTCGTCCGACCCAGTAGTACTACCCAAGTTTCCCCGCTATCCAATATTAACAATTCGAAAGTGTGAGGACTTTATCATGGTAAACAGCACTATATTAATATCATACACATCTTAAATATAAAAAGCGTTGTAAAGTTACCAGTATGCTATCTCCCCCAAAAGAGATTATGTAAAACAGTGGGGCATGAACTCACCTGATGCGCGTGATAGATATCTAAGGCTTAACTTGACAAAACGAGTGGAAAGACAACCTTCAAAGGTTACCTAGAACACACAAGTACATAAGTACATGTACACACAACAATCCAAGGGAAACCTAAGTGTTCTACAAACAAAGAACTCAAAGTTCTATAAAGACAACATACATGTGACCTAGTTTACCCGTTTGACCCGTTGGTGATATTATGCATTGTAAACCATTTAAACATACATAAGCATATAACATACATGGTTAGCATTCCAATGAATCACATTTGATGCTACATTCCCAATGCATTGCTTAAATCATCATACTATGCACATATCATACAAGTTATGTAAATTCTTAGCATCTAGCATACTCAGTGCGTTCATAACACAACTAGTGTATTATATAACAGGTTAGATCATGCATAACCTACTTACATGACCTATAGCCATGATTTAGCATATATGGGTCAAAACAGATAATTTACCAAAAAGTCATCCATACTATCCACAACACATACAAGATGCCAATACATGCAACATACATTAATATGATCAATTCCAGTCCCAAACATGATGTCCTAGTTACTAATCAACATACCAAACCATACATGACCATCAAAGTGCATAAATCAACCAGTAACCAAATAAACATTCCATACAACCCAATTAACAGATTCTACCACTTTAGACATCCATAACAATCATTCTAGCATGATCCTAATGTCATGAACATGTCCAATTACCAATATCCAATGTTCATCAAAAATAAAGTTTCCCTTTTGGGAAAGTACATCCCAAAATCCATTATACACCCAATGTATACATGCATTCATCAATAATATACCATATCAAGTTCATATCATACCTAGACATGATCTACAACTCCTAACTAACATGGTTCATAAGTTTCATACTCAAAAGTTACTATCTTTTTGTAATGCATGGATTCTAGCATGTAATCTTGAATTACCAATGTTCATAGCAACAATCCAACATCCAATTATCATCATAAACACATCTATAACATCAACACATTAACAATTCAACATTACATGCAAAATAAAGTTACTATTATTAGTAACCTACGAACAAATCCCTCAACTCATCAATTTCTTGTAAGATTCATGTGTTCTAGCATCCATATCATCTAATTAACATCATATAATCATCTAACAATCATCAATTTCATCCATAATCACACTAATTTCGAATTAGGGTTTGCCTATAATCATAGTTCATGATCAATCCACTAAAAACATACAATTCATGCATAACCAATGTTAAACAACATGTAATCAATCCAACTAACATACCAACATCATCAAACAACATCAAATTCGACCCCATGAAGACCCATTCACGAATTTAGGTTCGGCCACCATGAACAACCCACGAAACTTGTAAAAATCTAACCTTTTCACGTGTGTAACTTGAAATTGATGATCCTAACTTGTTTCCTAGCTTGAGATCGACCAAACAAGGCATAATTGCTTGGTTGAAGGCTGAATTTCACAGGGGAAGAGGGCTGGAGGGCTGCAGTTGCGATTTTGGGGAGTGGGGGCTGCTAGGGTTATTTTTTTTAATTTAATTAGTCACATTTACACCTTTAACCCTTTTAACTTGTATTTTATAAAAATTCAGCTTTTAATTTCTTTTTAAAAGTGTTTTTAACCATCTAACAAATATATAAACTAGTAATAACAATTATATATTTTATATTTATAAAACACGCAACATACGAATTAGCACACGCGTTTCCGCGTTACGCGATAAAATTCCCGAATAGTCTTTAAATCGCGTAAAAAACATAAACATAAAATAATAATCATCTTATCAACTAGATTATTATTAAATTAACATTATTAATTATTTTTAAGTCACCAACGTCAAACGACAACTAGTGTGTGCTTACGACACGTGTATGCAAAACTTAACGGAACTAACGGAGTTTGGTAACGGAAAATTACCGGATGTCACATTATCCCCATGTTGAAAGAATTTTCGTCCCGATAATTGCGTTACATGGTGAGAGTTCCATCACTGATCTACTGCATTGCACACAGAAATCGAAATCGAGTGAGTTTTGGATGAGTTATCACATCATCCCCATGTTGAAAGAAATTTCGTCCCGAAATTTAAATCAATACCTTGGTTTGCAGGCATCGTCTCGAACAGTTGAAGGTACTTAAGCTTCATTTGATAATCACGTTCCCATGTGAATTCCGGTCCACGTTGTGAGTTCCAACGAACCTTGACTATGGGTATTTTCCTCTGCTTAAGTGTTTTCACCTCACGATCCATCACCTCGACGGGTTCTTCGATAAAGCGTAATTGATCATCCACTTGAACATCTTCTAGTGGTACAATTAGTGTTTCGTCAGACAGGCACTTCTTCAGGTTTGAAACGTGAAATACATTGTGGACTCCACTCAATGAATCGGGTAAAGCTAGTCGATAGGCCACTGGACCTATCCTTTCCAATATTTCAAATGGTCCAACATACCTTGGATTTAGCTTTCCTCGCTTGCCAAACCAAACTACACCTTTCAACGGTGAGACTTTCAATAGGAACTTGTCGCCAATTTGAAATTCGAGAGGTTTCTGTCTCTTGTCAGCATAACTTTTCTGTCTATCTCTTGCTGCAGCCATACGGTTCCGTATCTGCACAATCTTCTCAGTTGTTTCATGAATGAGTTCGGGACCCGTTAGTTGACTATCACCAATTTCAGCCCAGCAAACCGGTGATCAATACTTTCTCCCATACAAAGCCTTGAAAGGTGCTGCCTGTATGCTAGTGTGATAACTATTATTATAGGAAATTCCACCAAAGGTAGGTGAACTTCCCAGTTGTTCCCGAAGTCAATCACACAAGCACGTAGCATATCCTCCAAAGTCTGTACGGTATGCTCACTCTGTCCGTCGGTTTGTGGATGATAAGCAGTACTCATATCCAATCGTGTACCCAGGGATTTCTGCAGTGACTGCCAGAAGTGTGACGTGAAGCGAGCATCGCAATCAGAGATAATTGAGATTGGTACGCCGTGTCTCGAAACGATCTCCTTAAGATACAATCGGGTTAGCTTCTCCATCTTATCCGTTTCCTTAATTGCAAGGAAGTGAGCAGACTTGGTCAACGGATCCACAATGACCCAGATTATGTCACAACCAGTATTAGTCCGGGGTAATTTAGTGATAAAATCCATAGAGATTTGTTCCCATTTCCACATCGGTATCTTGGGTTGTTGTAACAGTCCAGATGGTTTTTGGTATTCCACTTTGACTTTTAAGCAGGTCAAACACTTGCTCACATACGTAGCTACATCTGCCTTCATGTTAGGCCACTAATAGTGCGCCTTTAGATCATGATACATCTTGTCAGATCCAGGATGTATAGAGTATTTAGACTTGTGTGCCAACCAAATCCCTCAGATTTCCATAAACTGGCACCCAAAGTCTATCCATGAAGTACCGAATTCCATCTTCTTTCTCTACCAATTGTTTATCCATTCCCCGTAATGACTCAGAAACAATGTTTTCCTCTTTCAAGGCTTCTATTTGTGCTTCCTTAACTTGTTCAGGCAAATGGGTACTGATCGTGAGTTGCAAGGCTCGCACCCGCCTTGGTTTAACTGTTTCTTTTTGGCTTAAGGCATCAGCAACTACGTTCGCCTTTCCAGGATGGTACTTGATAGCGCAATCATAATCTTTCAGAAGTTCCACCCAACGCCGCTGCCTCATATTCAACTCTTTTTGCTCAAAGATGTGCTGAAGACTCTTGTGATCGTGTGGAGAGTACATTTGGTACCGTACAAGTAATGTCTCCAAATCTTTAAGGCAAAAACTACTGCACCAACTCCAGATCATGGGTAGTATAATTCTTCTCGTGAACCTTTAGTTGTCTAGAGGCGTAGGCTATCACCTTATCGCGCTGCATCAGAACACAACCCAATCCTTGAATGGATGCGTCACAATACACCACGAAATCATCTGTCCTCTCTGGCAGTGCCAATATCGGTGCACTACAGAGTTTCTGTTTCAATAGCTGAAAAGCCGCCTCTTGACTTTCTCCCCATTTGTATGTCATTCCTTTATGGGTCAAAGCGGTGAGAGGTTGTGCAATCTTAGAAAATCCCTCTATTAATCGTCGTTAATACCCCACTAATCCCAGAAATTGTCGTATCTAACTCGGTGTTTTATGTATATGTGACAACCCTTAATTTCCGGGTAATTTCTCTAGAAACCCTAGATCCTGATTTCTATGCTCAGTCTTGTTTTAGAATATATAGCAATAGATAAACTAATCTAAGGTTGATTAGAGTCCAACGTGTGCTTACGTTTCTATTCCATGCGTGTTCGATCATGAAAACCCGAGTCCGGCGAAGGTCTGAAAATAAACGCCGCTACGAACCGTCCAGGAAAGAAATATTAACATCATAGGTAAAAGTGAGAATTTGGCCTAATTTAATCTTAGTTACACTAATATTAGTTGTATTATGTGAGGAAACGACTATCGTGACGAGAAAACCTGATAACAGCTTCTACGCGCCTTAATACGGTGAGATGGCTTAATCTAGCGAATAAATAATAAAATGCCTAATTGGATGATAAAACCAAGATAGGGGGCATGTAAATAGTCGTTTTGGAATAGAATTTCGCAAGGAATTAGAATTTAACATGTTCGGGTTTCGAAAGTCAGGTCGTGATGGAAGAAATGTTGAAATGACCGTTCGACTACCCCTCTAACCCCTCCCCTTGCCCTTGGCCGCCCAGTCCCCCCTTCCCTCTCCTCCCCTATTTAAACCCCTTCCCCCTCTCTTCTCCCACTTCTTCCACTTCATTTCTAAAAATTCCACTCTTTCTCTCCCTCTTTTCTCTCCAAATCCACGGCCACACCACCACCACACTTCAATTTTTGTTTTTTTGTCATGTTTTCTTGAAGATCATCACTTGGATCTCAAGGTGCAAGCATACTAGATCAAAAGAAGACTCGTTGGTGGTGAAACAAGAAGAAAGATCATCATTCTACGCTCTTTTTCGTGAAAACATGTTGCTAGGACTAAGGTAACCTTAATATTACGTTTTAGCTACGTTTTTATACGAAAATAACTATCTAAAAGCTGTAGATTGTTCATCCAAGTAGGATTTTGGGAAAAACCTGTTTTAAAACAGAAAATATGATGTGAAACGAGTTAATATGTGTATGTATGTGCCCGTACGTATGCATGTATGTATGTTAAAGTTTGGATGCTAGATTGTCACTTGATGATGCGTGGTTGTTGTTAGATCGTCCATGCAAGTAGTGTTAAGTGTGAAATCTGTTATGGATAATCTATTATGACTTTTTGATGAAGTTTTTACATGTATTAGGTGTGTGTATAGATGACCGTATGCATACATGTGTGTAGGTTGATGTTTGGGTGTTGTTCTTGCAAAAACTGAAGGATTATGGTTAGATTTGAACATGCAAGCATGGATAACATTATGGATGAATTAGAGCAGAATATTTCAGTGTTTTTATGAGGAATTTTGATAGATTTAATGTATGTATGGATGTCGTGTATGTATATATGCATGTATTGGTTCATTACTTGCGAAACGTGATGAAATAAGACTTGATCTTTGACATGCAATAAGTTATTTGTTATGGATGATTTAGAACAGTAAGTTGGGATATAATGTAGCATGAAAACATGTTAGATAGTGGATGGATCATTGTTTGGTTAAACGATTATGGCTGAAATATACGTCAAAATGTATGCTAGAATAGGTATTTTCGTATGGAATAAAGGAATTATTGAAAGCTGGAACTAGGACTACAAAACGAGGATATTTTATGTGTAAATAATGTGTTTTTGATAATATGTATGATTCTTGGTGATTGGATGCATTACCTTACGTTTTAGGCTTAACTAGTCGTAAGAACGTCAACTTTTGGCATGAAAATTTGGCATAATATGGGTATGAGTTTAATCAGTAGTTATGGACTTGTTATATGTATTATTTACAACCTTATGAAGTATAATTAGCTCATAAAGTGATACGTGCGTTTGAACATGTTTTATGATGCCTAAATAGTCATTATTGCGTAGAAATTGCCATGAATTAGTGATTTTTATATCAAGTTGTTAAAGTTGTTTGATTCATAAAAATATGATTTAGGATTTATGTACGTATATAAATATGAGTGTTTATGTGCTATTTGGCTATAATTTTCACATTTGGTTGTTAATTAGTACGTGTCTAAGTAAGGCGTGATTTACCGTTTTCGTTAAGATCTTAACCGAGTGTTATAGTCACCAACTACTCGCGTAAACAATATTTTCTATGAAAATAATATAAGTCTAGTAGGTTGGATGAACAACTAGCTTGTAAGACTTGAGTATCAATTCTTAAAAAGTGTCTATCGTATTTAGGGCACTAATGGGTGACTGGACGTCTGTTGGTGTGATTGCACGTATTATCATCTTGTTGATCAAGGTGAGTTTCTACGGCCCCTTTTTAACTTGTTATTGTTTTACAAAATCGTGGGGAAATACATGGCTTTCGTTCGTTGTATCAGGATTATGTGGCTTACTCGTATGTGTTCGTATGATAGTCTTGAGTATGGTGGTTCGTTATTGTGTTCATGTAGGTCGTTCATGAATACCCCCTTTCCCGTATAATCATTAGCCTTGGGTAGGACACAGTGTATATTGGTAGATCTATTTGGGTTTGACAGCCCACACTCGGGATCAGTAGCTCTGATCAGGCGTTTTGGATGCGAGTGAATATTGTTGAATTCGTTTCGTGGGGATTGCTTACCTTGTGTAAAGCCTTCGTGTTTTGGTTTGATTATAGCTCCGGGTGCTATCATTTAGTTGTATTCCTAGCTAATTTACAACTTGTTAGGACCGTGTACGTACGGAGTACTAACTGATTCTAAGTTATACCAGATCAAATAGTGCGGAATCCTATTTGATTGGCGATCCAATCAGGGAGAACGTAATCCGGATCAAAACTAACGATTAGAAAACGTTAAGAATTGATTAGCAATGATCAGGAACGTTCTGTGAAGTTGGAATAGACGAACAGGGTGCTCTGGGTCGACTAGGGTTATGAATATTCGAAGTGTTTTTTTTTCACGAATTAAGTGGTATTTATAGGTTACAGCTTTCATTCGTACGACTGAGCCAAGCGACTGGCTCAGTCGTGCGACTGAGTCATACGATTGGTTCATTCGGACGACTGAGTCAGTCTCATGACTCAATCGTACGATTGACTCAATCTCTTGGTTCAGTCGTCCGATTGGCCCATTCGCATGGTCCAGTCGTGCGACTGAATCAGATTACTTAGTTAAACACACTCTTGAACCTTAACTGATTCAGAACATGTCAAACAACTGTAAACCTATATAACATGGTCGTATATGCGTGTAACAATAAATAATGTAAGTAGATATAACATTAAATAACCAACAACCATATATAGAAGAGATTCTCATTAGCTTGATTGAACATTACATATATGTTACAAGATAGAAGTCTATTACATTTGATCTCACTAGACTAGAACTGGGGACATGTGTACCAACAAACTCCCCCTTGGACCTAGTTCTGTCTAAACTTTGACTTCTTTCTTGAACTCTTCATATCTTTTCACCCTTTCTTCTCTCGAGACTCCAGAATGAATATTAAGTGCAAAGCAAATACGTATAACATGTTGGAACTGCAGTGCTTGCACAATATCCTATGTATCAAAGAACAGTGGCCACTTGAATAAGATATAGACATCAGACTCAGACAAGTTTGTTAGCCACATCGGATCAAACACCCTTATTGTCTCGACCTTTCCTTCTTTCTCCAAAACAATGACGGCTTCACCAGTTCGCCAGTCATAATACCACCATTTGAAATGGGGTGCAAAATCCTGAGGCATCTCCCTCAATGGAATACGCGACATAGTGCGCGGAGGGTGCCATCTCAAGACCACCTTTGGTCTTCCTGAGGTGGGGTCAACCTCAGTCCTGTGAAATAACCTTCTGGGCTGTTGAGGTTTAAAGTTGACCCACCTCGTATGATACTCTTTCTTCAATGCCTGCTCAAACCATCCTGATATCTTTCCTGGAACAGCATATAGGAGGTTCAAGTTGGCTAGACGATTAAGCTCAAATCCTGGGAGAGTTTTCAGATCATGAGGAAATCTGAAATACTCTATTCCCTTCTCTCTCTTCACTGCATACACTTGAGATCCTCAAAGTATGCCCGCTGATAATCTTGCCAAACACCTTTAGATGCTTTTTTATCTTGTAAAGTTTTGTGTAGGCATTTGACTTGTTTGGCACGCGCTGTTTCTTCATTTCCTCAAAACAGGCAATCCATTCAGCCTTTTTGACTGCCATATCGGCATCATTTGCCTGAGGAGCTGAGGTTGTAGCAGCTTTAGCAGCTGTCATCTCTTCAACCTTGTTGAAGATACTGCTGTCAAAAGTTTCCCCCAGATCTGGGAGAACTTCGCCTTCGGCGCTAGTATACTAAGGATACTCATCAGCAGTGATGTCCTCAATCTCCAGTTCATCGGCGTCTTGTAATTCATCATCACTGACTATGTCGACCTCTGGAGCGTCTTTCACCAGCTCGTCAGGATTCAGACTAAACAGTTCAGCAATCTGTTCATCTGTTAAATCATGTATTATCTCCCCCTCTTCAGCAGTGTAACTGAAGATCGTTGTACGATCCCTTGTAGATCAAGGATCATCGTCAATTTTGAATTGATTTGACGAAGGGGCACAACATCGTGCTCATCAACTTGTTTAGCTGAACCTGTTCAACAACCAATACAGTACAAGTAAGTATACATTAAGCACATAACAGATGTTGGTTTAACCTTTAATTTTATATACATAGAACAGACTTTGATACAAGATTTCAAGTACAAAGTTTAAATAATAAATAAACATCTAATCTTGAACTTTGCCTTGAATCTGAGCTGGTTCTTCTGTAGAGTGAGAGGTAGACGGAGCAGAAGAAGAGGCCCTCTGATCTTGTTTTCTTTTAGTTCTTCGTTCTTGCTCAGAATCAGAGGGAGCTGTAGCAGCGTCTCCTTCATCGGCATCATCGTCTTTGTCCTGTGAATCTTCGTCACCTTCATCATTAGTATCTTCATCATCATCCTCATCATCATCATCCTCATCATCATCATCATCACCTTCATCACCATCACCTTCTCCAATCTTGAGGGGCTCACTCTGAGTGTTTTTCAGCTTCAGCAACAGAGTTTTGTGAGCCGCCTCCAGCTTTCCTAACTTCGCCTCAGTCTCTGCCTCATGCTGAAGCAGCCCGGTGATCTGATCAGTCTGTGCAGTGGTCAGCTCTCTCAATCTCTCAATCTCAGCTGTTTGAGTAGAACTTTGTGCTTGCAGCTGTAAGATTTGAGCAGACTTAGCCTCGTCGGTGGCTAGCAACTTGAGCACCATGCTATTCAGTGCAGCAAGTTGCTCAACCATGGAAACGGGTGGTATAACTGAGCTAGTGGGAGCAGATGAGGGTTGGGATTGGTGAGTGGTGGTGGTTGTGGTAGCAGTGGTGTACATGGGAGTGGATGTAAAGGCTGTAGAGGATGGTATAGTGGTGGTGGTAGGGGATGGTAAGTGTGAGGTGGAGGTGCAGTAGTGGTGGTGGTTTGAGGTGTGGTGGATGTAGTGACTGGGGTAGCTTTGGTAGAGGTGGTGGTGGTGAATCTCAGACGCTTTCCCCGCTTCCCATGCGGTCTTGCCATCGTCTTTCTTCTCATTCCCGTAGACACCGGGGCACCAGTCTGTGTACTGGGTGCATCAGGGGAGTATGCGGGATCTGACTCTGTTTGTGTAGCCCCCGATGTCCCAGTCTGTCCTCCAACTACTTTAATTCCTTTCTCAGTGGCAACTACCTTGCTGCCATGCCTACGAGTCAACCCCTCTTCCTCACTCTCGTCCTCGTCGTCATCAGGTGGACAGAAGTGAGTTACGAACCCAGCAGTAGTAGTGTCAGTGTGAGGAGATGGCTGTGCAGTATGTGTGGAGGGGCCCCCAGATGTAACGGGCACATCATTGCCATCCTGGCTGTCATCATCATCAGAGTCATCTGATGGTATAGCAATAATTTCAGAGTCAAGCCACTATCCTCATGACGCCACCTGCGTCTCCCTGGGGCTACATAATCAGCCCGGGCCAGATGCCCAATCAGTCTCTTCATAGCAGGCTTCACTTGCTTGCCTCTATACACCTTCATCCTTCCCAAGGTTGTGTCATCCATGATCTCAAGAGGCACAGCATCGCTCTTGTCCTTTGGGAGGTCGGGCAGCTTCTCATCGAAAATAAGCTGTAAGAATCTGGGGTATACAAAACCCCTCCTTTCCCTTGACTTCGAGGTTCTCAATCAAGTATGTAAATATCATGTTGGAGAAGCTGAAAGGGTGGTTGAGGACCAATGCAACATATGCATTCTGAATTTGGTCCGATAAGTCATCGAAACCACCCCTCCTCGAAGCAATGCACTTCAAGATGACGTGCGCTAAGTACTTGTACTGGGGGCTCAGGTTGCTTTTGTTTAGCACACCTGAGTTGATATCCCCACAGTATCCTATCCTCAAGAAGCATCCACGTATAGTAAGCGGGTGAAGCTTGAGCGGGTGAGTCTCATCATCATCAAACCCTAAGACTCTCCTGATGTCAGCTGCTCGTATCTCAATCTCCTACCGAAGATAGAACTTCGTATGGAGTAGGGCTCAGCTGATCTGTCCACTCTAGCACCTTCCCAGAATGCCTGATGAACTGACTGATACGGTGTACATGGAGTGGAAATAGCTCGGTAAATCCTAGATCTCCTCAAAAAATCTATAATCCCCGAGAAGTCTCCTCCATTCCTCGAGGTGGAATCCAAGTGAGCACAGATGTTGTGCTTTGGATTTATTGTCCACCTGTTAGCCATATTCCTGTAATCAATAGCAAACACACGTTATAAACTTGAAAAAGCAGAGTTTGACTAATTTAGAAAACAGACTGATTCAATCGTGCGATTGAACAAACCGACAGGGTTCAGTCGGTTGGGCATATGTGCGACTGAACTTCAATCGGTTGATCATGTATGCGACTGACTTTCAGTCGGATGACGTGTCATGCGATTGAGTTGACTTGGGAGACTGAACCTGCGATTGACTCAGTTGATCGAATGAATCCATTCGTATGTTTCATTCGGCCGATTGGATGAATCGTCCTTTTCAATCGTGCGATTGAAGTTCATCAGGGGTGTCCAGTCGCATCCAATACTGTTCGGCACCATTTTAACTCAGATTTTTCATTTTTACGAATTAGACATTAAGATCAGGCTTGTTAGACTCGAAATCATGTACTTAGACTGCTTAAATCATTTGTTTAAACATGTTAAGTGTTTAAGGCAGTCTATTGGTTGATTTTTGTTTCGGTTCAAAGTTAGGGCACCAATGATCTGATTTTGAGTCAGATTTCACACTTAATGATGTCATTTTGCCGCAAAGTACCTGTGAAACAACTTCAAATCGTCAGAAATCAAATATATTAAGGTTTTAGAGGTCAATAGAAAATCGGGCAGCGTAACAGCACACTTTTGAGAATTAGGGCGAATGAGTTTGTGCGATCGACTGAGGGGGCTATTTATAGCCAGACTCAGTTCAGTCGGCCGACTGGACCATTCGCTTCTTTCATTCGGCCGACTCAATCACCAGTCGTACGATTGAGACTAGTCGCATGACTTAGTCGTACGACTGAAGTTGAGTCGTACGATTCACTCATTCGACCCATTTCAAACGCATGGTTGGCCTAGTCGGTCACACCCAATCGGCCGATTGAGCTCATTTGCATGTCTTAATCTTACGATTGTGTTCAATCGTATACCCCATTCGTACGACTGGGTCAGATCAGATTCAGTCGTGCGATTGGGCTATACTTGTGCCATTTTTGTCAAGTTATGGACCAACCCTTAGTTTTCTTAACCAATTGATAAAACATTATAAGCTTTTGATCATCTCAAACATGATCACTCTTGAAAACAACATTCACTGATCACCTCAGAAGTGATCCATTTATCCACCCGATCACCTCAGACGTGATCCATTTATCCACCCGATCACCTCAGACGTGATCCTTTTATCCTTTCAGAAACAATCTGTTTAGATAAACATTTAGCACATTCAGTGACGTTTAGCAGATAACAGTATACACAGTCCGACATGACTCATTATACTAAGAAATAAATAAAATTTAAACTACGAACAAAAATGAACATCTTTTTGTGATTTTTGTTAGGGCAGGTTTGTGTAGCCTATCAGCATTGACATTATATCAGGATTAGACTCATTTGGAATCAGACAAGCATATACACCATTACTTAGAACATTATGAGTTGATTTCATTTTTCATGATGACATATCACAGTTTGTTCTGATCTAAGACTTCTAAGTACTAACTGGGAATCATGTTTAATATGATACGTAACACATTTAGATTGTCAACTTCAGTCGGTGCATACAAGACGATTGTCAGTATACTTGTCCACTTTAAATTCATACACAGACTTTTGACATACATTGGTAATGTATTAAGTTAATTATTTCAAACAACATTTGTGTATCCCACACTTATATGGTAATCAGCATTCCTTAAAGAACTTTCGAGCGGTCTTTAGGTATTTTTGCAAGAAGAGACTATTCTTAGATCTTTCAAAGAGAAGCCAATCCTCAGGTCAGTGCCATCGCACAGCAAGAGGCGGCAAACAACAATGAAGTCTAGAATATATAGGTTATGCTTATCCTCAGGTCAGTGCCATCGCACAGCAGAGAGGCACACAACCTATCTCCTTGTTAGAGCATTTCTTATTTTCTTTTGCACATAGCGCACCAACAACATAAGTTATCAGCTTGATTTCGCTAGTATTCATTTTTTCATGCTTTTGCCCTTTTTGTGGTCATTTTCACACCTTTGGTGGCATTTATTTGCTCGTTATCCCTTATCGGAAGAACTGATTGTGTTAACCAGTGATAAGATGGGAACCCACAGTTGATTGAATCTTTTAGTTTAGATTAAGTTTACCAATGAAGTCTACTTGTCTATTATGTTGAATCTACTGACACATCATATAATGAACTAGCACCTCCCTAGATCAACTTTCTCCGTGTAATTACAGTAACAATCAACGTACTATCATTTTCCCATTTGTTAGACTTAGACTTCTCTGATGTTTTACATTTTCAGTAAATTAATTAACATTTTTGATCTCAAACTCATTTTGTTGTTAACTCGATGCCTGTGTACTATCATCTTCCATTTTTTGTCGAGTCACATTTCCTGTTTTGTTGGCTTTGCCTTTTCAGCTTTACTCACCTTCCCCCAATATTTTTTTTAAGTAAATAAATACTGATTTAAGCCTAATCTCCCCCTAAAATTCTAAAACAGAAAATCTTTTTGTGTTTTTGGATTTTTATAAGAACAGGAAAATAAATAAAAAATAAAAATAAAATAAAAGAAAAACGAAAATAAAGAAAAAACGGTGTCGGACTATGTATCTGTTTCTTCTAGTATAACATCACTTTTCTTTTTAACCCCGTTGACCTCTAGCAGATAAAAAAATCTTGGTTTATCAAATGGTTTAGTGTAGAGGTCAGCACGTTGAAAATCCGTGTTAATTTTGACCACATCAATTAAGTGTTTTTCATAGCAATCGCGTATGAAATGATACTTTATGCCTATGTGTTTGGTCTTAGGATGTTGAACCGGATTTTTAGTTACTGCAATGGCAGCAGAATTATCAACATAGATAGGAGTAGAAGTGAGATGCAAACCGTAATCCCGCATTTGCTGTTGAATCCAAATGATTTGAGAGCAGCAGCTGGCGGCGGCAACGTATTCAGCTTCACAGGTAGACAGAGCAACGGATGTCTGCTTCTTGCACTGCCAAGTTACTAATCTTCTCCCGAAAAATTGACATCCTGCTGACGTAGACTTGTAATTCATTTTGCAGCCTCCGTAATCCGAGTCACTATACGCCGTTAGCTCAAAGTCATCATCATGAGGATACCATAACCCCAGTGTTGGAGTACCCTTCAGATAACGAAAAATCCTCTTGACTCCAATCAGATGATTGACTTTAGGTTTTGCCTGATATCGGGAACATAAACATGTGGCATACATGATATCTGGACGAGAGGCAGTGAGGTACATGAGAGATCCGATCATCCCGCGATACATGGTGGCATCCACCAAATCCCCATTCTCATCAGGAGCCACATCATGATTTGTGGCGAGAGGGGTACCGCTGCAGTGACATTTTCCATATCAAAGCGACTAAGAATGTCACCGACATACTTAGTTTGATGCAAAAAGATGCCGGTAGGTGTTTGGTCCACCTGTAATCCTAGGAAGAACTTCATTTCTCCCATGGCACTCATCTCAAACTCAGCCTTCATCACAGATTCAAACTCTTTACATAATCCTTCGTTTCGTGACCCGAAAATTATGTCATCCACATAAATCTGCACCAAAAGCAAATCACCATCCTTCTCTTTGATGAACAATGTACAGTCAATAACACCCCTGCGAAAGCCATGTTTCAACAGATGGGTGGAGAGCTTTTCATACCAAGCTCGAGGAGCCTGATGTAGCCCATACAGAGCCTTGTCTAACTTGTACACTCTGTCCCGATGATAAGGATCTTCGAATCCTTCGGGTTGACTTACATAACTTCTTCACGGATTTCCCCATGCAAGAATGCACTCTTAACATCTAGTTGATAAACTTTGATCTTCATGTAAGAGGCGTAGGCTAGAAAGATACGAATTGCTTCCATTCTAGCTACGGGAGCAAAGACTTCATTGTAGTCGATTCCTTCGACTTGTCTGAAGCCTTGAACAACCAACCGTGCCTTGTTTCTGATAACGACACCCTGGTCATCCTTCTTGCACTTTAGTACCCATTTGGTACCAATTACCTTTACTCCTTTGGGTCGGTCAACAAGAGTCCACACTCCAAGTTTCTTGAACTGTAGCAGCTCCTCTTGCATAGCATTGACCCATGCTTCATCCTTAAGGGCATCACTTACGTGTTTGGGTTCAATTTGAGAGACAAAACATCTGTAAGCTCCATCATTCACGTAGCCCTTTTCCATTACGTCAGCGTAGTCAGCAGTGTACAATCGACTTCTAGTCTGCACGCCGGAGTGAAGATCACCAATGATAGCCTCTAGCGGATGACTTGTACTGATCCTAGTCAACGGAGTTGTAGGAACGAAACTTCAGAGTCCATAGTCGGAACTGGAGGTTCAGTGTCTGTGGTTCCAGATGCAGGTGAAGCACCTGAAGAGCTCCCTTCTTGATCAACATTAGGTATGTTTGCTGGTTCAGATGCTTCTTCATCCTCTGATGAGTCTTCACTATCATTCTGATCAGCTGAGGCAGATCCTGATGACCCATTTGCAGGAGTGGTATTGCTAGTGTCCAGATTCGGTGAGTTGAGAACATCGTGCATCATCTGAGTAGCAATATCATCATCTGAAACTATCTGAGGAAGATTGAATGATTTGAAAAAGCCATCGTAGTCGAAGAATGACGATGGTCCTTTTCCAGCAGGGGATAGTAAACGTTGAACGTCAACATTGCACCATACTTCTACCTGACCAGTAGAGTTGTTGTAAACTCGTTTGTCGGGTATACTGTATCCCAGAAAGATCCCCTGATCTGCCTTTTCATTGAACTTGCCTTCTTGAGTTTTCTTCAGAAGAGTACAAGGAGCACCGAAAGGTTCCAGATACTCCAGGTTTGGCTTACGCTTCTGTAGCAACTCATAGCAAGTCTTCCCGTGCCTCTTCACTACTGACACATGATTAAGTGTGTAGCAGGCGTTGGCTATAGCCTCGTTCCAGAACTGTACTGGCAGTTTTGAGTCTGCCAACATAGTCCTGGCTGTCTCGATCAGACTCCTGTTCTTTCGCTCAGCAACTCCATTCATCTGTGGAGTGTATGCAGAGGTGAATTGATGAACAATTCCCTTTTCTTTGCAGAATGCATCCATCCACTGATTCTTGAACTCGGTTCCATTATCTGAACGAATCTTTCGCACTTTAAGCTTGTAAAGTGACTCCAGAGTTGTGACCAGCACTTTGAATGACTCAAACGTTTCTGACTTAGCTTTCAGAAACATAACCCACGAGAATCGTGAGTAGTCATCGGTGACTACGAAGCAGTACCAGCCCAGCGATACTCTTCGTGCTAACTGGACCGAAAAGATCCATGTGCAGTAGCTCCAGGGGTATCTCAATAGAATGGACATTCTTGGTCTTGTGAGATTTCCTGGTTTGCTTTCCTTTCTTGCATGAGACACAAAAATCAGGAAGCTTGAAGTTCTTGACAGGAACTCCATCAACTAGGTTGTTATGAATCAGGTGATTCATCTTCCTATGATTAATGTGTCCCATTCGTCTGTGCCACGAAATGGAGTCCTTCTCTGTAGCTTTAGATAAGAAACATTGAACAGAAGAAGCACTAGTAGAGGCATTTGACATATCTAGAACATATAAGTCATTATATCTAGATGCAGACATTAATACCTGTTCCTCTGGAATATCCATTTCTTTCTTCAGAATGTAACATTTGCGATTATCAAACATTACTTTGAATCCCTTGTCGCAAATCTGAGACACAGAAAGCAGGTTGTTTTCTAACTGCTGAACAAAGTTCACTTTATCGAACCTTACCTTATCATTACCTACTTCGCCCTGAGCGGTAATGTATCCTCCTTTATTACCAGCAAATGAAACGTGTCCCCCTTTAATTTGTTTGACATTGAAAAGGAGAGACTTGTTCCCCGTCATGTGCCTGGAAGCTCCGCTATCTACGATCCATGTATTTGTAGACGCACTATAGCGGACAACCTGCACATATGAGAAAATCATCAGTTAAGGAGGGGGACCCAAGCCTTGACTGGCTTGGGTTTCCCAGAGGAATCAACCATCATGAATTCGACCCACTGTCCTTTATCAGTGGGTGGAATCTCAACTTTCAGATTGTCCTTGCTTTCAGACACACCAGTTGTCTTGGCTTTCCATAAACCATCCCTGTGAAAAGATTGTTTGTGGTAAACCTTAGACTGATTTACGGTTTGAGCATATGGTTTAGATTCAGAAACAAGTTTTACCTCTGGCATCACGGACTTGTCGGGGACTTGTCTGTTTTGCCTTTGGCGAGGTGGAGACGAAAAAGACCTAGAAGGTGTTTTAGACCTAATAGGGGTTTTCGATCTAACTGGAGTCTTAGAATGCTGTTTTGAATCTATTTTGACTTTGTTGTGTAGCTCAACCTTAGTTCTTGGTGTCTGATAGCGAGGACAGTTAGTCGAAATATGACCGCGCTGACCACAAGTATAGCAGGATCTCCATTCATCAGGGCTAGGAGATCTCTTGTGGGGCGGTGAATAAACCTCAGATTCTTTCTTTTTATTATCATTTTTAAGATTTTCACCTCCTTTGACAAATTTAACTTGTTTAACATGATTTATGTTTTGTCTTGGAAATTGGTGATTATCTTGTTTCACTGGTTTAGCTTGAGTGATTTTGGAAATCTTAGGTTGTGTGGAAGTTGACTTTTTACCCAACCCAGAGATGCTTGAACATTCTCTTCCACTTGTTTGCCAGTGATTTGTGTGCTTGTAGTGCTTGATCTAGAATCTGTCTGGTCAGGAACCGAAGAGGCAGTGGTAACTGCTGTATCCGGATCACTGACTAGAGGAGTTGTCACCACATGATCCTTTATGGGGTTATTATTAATGGACGTTGTTTGATGTTTAAAAAGGACTCATGTGGTGGCACAACTTTATAACCAAACCCCTCCCCGTTGTTGCGTTCTTTAACCAAGTTTTTCAAAATATGTGAGGAACTAGCTAGACTGTGAAGTCTTTGTTTCAAAGACTCGTTTTCAACTTGCAAAACTGCTCGTTCCTTCTTAGTTTCTTCTATTGTCTTTAGATAAAACTTGATGTCATTTTCTTGGTTAAAGGCAACAACTTCAGTTTCTTTTAACTGTTTCTTTAAAGCATCAATCTTTTCGTTATAACTGTTTTCATTCTGTTTTAAGATTTTGTTTGCTTCAGTGCACAGTTTTAAATCATTTACTAAGTTATCATTATGATCTAATAACCTAGCAAATTTCAGGTCTATGCTTTCCCTAAATTTTTCACAATCAACACAAGCATGTTTAGTAAATAAATCATCCTTTGATTCTACCTGTGCCGATGTAGATGTTCCAGCCATGAAAGCATTTTGGGTTTCAGATTGTGCTTCAGACGTAGCATTCAGTTCATTCTCCACAAGCTGATCAATATCAGCTATGTCATATCCAATTCAGCATTGTCAGGCTCAGCTGAGTTCTCCCCTTCACTTGCTGAGTCTTCATTCAGATCCTCGACTGAAGCTATTTGGCTTCCCCATCAGATAAGACCGGAAGGACCAGGTCCTGTCCTTCATCACCCTGTGCCACCAAAGCCTTGGAACCACTTCCTGCTGAACTGGCTTCTTATTTTTATCTTGCCTGTTGAAAGAGGAGAATGGATTTCCATTCCCAGTCTTTTTAGGCTTCACACATTCCCTCTTGAAATGTCCTTTCTCACCACAATTGAAACACGTGACTTTGGACTTGTCAAACCCAAAAGTAGTATCTTTTGTAGCCACGAGATCTGCCTTGTCTTCTTTACAAACTTCTTCGCTCGTCGCACAGCACTTGCGAGAGCCCACATAATATCCATTCTCTCCAACTCATTTTCATCCACTGCTCATAGTCTTCATCAGCCAGTGGCAGTTTCCTATCTTCCCTGCAACCAAACCATCATAGGAATGAACCACTGCAGCAAGTAGGTCCATGTGTTCCTTGGCCACTTCCACAGTGACTTTAACCAGGTTCTCAGTTATTAACTTTGTCGATGAGCTTCAGTAATATTGTGTTGAAACCCGGTGAAACAGATGACTCACCCCCAGACGATGAGCTTTGACCAGATGTATTAGAAACAAATGCAGTCTGCAGAGGAGCATTGGACGAATTTGCAATTGGAGTTTGAGTGACGTTGTAAAGAGTAGGATCCTGAGCATATGCACCCTTCTTCGCCTTATACTTATGTCTAACCTCTTCCTCTCGCAGTTTCATAATAAAGTCATTTATATCCAAAGTCTCGAGAACTGAATTGTGTCTCAAGGCTGAAATAAATGAATCCCATTTTTCTGGAAGACCTTCAGCTAAACTGGCGACCTTTTCTTCTTTAGACGTTGTAACCCCATGAGTGTGTAGTTCACTCATTAAATGATAGAAGCGGTCAATGATGTCGTCCAAGCTCTCGTTCCCAATAGCAGAGAAATTGTCAAACTCCTTTTTGAGGGCTTTGGCCTTCAAGGATTTCAGAGTTGAACTCCCTTCATACCTTTTCTCGAGAGCTTTCCAGAACTTTTTACTCTGTTTCTGATCCGAATACTGATGAATATTTCTTTAGGAATTGACTGGGTTAGCATAGCATAAGCCTTCTTCTCAGCGTTATAGGCAATCTTTTGAGCATCCGTCATTCCAGTTAACGTTAATGGCAAACCATCAGCACCAACTAGCATTGAGTAACCAGTCTCAATAGAATTCCATAGATTAGTATCCACGCCATGAGATGAATCTCAAACCTTTGCTTCCACTGCGGGAACTCATCAATGGATAGAAGCTTAGGCGGCTTGTTGTGATTACCAATCTCATTCTCCAGAAGTAGTAGGTTTTGGATCCTAGAGTCCTTCCCTGCTAAGAATGCGAAGTTTTCCGAGTCCATGATAAATGTTGACTTAAACTTGAAAAACAGACTGTTATGCGATTGGATGCGATTGAACTCAACCGTGCGATTGAACAGGCGACTGAGCTACAATCGTGCGATTGAACACAATCGGGCAAATGGACAAGGCGACTGACTGAAACTGGGCGACTGGAGTTGACGATTGACTCAATCGGGCGACTGGCTATACGACTGACTCAATCGGGCGACTGAACTGGGCGACTGGGTTCAGTCGTACGATTGAGATAATCGTGCGACAGGGTTGGCTGAAAACGAGATTTTTCGCAAACTTTGACCTAGAATGCATGTTTTTGCACCCTAGACGGCTGAAACTTGAAAACACTGATTTTTCAGAGCATGCACACGTAAAGACTCGATTTTTAGCAGAAAGATTGGATCTTTTCGCGTAAAAACGTAGACTTTTTAAAAAAAAAACGATTGAATCAACGAAGAATCAAGAGCCTACGCTCTGATACCACTTGTTAGGACCGTGTACGTACGGAGTACTAACTGATTCTAAGTTATACCAGATCAAATAGTGCGGAATCCTATTTGATTGGCGATCCAATCAGGGAGAACGTAATCCGGATCAAACTAACGATTAGAAAACGTTAAGAATTGATTAGCAATGATCAGGAACGTTCTGTGAAGTTGGAATAGACGAACAGGGTGCTCTGGGTCGACTAGGGTTATGAATATTCGAAGTGTTTTTGTTTTCATGAATTAAGTGGTATTTATAGGTTACAGCTTTCATTCGTACGACTGAGCCAAGCGACTGGCTCAGTCGTGCGACTGAGTCATACGATTGGTTCATTCGGACGACTGAGTCAGTCTCATGACTCAATCGTACGATTGACTCAATCTCTTGGTTCAGTCGTCCGATTGGCCCATTCGCATGGTCCAGTCGTGCGACTGAATCAGATTACTTAGTTAAACACACTCTTGAACCTTAACTGATTCAGAACATGTCAAACAACTGTAAACCTATATAACATGGTCGTATATGCGTGTAACAATAAATAATGTAAGTAGATATAACATTAAATAACCAAAAACCATATATAGAAGAGATTCTCATTAGCTTGATTGAACATTACATATATGTTACAAGATAGAAGTCTATTACAGTTGATCTCACTAGACTAGAACTGGGGACGTGTGTACCAACACAACTTACCACATTGTTTTTCACTGATATCTGATACGGTTGTATGTAATTTTTCGTAAAACCCGTGAAACTCGCTCACTTTGTGTTGAACTTTTTAAGCGTGTATTTCAGGTACATAGGACATGGGTGGTCGTATGAACTGGGCTTGGGCAAACGTGGAAGTTGGCATCTTTTGGGATTATTTTGACTATTTATGCAAAACACGATCTTTGTGTATGATCGATGATAAACAAACTGAATTTTACTTATTTTGAAATGTTGTGACGAATCCTGTGGTTGCAATTTTAAAACTTATGTTTTTAAACGTTTGCCTATATATCATGTTGGTTTCCAACTATGTCATCACCATGCTCAACGCATATACAATTCCGCTATGATATTCACGTCGTTTTTTGGGGTGTGACAAAAAAGTTGGTATCAGAGCCAATGGTTATAGCGAACTAGAAAATGATTTTTTTTAAAAGAAGAAAATTTTATCTAGACTATAACTTTTCGTAAAAGAAGAAAGTTTTGGGGATTTTGGGAAAAGGCGTGTTCATACCACTTGCCCTTAGTAGACGTAAGATTTTATTAAATTTCGTGAATTAAATATGCCATACTTTAGGTGCCATATGATGAAATGGTTTGCATACGTAAGTGCTTACATTTTAATTTGAATGCCATAGGAGACATTGTTTAGCATGCGTAAGTGCTATATTTAGTTTGGATTCATATGATGAAATGGTTTGCATACGTAAGTGCTTACATATTAATTTGAATGCCATATGAGGTATTGTTTAGCATACGTAAGTGCTATGTTTAGTTTGGATTCATATGATGAAATGGTTTGCATACGTAAGTGCTTACATTTTAATTTGAATGCCATATGAGTATTTTTAGCATACGTAAGTGCTATGTTGGGTTTGAATTCATAGATGAAATTGTTTGCATGCGTAAGAGCTTACATATGAGTTGACTTTGGAATATTCTAGTTGTTGCATGATTTCGTGATCACATGCAGGATAAAACATAATATCGTATAATTACCCTTTTTGTCATAGATGTCACAAACTCGAGTGATAAGGATCAGGAGCCTAAGGCCCCGCAGGTTGAGAGATCATCACTTATTCTAGTTTCTATGCTGATCCCAGTGCCTTTGCACCCACTATGTCACCTCATGCTAGTGATCCTAGTAACAGAATGGGTGGATCGAGGAGTCTGAGGAAGAGGAGCCCATTGAAGTCCCATCCGAAGATGAGACAGAGCCTGTAGTTCCTAGGGTTGATGGTGTTGATGACTCTACGGATAGTATGATGGTGATGATAGTTCTGGGGATAGTGAATCTAGTGATGATGGATCTTGTGGGGATGGTTATGTTAAGGGTGATAGTGATGATGAGTGTAGGGATGTGGTTAAGGAGGATGAGTTGTCTACTGGTGAAGTTAGAAAGAGAGCTAACACTCCTATTCGAGCTAGTACTGTAGGAATACGTCCATTGCATAGGTCATTTCGTTTATTCCCTGAAGGACATAGGATGAAAATCACTCCACGAAAGGCAGTGTTACCACCCAAAAAGAGGACCATTACTGATAGGGATGTAGATGGAGAGACAGTAGGATATGTTATGGAGCGACCCCTTAAGAGGACTCGTGAATATGTGACTAGGAAATGGGAATGGTTAGGAGATCGAGTTCAGAGGTGGACTGATGAAGAGGGTATACAGTGATTAGAGGAGTTGAGAGTCATCTGACTCGAAAGCATTACCTCTGACGAGGCAGCCGATAGAGAGGACTGTACCTCTACTAGCTGCTAGGTGGGTGTTCAGTTAGAGAGTAGGTTAGACTCACTGGAGATGACGAATGGTAAAGCTAGTGATGATAGGGTGGATGAGCTAGATGGTAGACTGGATATGTTAGAAGGAGAGAAGGAAGTAGCTGATGATGCCACAGGCACAGATGCATCACAGGATTCAACTGTTGGAGGAGAAGATGCGTGAGATGCAGAGGAAGTTTGGTCGCTACTGAAGCGAGATCGAGGACGTGACACTAACTGCTGATGTGACCAGGATGAGGTTGGATGCCTCAAGAGTTAGGGAGATGGATGCGAACCGCCGTGTGCGAGTGATGGAGCAGCATGTGAGGGTTACCATGCCACTGATGGTAGTTTGCGTTCTGCTTCTCATGGTTGCTGCACTTCAGGAGTTTACTTTGGCGTGAGCTATCCAGGAGCTAGGCGCGAGATTTCCATGATTGTCTTATTTCCAGTTTGTCTATCCATTTCATCATTGTAATTGTTGTGTGAAACAATTTATTAACTCGCGTAAAAACATGTACTTGTTAGGGGATGGCATTTGACCGCCCCATATTTTGGTTTGGCCAAGTTGTTCTTTGACATTGGATGAAAAACAAGTAACATTGGTTTTGGGTTAATTTTTGTGTTGGACCAAAAGAACCAATGAGCCAAGATTAGGAAAACCTCTAAGTCCCACATGTCACTGCAACAACTGCTGAAGACTCCCATCAGTTACAGTGTTCTCTTGCTTGAATGTCAGACACGAGAACATCTGAAGACTCCCATCAGCTATTATGTTCTCTGCTTGAATGTCAGACTCGAGAGCATCTTAGCTCCATCAGCTGTTATGACAAAGTCTGAAGAACAAAGTATGAAGATCAAAGAACTGAAGAATATCAGCTGAAGAAGACTCCAAAGTACTGAAGACCAAGTACTGAAGTCTGAAGTACTGATCTTACAAGTACTGAAGACTTCAAGTACTGAAGACAAGTACTGAAGAATCAAAAGCTGAAGAACTGAAGAACTGAAGACCTCTACTGAAGCACAAAGTCTGAAGACAAAGACTGAAGACACAACTGATGATATCTACTGAAGTCATCAGTGGTTATATCATCTGAAGCCAAGTCTGAAGACCAAGTACTGAAGACTCAGAGTTTGTCACAACAACTGAAGAAGTCTTCTTCAGTTGTTGTGGTGGTTTTTCCTTTTCAGTAGTTTATTCATTTCAGTAGTTGTACAACAACTGAAGAGCATGTTCTTCAGTTGTATAGTATCAGTAGTTATAAACGACTAAAGAGTTTGTTCTTCAGTCGTTGTAGGATTTCAGTAGTTTACTTTTGTCAGCACTTAGGAACTTTTGTAAGAAGATGTCAGTTGTTGACATCTTCAGTAGTTTATGTTTTTGTCAGTTGTAATTTGAATATTCAGTGATGTCAGAAAAAGGACATCAACCCATCCTTTTGCCGCCTATAAAAGGATGGGTAACCATACATTTTTAATTGCCGAAACGTGCGACCAATAGAACATTTATTGTTTCGCAGAACTCTTCTCTCTCTATGTTTATGCTTTTAAATTGAAATATCTTTTATGTTCTTGCTTTAATTGCTAATTAATGTGCTAAATCCGCTGCAAACATAATCTAATTGATCAACCGAGAGGCTGAGATCCTGTCAAATGGTATCAGAGCAGGTTAATCATTGATCGATTTCACTATTGATCATTTGAAACTGCTCTTTGATCTCTCTGTTTGATCGAATTAGCAATTTGCAAGAGTTAGCCATAGAGAGTGAGTTTCTGCTGTTTCCGGCCAAAATCTTGAGGTCTTTTGGTGGTTTTGAGTTACGTTTGTCGTGTTTAAACTTGTTTTTGACCAAAACCTGAGATGACAACACCAACCAATGATCCTCACAATACTGGTTCCGCAACCAAGCCTCCGATGCTGGTTAGGAACGAGTATACATTGGCAAAGACGTATGCTACACCACTTGGCTGTCAACAGTGCTGGTTGTTGGAAGTCAGTGGTGCATGGGCCATACAAGCCTATGGTGAGCGTCCTGGAATCTAATGAACAGGTTGCGAAGAAACCTGAACAATATTCGGACGAAGATCTAAAGCTGTTCGAAATTGATGCCAGAGCCCATGGAATTTTAGCCATGGCCATTCCAAACGAGATATTTCAGGCTCTTGCATCATGAGTCTGCTCATGACCTATGGGTTGCTCTAAAGGAACAATTTGGAGGAACTGATTCGGTCTTAGCAAACAATAGGGAAATCCTTGCCCAGCAATATGAGACTTTCTCACATAGAAAGGGTGAGACTCTGACCCAGCAGTTTGAGCGGTTCTCTTGTTTAATCTCTGAGCTGAAGATGGTTAAACAAGAGTACTCCAAAAGCCAGATGAACAACAGGTTCCTCAGTCATTGCCTGAGAGATGGGACACATATACCATTGTCCTACGCTCCAGTGCTGACCTGGACACTCTATCTCTCACCCAACTTCATGGGAAATTGCTCACTTTTGAGAGAGAGGTAGAGCAAAAGAGAAGAAGTTGTCATCTTCTGGCAAACTTGCTGATGACTTTGTCCAAGGTAATGCTGCCTTGATAAGTCATGAGTCAGAATATGCTTCATCAGAGAGTTCTATGATGAGCATATTGATTTCTCTACAAACTCAGAACAAGCTTTTGTTGGTGTTAATATTCAGGAGGAGGTGGTGACAACTTGTGTTTTCTGATGGAGGATTTGAAGGGCATTCCAGATGATGATCTGGAAGAGATGGATATTTTGAACCAAATGGCAATGATAAATATCCGCTCTCAGAAGTTCTACAAAAGAACTGGTAGGAAATTCCCAGGACTCTCTGGCAAAACCAAAGTTGGTTTTGACAGAGCAAGTTGAGGTGTCACAAGTGCCAAAGGCTTGGACACTTTGCAAGAGAGTGTAGATCATCTGGATCTAACTCATCTGCACCCTTTGTGACTTTTCCCAGCAATAGCTCACAGCACAAAGGGCAACCTTCCTACAGTTCTACCCATCCATCTCAAGCACAGGCACCACCTGCTTATTTTGTGCCACAGGGTCATATGCCTTATCCTTACCCCTGTACTACATGCCTCAGCCTGGTCAAACTCAAGCACCCCCGGCTCAACCACCTCATGCTCTTCCAGAGCCTCATTCTTCCCAATCTCATCACCACACAACCTCAACAACAAAGCTTTTTCACCCCAACTGCTGTTGACTGGAGTAGTCTACCAGAAGAGCTATCTGGTCAGGAACCACTACTCCAAGGTGCTGGTCAACATGGTGGTGACCAACCTTTTGGAAATCTTGCTCTGATGGCCCTTGATTTTGCTGAAGGGTCATCATCTAAGCCTCATCCCAGGTATCCACTGAGGCAAAAGCCAAGCTTTGTTCAGAGTCATGCATAGCAGCATTTGCTTCTATTAGAGAAGCAAATGTAGCTTTAATAGATAAAAATCTTTGAGCTTGAGCACACTATTTCCAAAAGAAAAGCTGATTTTTGAGGTTGTTCTAAAAGATAAAAATGATGAGATTTACAAGCTTAAATGCCAAATCAAAGATGCTAAAGCTAGGGAAGATGTACTCTAGAGAAGTACAATCTTAAGGAACTCTTGCAACCACCCAGTTGAGTGTGATCGATGGGTGCAATCATGCAAGGGTTTTGAAATGCTTCTTAGCACAAACAGCTTCCAATGTGAAGTTTGGCATTGTTATAATCACACTGCTCCTCCCACAGACTTCATTTCAGAGCAAGAAGTTGAATCTGATGGGGAGAGCAATAACCAATCCTCTCATCATGTGACTTACTATCCTCTGAATCAGCATCATCAGAGATAGACTGTCACATGACCAAAAGGCTGATCACTCAGAAGTTGTCACTACAAGTACTGAAGGTACTGGAGAGCAAGTGACAACATCTGAAGTTCAAACCTCATACTGTTAGCACTAAAGAGAAGAACTAACAGTAGGAAAGTTTGAAGACAGCTAGAGAGGATACCAGGAACAGGCACTAGAAAGAAAACTGCTAGTACTGATGACAAAACAGCTGAAGAACAAGTCTTCAGCATTAAATCCTCTTCAGCTGATGATCAGCATAAGATGAAGAAAAGCCATGTGATATGTGGCTTGTTCAATCATCTTACTAATGATTGCTGTACAAAAGGGTTCCAAACTCAAACAGAAGGAGAATTACAGAGAGCATCAATAAAATGAAGAATGAGTTTGAAACTAAGTTTGTATTAGCAACATCCAAGCCTGAAATCCCTAAGCCCAAAGCAAAATCTAAAAGAAGGTAGGGATAACCAGGCAACAGCTGAGGTTTGCTCAGAAAAAGATGGTACAACATAGGAACTCATCATCAGCAAACTCCAATGTGTCTGAAGAGCTAAAGCCTTATCACAGAATCAGACACAATTGGTGATGATGGTTCAGCAGCTAGTGGGAAGAGTCAACACTTAGATGCTCCTGTGTTGAAACCACAGAAAAGGAAGTCCAAGCCAAAGGGTTCCTCTTCTGTACCATCTTCTTCACCTCAAGCTGTTACACACCACAACTGTTAGTGCTGCACCTGTAGCTGAGAACAGACCCAAAACCAAGCAGGTTTGGGTCTCCAAGACAAACTAACACATAGTTGTGTTTGCAGGGTTTTTCAACATGCCATACAAGCATCTGGTATGTAGACAGTGGAGGATCCATGCACATGACAGGAAGCAGCTCCCTTCTTAATGACTCTCAAGGAAAGAAGGGATTTGTTTCTTTTGGCAATGATGCAAAGGGTTACATCATCGGAAAAGGCTTTGTTTCCAACGGGAAATAAGGTTTGATGATGTTAACCATGTGGAGAATCTCAAGTACAACCTCTTGAGTGTCAGTCAAATGTGTGACAAAGCCCATGTTGCCCTTTTCACAAGCCAGAACTGTCGGATTCTGTCATCCAAAATTCTGAGTTTGATTGACAAGGCATTGGATGAACACACTCTCCTGAAGGCCAACAGGACAGGAAGAGTGTATGCCTTAGATCTTTCCAAAAAGATGGATCTAAAAGGCCATCCTTGCCTATTCTCCAAGGCATCTCCTCAAGAGTCTACACTATGGCATAGAAGGCTGGGTCATGTAAATTTCAAGAACATGAATCAGCTTATAAGCCATGGTTTAGTAAGAGGATTGCCTCTGAAGGAGTTCAAGTGTGAAGATGACTGCACTGCTTGCTTGAAAGGAAAACAACACAAAGTTTCATTCCTTCAATAGAAGAACCAAGTCCACTGCCTGCTTACAACTTCTGCACATGGATCTCTTTCGTCTGTGAGAGTGATGAGCATGGCAAAGAAGAAATGCTGCCTGGTAATTGTGGATGATTACTCCAGGTTTGTATGGACTTTCTTCTTGCACTCCAAGGATGAAGCAGCAAAGACAATAATGAACATTGTGTTACATGTAGAAAAGCAGCATTCCCTACAGGTCAAGTGTGTGAGGAGTGACAATGGAACAGAATTTAGAAACCACACACTTGATGACTTCTACCTGTCCAAGGGAATTAGAAGGCAGTTTAGCATTCCTAGAACTCCTGAGAAGAATGGAGGGGTAGAGAGAAAGAACAGGACCCTCATTGAAGCAGCAAGGTCAATGTTGGCTGACTCAGGGCTGCCACTGACCTTTTGGGCTGAAGCTGTCAATACAGCTTGCTATGTACAGAATAGAGCCTTAGTAAATAAGAGGTTGATGAAGACTCCCTATGAAGTTCTTCATCATTTGGCCCCTCTTATTTCATTCTTTAGAGCCTTTGGGTGTCCTTGTTTCATTCTCAACACTAGCAACCCGCTCCATAAGTTTGCTAGTAAGGTGGATGCAGGGTACTTTGTTGGTTATTCATCAACTTGCAAAGCATACAGAGTCTTCAACTGTAGAACCAAGGGGGTTGAAGAAACTCTGCATGTTAAGTTCAATGAATCTCCAAAGGACAAGATTTCACAAAACCCTGTGGAGTTGTTTGATCTGGACATACTGTAATATGTTCCTTATCAATCCATATGTTGAGCCTGTCAGCAGATCTCCACCTGGTGGTACTGATGATGATGAAGTTAGTACTCACCTCTTCAGGTTTAGTGACAATCTGCCTGAGGTCACTGAACCTGATGCTCCTGTAGCCTCAGCAGCTCCATCCACTACAAATGCTGATGAGATTTCTGCTTGCTCTACTTCATTTGAGCTGCATCCTCTACATGGTTTCAGGAATCTTCATCACCATCTGTTGCTGCTGATGGGTCTACAAACACTTGCACGGATATCATAGTCTATCAAGAGCTCAAGAATCACCCCACTTCACAAATCATTGGTGATATTCATGCTGGAGTTTCAACCAGGAATCAATTGTCCAACTTCTGCTTCTATGCTCTCTTCATCAGTCAGCAAGAGCCAAAGAACTATCATATTGCTTTAAGAGATAATGGATGGGTGGAAGCTATGCAGCTTGAGCTACTTCAATTCAAGAAACAGCAAGTGTGGGAGCTTGTTCCATTACCCAAGGGTAAGTGTGCTATAGGCACCAAGTGGGTATTCAGGAACAAAACAGATGAGAAGGGCCAAATTGTGAAGAACAAGGCTAGACTGGTTGTTCAAGGGTTTGCACAGGAGGAAGGCATCGATTATGATGAGACCTTTGCACCTGTGGCCAGACTAGAAGCAATCAGACTGTTCTTAGCTTATGCTGCCTTTCACAGTCTCAAGGTTTATCAAATGGATGTCATGTTTTCAACATGTGCTTGTGCTAGATTTCAGGCTGCACCTAAGAATCCCATTTGATTGCAGTCAAGAGGATCTTTAGATATCTGCAAGGTACCCAATCACTAGGACTTTGGTATTCAGCTGGGCATTCTTGCAAATTAGTTGCTTTCTCTGATAGTGACTACGCAGGATGCAAAGTCACCAGAAAATCCACTTCTGGTGGTTGCCAATTTCCTAGGCAATTGTTTAGTTTCTTGGCAGAGTAAGAAACAAACATCAATTGCTACATCCACTGCTGAAGCTGAGTATATTGCTGCTGCAAGTTGTACCTCTCAAATACTCTGGCTTCAGAACCAACTTCTGGATTATGGCATTACTGAGACTAAGATTCCATTGTTAATGGATAGTGCTTCAGCTCTTTGTATTGTTAAGAATCCAGTTCAGCACTCTAGGACCAAACATATTGAGATCAGACATCATTTTATCAGGGATTGCTATGAGAAAGGTCTGATTGATCCTAAGTTTGTACCTAATGCTGATGAGCTTGCAGACATTTTTACTAAGCCTTTAGATAGTGCCACATTCCAAAATTTGGTACTAAGGCTTGGTATGCTGCAGCTTGATTGATTTGACCTATGCTGGTACTCTTAGTTCACAACTACTGAAGAGCAAAGGTCAAATACAAGTACTGATGAGTAATTTAGTCTTCAGCTCTTTCACAACTACTGAAGACTAAACTGACTCAAAGTACTGATGTACATTATTTATTGAAAACAACTGATGTAGTGAAGTGGATTACAACTACTGATGTATGATTTTCAAATAAATAAGTACTGAAGAACAAATTTTGCTCATAAGTACTGATGTGTAATCTTACACAAATACTGAAGACAAAATTTGTTCACCAGCTCTGAAGAATATTTCATCAGCACCTGTGAACATCTGATCACAAGAGCTGAAGGCATAAATATTCACAAGACTGAAGGGTCAATGAAACATCTGAAGTCAGCCAAAGAGCTGATGAGTAAATGTGGAGGTCAGCATGAAACAACTGATTTGTGAGATGAATGAAATATGATAAATGATTATGTTAAGCGTTGTGGTTAAAATTCTTGCTTACATACGTGACTGATGTGGATATTGCGTGATATATCGACTCCTTATATTATGATTGTTATGTTATAAAGAAAAACCATGGCTATAAGACAGGAAACCCACGGAAACCCACTCCTACAAACTGCTGAGGAATTAGCTCAATTGATTTTGCAACACGTTCAAGCTGCCGTCGCCCTACATAATGCAAATCAAGGGAACCAAAATGAAGGATGCAGCTACAAGACCTTCCAAGCATGCCAGCCAAAGAATTTTGCTGGGACAGAAGGACCAGTTGGAGTTCTCCGCTGGATAGAGAAGATGGAAGCAGTTATGATGATCAGCAACTGTACGCCAGCTCAGCGCGTGTAGTATGCAACAAGTTCACTCCAAGATGAGGCGTTAACTTGGTGGAATGCACAAATCCAAGCTTTAGGTGAGGTCTGCCTATGCACTCACCTGGGACGAATTCAAAGCTTTGTTGATGAAGGAATATTGCCCGCGTATGAGATTCAAAAGGTTGAAGCCGAGTTTTGGAACCTCTCGATGGAGGAGTAGATGTTCGTGGATACACTACACTGTTCAATGAAATGGCAAGGATTGTACCCCATCTCGTAACCCCTGAGTACAAAGAATTGAACACTACATTTGGGGATTGGTGGCTCAGATTCGTAGCATGGTGACATCATCGAACCCTACTACTTACCAGGATGTAGTGCAGCTAGCACATACCCTGACCGATGATGCTGTACGAATGGGAACGTTAAGGAAAGCGAGCACAGGGAAGAAGCCAATGGAAATATATGAGAATACAATGAGAAGGAGAAGTCAGTTTATTCTGGAAAGAGGAAATGGTCTGAAGGATCAGGAAGTCGTTCTGGAAACTTCCATCTAAGGAAAAGAGGCCCTGGCAGGATGTATACTGCTAATGAAACAAAGAGAAACCAAGGACCTAACCCTAAGTGCAACAAATGCAAATACTACCATACCGGCCCCCTGCAACATATGTGAACACTGTGGAAAGTTTGGACACCGAATAAGAGATTGTCGAGTAAAGATGAATAAGAGGAAAGAAGGTCAGAACCAAGGTTTGTTACGAATGTGGAGCGTTTGGACACTTTAAGAGGGAATGTCCTAAGTGAAGGAACAGGAATCCCGTGGCAGAGCATTCGTGATAGAGGCGAAGAAAGCCCGTAAGGATCCCTCCGTTGTCACCGGTACATTTCTAGTTAATAACCGTTATGCTTACGTATTATTCGATACTGGAGCCGATAGAAGTTTTGTTTCTAGAAACTTCGAGTCTTTCCTTGACTCACAATCTAGTAAGCTGAATAAGAAGTACTCGATTGAGTTAGCTAATGGGAATTGATGATAGAAACTAATGAGGTGTATAGGGATTGTACTGTACTCTTAGGAGACCACACGTTTAGAATTGACCTTTTGCCTATAGAATTGGGAAGTTTCGATGTTGTAATAGGAATGGATTGGCTATCGAAAAATCATGCTAAAATCGTATGTCATGAGAAAGTAGTCAAGTTGCCCCTCAAAATGGAGAGCCATTAGAGATTCAAGGTGATGAAAGTGCTCCGTTAAAGATTGTGAATGTGATGAAGGCGCAAAAGTATTTAAGGAGAGGATGCACAGCTTTTATAGCCCATGTAATCGACATGAGAGCCGAGGAGAAGAAACTAGAGGAAATACCGATAGTGCGCGACTATCCCGGAAGTGTTTCTTGAGGAGTTGCCTAGATTGCCGCTGCAACGGCAAGTTGAATTAAAATCGACTTATTACCAGGAGCAGCGCCAATTGCGCAATCTCCATATCGGTTAGCGCCACCTGAAATGCAGAATTATCCAAGCAATTGCAGGAAATGTTGGATAAAGGATTTATAAGACCAAGCTTCTCGCCTTGGGGAGCGCCAGTCTTATTTGTGAAAAAGAAGGATGGATCGATGAGGATGTGCATCGACTACAGAGAACTGAACAAGTTAACCATCAAGAACGCTACCCTTTGCCAAGAATAGATGACTTGTTTGACCAATTGCAAGGATCGAGTTTCTATTCGAAGATAGATTTACACTCTGGGTATCACCAGTTGAGAATTGTTGAGGAAGATGTTCCTAAGACAGCGTTTCGAACGCGATATGGTCACTATGAATTCATGGTCATGCCCTTTGGACTGACAAACGCCCCTGCTGTATTCATGGATCTCATGAATAGGGTGTGCAGACCGTATCTGGATAAATTTGTAATCGAGTTCATAGACGACATACTTGTATACTCGAAAACTAAGGAGGAACACGAACAACATCTGAGGTTGCTTTGGAGTTACTAAAGAACGAGAAGTTGTATGCAAAACTTTCCAAATGCGAGTTCTGGATTCGAGAAGTTCAATTTCTTGGACATGTCATCAATGCTGAAGGCATACATGTTGACCCCGCCAAAATTGAAGCAATTAAGAATTGGGAAATACCAAGAAACCCACCGAGGTACGACAATTCCTTGGATTGGCAGGATATTATCGGAGATTTATTGAGAACTTCTCAAAGATAGCAAAGCCATTGACTGCATTGACACAGAAGAACAAGGAGTATCTTTGGTGTGAGGAGCAAGAGGAAGCGTTTCAATTGCTCAAGGCAAAGTTATGTAGTGCCCCTATTTTGTCACATCCTGAAGGAACTGATGGATTTGTTGTATATTGTGATGCCTCGCATCATGGACTAGGATGGGTTCTGATGCAAAACAATAAAGTGATCGCTTATGCATCCCGACAACTTAAAGTGCATGAGCAGAACTACACGACTCATGATTTGGAGTTAGGAGCAGTAGTTTTCGCACCTGATGCAAGTTTGTGTTTGGAAAATTAGCATCAAACTAATATTACAGGATTAGACACAGTATACAAGCTAATTGTTTCCACATGAGGATATGATCTTAAAAGCATTGAGATATGTGCATTTCAAATGCTCTGGTAGGATTTTCTTTCTCCTAGTTGCAAATCTATTATGTTTTCTCAATTTCTAATTACACAAAAGATGGCAATATTTTTGCAAGAAGTGAAGAAAATTTTCTTGTAGGATGAAGAACAGAACACTTTTATGTGTAAAAACGATGAAATTAAACACAAATATATCAATAATATTCCGATAACCTTGAATAATATATTAAAGCCTGTAATAAATCATAGGAAAAGTATTCCATGAAACATGCAGCTTATGCATAGAAATTAGAAATTAGGCCATTTAAGTTTTTAAACAGATTAGGCCATTTTAGTTGGTGTCTCATGTCACCACAAATGTGCATTGTTGTTATGGTCTACAAAAGTTTAAAATAGTAAAAAAAAATCTTAATATAATTGGTCAATCACATGTCACAAAACAGGCCATCTTTCAAGGGAAAATAGGTCATCTCAAATATATTATACAAACTGCATCTTCAAGTTAATATCAAATAAATGGCCATCTTTCAAGAGAAAATATGGTCATCTCCCAAAGCATTACAGTGTACTTTGATCATTTATAACACTGTCACTTCATTGACTCAAATGATGAAAGCTTATCAAAAAGATTAGCAAGATGCTTGAGAACTTATCTTACCCATCCTTAATCAATTGCTGACATTAAATTCCAGCCCTCCATTAGAGCCTTTGACCCTGCACGAAGTCAACAAATTTAACATTCACAAACGGTTCTATCATTGTTGCAAAAGGTGATAGAAAAACAATAAAACATTTAGGAGTGTGTAAAAACCTACTCTCGACATGTTCAACCAATTTGAACTGTTTTTCTTTACTTATATAATTTTCTTGTTTTGATCCGTTGTTGATAAACCATAGACTAATCTGTTGACCCATCTTTTCTTTTAGTTATGTATATCTCTTGTATTGACCCGTGAGTGATCAGTCATAGCCTAATCGCCCCAAAGATTGTTAAAACCAGTTTGACCCTTCTATATAGTTTTTTGGTTATAACCTGTTAGTGATAAACCATGGTCTAATCATTCACTTGTTCAACCAGTTTGACCCCGTTTCCTTTAATTATATAATTTTCTTGTTTTCCGTCAGTGATAAAACGTACCCTAATCAACACATTCACTTGCTCAACCAGTTTGACCCGTTTTTTTCCTTTAATCATTCATTTTTCTTGTTTTGACCGTTAATGATAAACCATAACCTAATCGACCCATTCACCTAAAACTCAAAGCTAACAGAAAACCTAAAAGTTGTTAGGCTCAAATTGGCATGAACCTATAAAATGAGGATAGGATAAGATGATATTATTCTATAAACAAAACTATAAAAAAGAGTATGAAAGTAGAATATTTGACATGGAAGTTAGCATTGGTAGAGGGACAAAGGATGAGAGCTAATGTAATTTTACCATCACTGACCAATTCAATCAAGTTTATGCAACCAAAAATATCAGATATTCACAGAAGCTCCAAGAAAATCAACATCAAAAAACAACAGAAGTGTTAACAAAATCATGTAGAAACCACAAAGTTTGTATCTTATAACAATCACACCACCCAAAAGCAAGTTATGATTCTCGAAGAAATTTGGGGCAAAATCAGCTGTAAACAAACGAAACCCACATCAAAAGATTCACCAAATTCCCCAAAAAACAAAACCCCAAACAGTTTACCTGTTCGAAATAACATGTGTATCTAATTTAAAATGCTCTTTTTGAACTTTTGATGTATTATCTATTGACATTCAATCAAAGGTTTAAACAGACATTCAAGTCAAAATGTAGCAATAAACTATTAAACTTCAAACCAAGGCTGCTATAACATAAACATGTTATAGCATATACACGAATGCTTCAAAACTAAAGCTAGCTATTTAACACAAAATAAAACACAATCAATCATACAATAAGTAAATGCAGGATCGAATATGGGTGGTTTTTCTCTCAACTCACTGTGAACAACACTTAGCAAGTAGTCTATGAAGAGTTGATCACAATATAACAAGTAACAAGCAGTAAGAAAATTAACACAGGAAGTAAATTTTCAAGGTACTTTTATATATTGCTTCTCAACTCAAAGGATTACAAGACTCTTGGACTCAAATCACTTATCTATAGAGTTACAAGGAGAAGATATATATAATACTACTACCTACAGCCGGATATACATTGATACCAGCTGGACACCTCTAACCTTACATCTATACTACAAGACTCTAGGTGAGGTCTTTCAGACATTTTGCTTGAGAGTTGGTAGTCAGGACATGTCCCTGACTTACCTTTTGTCACCAACTAAAGTTGGTAACATGTACTATCATAAAAAGGTGAACAGTAGAATAAAGTATGGTCAACAACATGGCTCTTTAGGAAGATGCCATGTTGTATCAGAGGTCTGCAGCGGACTGTCAGGGACCATACTTTTATCTGCTGGACATAGCAATGTCTTCCGAAGGATAAAGTGCTTCGGAATAATAACTTCTTCTGAAGCCACTTATACTTCGAAGACTGCTTCTTCCGAGGCTTGGAGTCTTCTTTGTCTTCGGAAGCAGACTTTGTCTTCAGCTTTTTCTTCAGCTTTGTCTTCGGACTTTGTCTTCGGATGCTCAGACTTTGTCTTCAGCTCTTTCATCAGACTTTGTCTTCGGAAGCCTTCAGACTTTGTCTTTAGTAGATATCTTCAGCTGTTGTTCTTCAGACTTTCGAAAGATCTCTTGCTCAGCTTCGAAAGCCTTTGAATGTAGTACCAAAAAATGACTATGTGAAGTAGTTTTGGTTGCACCAGCCTTATCATGATCCAACAAACTCCCCCTAGGCTGATGCTACCAAAACTTCACTTCCCTCTTCTTCTCAAAGTTCTCAGCACTATGGAAAGTAGGTGTTTATCAGTGTCTTCATTTTTTCCTGATGTGGTGCTGAGAATCTTGTACAGATCCTTGGTAGACAAAACCTCCACTCGGTCTCCTTGGATTATATGTACCCTTTGTTGTGGCCCTCTGAAGAGAGTTAGTTGATGGGAACTATAGTCATATTCCCATCTAACTATTGGTTCCAATTCAGGACCTTCCACCATCTGTAGAAAGGTTGTGCCTTTGGAGGTTGGTCTTTCCTTGTCTTCCGCTCTTTTCAGCTTCAACTCTTCTTCAATCTTGGCTCTTCTACTTTGTTCAGCCAAGTGGAGACCGTTGATATGATTTCTGATGTGTGCAGCAATCTCAGAGTTGGAGGGATTGGAGAATGGCTTCTCAGCAAGCTCAGTAACATCAAATCTGCTGAGATGCAGGAGAGAAGTGGCATTGAGCCTGTTGGTTTCACCATTCTCCCTTTCCATAACAAAGTTGTGAGAAGGTTTATCGAACCTCCACTGGATTATAGCATTCCTAGGTCTAGGAGATTGACTAGAAATCCTGTCCTCTTTCCTTGTATCCAGTAGAGTCACCAGTCTCCTTCTTAGTCTCTTCTCCTCAGCATTGAGGGTATCGGAGTTGAGACCAAGAAGTCTTGCAGCCTGGCCCAAAGTGTCTCTAGGCAACTCAAGAAATTGGCCTAGGGTGAGGGAGCTTGAAGAGTTATCAACATAGGTGATGTTGATAAGTCTCCCTCACAGGAGATGATGCTCAAAGTGGTGCAATTGATGAGCCTTGTCTTGAACTCCTTTATTTCCTCAAAGGAGAGATGTTGAGGAGGCTGAGGTGATGATCTTGGTTTTTGTTTGGGTAGGCTTAGGTTTAGTGGTTTTGGGTTATGTCTTGGGTTTTAGGATGGGGAGTGTGGGTGTTGAGGTGATGTGGTAGGTTTGGGCAGTGTTGTGGGTTCAGGGGTGAAGGTTTCATCAGTGGGTTCTGTTTTGATGGGGAATGGGGTTGGTTCTTCTGATGTGGGTTGTGGTTTAGTGGTTGACTATGGTTGAGTGGCTGGGATGAAGACCATTCCCTTTACCCTCTGTACATCTCCTTCCTTTTCCCCAAACGGATGTCAGCTTTAATTTCACTGACTATCCGCTGGAGTGTCCTTTCGGACATAGGTCCCACCTGCCTACCAGAGAAGCCATGAGCCCGGATATAGTCTTTCATCTAAGCTTTGTCATTTGACTTCTTGGCGGCAGTGACCCCCTTCTCTCATTCCTCCTCTTCTTCTCCTCAACTTCTCCCTAGCAGCCTTTCCTTTCCTTTCCTCCATTTGATCCTGCTCTTTGTTGTGGAGCAGCAGGATCATGTCATCATCATGTGGAGACAGTTCAGGAAGACTGAAGCCTCTTGAGAGTAGGAATTTAATTCTGTCCTCTCTCAGCTTCAGGGCTGCTTCTCTTCTTTCTTCTTCTTCCCTCTCCAAGGTCAACCTGGCTTGTTCTTCTTGCTTTAGCCTGGTTGACCTCTCCAAACACCAACTCCTCTAATGGTAGCAGGAGTACTTCCTCATTGACAGCTCCTAGGCTGATGAGCTGGTCAATGAGTGTTGTCCTTCTCTTTTGGTTGATTTCTTCTTGATTGGCTGCAGCTGCCTTAGAGCTAGCAGCTAGCAGCTTTTCAGTAGGATATCTACCTTTCTTTTTGAGCTTCTCAATCCTCTCCTCCTCCTGAAGCTCTTCCGCAGTCAATTATCTTTTCCTTTGTCTTTGGCAGTGCTTGACTGTGGTGGTTCTTGGATGGAGGGTTGTGATTGAGAGAGAGGTTCAGCTGGTGTTTGGGTTGGAGGAATGTCAGAAATGTCCTCCCTTCTCACCTCAGATGCTATTTCAGCAATAACATCTGTGATGGTCAGTTCTTCGGACATCTGGAATAAGCCTTCCGCAGCTTCTATTTCGGCCTCGGAAGACTTTTCTTGTTCTTCCGAGGCTTCCATGTCGGCTTCGGAAGCTTCAGCTTGTGCTTCGGAAGATGAGACTGCTGCAAGTTCTGTTCCAACTGTTTCAGTTGCTGGGCCATCAGTCCCCATTTCCCCTTTGAAGCTAATCTCAGGTTCCATGTGGACCTTAGGTTGACCACTTCTTCCACAGTGGTAGAAGGTGCAGTCAGTCTTTGAAGCTCCTCAGCCCCAAAATATATGAGTGTGGTGTTGGGGCTGGGCTGTTCTAGGGAGGATCTCAATACAAACTTTGTGAAAAGTCTGTAGAGATCTTGGAGCATTATTGAGTCAATCTCTAGAAAAGATGAGATGACTCAGGTAGTTGATGAGTTGGGAAGTTAGAGATTGGGTCTGTGGTTCCTCAAGTGTTTGTCTCTGAACTTTCTCCCCCTTTTTGGTAGCATCATCTTGAGAGCTAGATGAGCTAGAGGAAGAAGTCAGTGAGACTTGAATTGGTACATGCCTAATAGACCTCTCCGTCTGTTTCTCAGCTAGTTTAGCCTTGAGAGTGTTAATCTCAAGTTGCTGAGTGGCAGTCCTTGATTCTAAGATCTCACCTGTGATTCCAGGTTGAGACCTTAGAAAGCAAGTACTGAAGTGTTAGTTGCATACTTCCCTCATCTTCATGAGAAGAATCACGGGGAGATCAGATAACATACCTAGTATGCTCAGTCTCACCACCAGATGTGGCTTCTTGGCACCCTGGTTTCCTTTGCTCAGAGTCATCTCTTTCAGAGATGTCAATGGGCAAAGTTGCCGTAGACTCAGTCCTAATTATGTTACTACTGTCCTGAGAGCTCAATGAAAGACTCTGAGTAGTGGCAGCTGAGCCTACATGAGTCCCCTCCACATCAGTGGGCTCACCTCAGTAATTGGCTGCTGATGGGGGCTAGAGACAACGGATCCCTCTTGGCTCTGTTGATCTTTCAGAGGGTGTTGTAGATCAACTTCATGGCCATGGAGGCTCAAAACCCACATTGAGGTCGAATGTGAAGGATGGTGGCCTCGGACTGAGTGGGAGCCCATGATTCCACTCTAGCCCTTTGGGTGTGAACAGAAGGAGCACGTTCAATCAGAGTAGATTGAACAAGGGTTCGTTTGGGTCGTCTCTGGTATGTAGCTTTGATGGGTAAAGAAGATATTGGCATTGTGGTGAAGGTTGCTGGTGTGGGTTCATCACCTGTGGGATAACAGGGATGTCACCAGGAGCTATGCGCTCAGTCATCTCTGGAGGTAATGGAGTGTACCTTCCAGTGAAGTTGATGGAAACCTTCTTCAGTATTTTGAAGATGGTAGGCCTCATTTGTGGAACGGTAAGAGCAGCTGCGCAGACAAGCTTGCTTGGTTCCAGCTCACAGTTGATTATGTGTTGAATAAATCTGGGATACATGAAGAATGTATCCCTGCTCAGATTGCTGATAAGGTTGGTCAACACAAATCGTGAGTAGTTGAATCGGAGACCTCTCACCAACCCATGAACTAGGCATCCTAGTTCATATGGGATTTGATCCCAACCCCTTGATTTGTTGGAGAGGCAGTGCAGGATAATGTGCAGCAGGAACTTCCAACGGTAAGAGAAGTTAAACTTGTAGACGGTAGACCTGCTTACATCCCTCCATATCCCATGAGGATATAGGTGCCTTCCAAGTCTTCTTTGGGGAACTCAGTAGGAGCCCCATCATCGTGGAGCTCTAGATGCTCCCTGATGAGCTGTTCAGTGATGACCAATTCTTGGCCACAAATGCGAGTTCTCAGGACTCGAACCCTATTCAAAACTGCAGTTTGACCGTGCTCCAGAATTCGGACATATGGTTGGAGAATACGGTGGGGTTAACTGTAAGTGCAGTGAGGTATGTGGATTCGGTAAGAAAGATGATGATTTGGGTGAAGTCGACATCCCTTGACGAATCAAGTAATGCGACTTGGTTGTGCTGAGCGTTTAGCGCCATTGAAGAAAAGGTAAGCTTGACAGTGAAGGGAATAGTTAGGGCAGTAAATTGGTAAAAGAAGATGAAATTGATCAGTCAAGATTATTTAAAAAGGGGTGAATTGTGGTAGTGGCGGTAATAGGGTAACTGTTTGGGGTTACTGTGGGTGGCATGGTGGTTTACGGTGGAAAATGATAGTGGCGGCAAGAATAATTTTAAATAATCTGACCATCATGGACAAAATCTTTACCTTTTACAGAGTGGGGCCCAAAAGATATCCGTTACATATAAAAAACCTTTTCTTCCGAATGTAAAACATTTCCGAAGGTAATTGTCTTCCGAAGTCAATTTCTCTTCCGAAGCAAGGCATTGCTTCCGAAGGTAAAATGGTCCTTTAAAGATACTTTCTCTTCCGAAGCAAAGCATTGCTTCCGAAGGTAAAGTTATCTTTCCGAATGGAGAGTTTTATAAGCTTCAGAAGTAGATCTGATGTAAAATCAATCGCTTCTTCCGAGACCAAAAACTCTTCGAGAAGACAATTTCCATTGAGGAATTTTGGCTTCGGAAGATATTCAAGAATATCTTCTGAGAGTTAGTTCCTCTTCGGAAGGAATTTACACTTAGAATAATTTAAGATCTTTTGTAACAGGGCTTAAATTGTATTGACACAAGACATTACACATTTAAAAAGCCTTTTCAAAAGAGGTAGTTAATCAATGTTTATCATCCCAATAGCTGATATGAGATACTTAAATCTTTGTTCATCAAATGCCTTTGTGAACAAATCAGCATATTGTTCATTTGAGTCAACTTTGATTAACTTGATCAGATGTTTCTCATGAATATCTCTAATGAAATGATACCTGATATCGATGTGCTTTGTCTTGGAGTGCTTCACCGGATTCTCAGTAATGGAGATAGCACTATTGTTGTCAATATGGATAGGAGTAGTCATGAAGTTGAATCCATAGTCTAACATCTGATTTTGAATCCATAGCAGTTGAGCACAGCAGCTAGCAGCAACAATGTATTCAGCTTCAGCAGTTGATGTAGAGACACAGGATTGTTTCTTGCATTGCCATGAGATAATCCTTCCACCAAGAAATTGACATCCTCCTGATGTTGATTTCTTGTCAATGTTGCAGCCACCATAGTCACTGTCAGAGTATCCATAGAGATTGAAATCACTATTTCTTGGATGCCAGAGACCTAGTTTAGGTGCTCCTTTGAGGTATCTGAGGATTCTCTTTGCAGCAGCTAGGTGAGACACCTTTGGAGCAGCCTGATATCTTGCACAAATGCATGTGGCAAACATGATATCTGGTCTACTAGCAGTGAGATACATCAGAGGACCAATGATTGCTCTATACTGATGTTGATCAGTATCCTCCCCCTAAGGTCAGGGCAAAGATTATGGTTTCTGGGTATGGGTGTCTTGGCTTGGTTTACAATCCTTCATTTCAAATCTATCTAAGATGTCTGAGACATACTTAGATTGACTTATGAAGAACCCTTCCTTCATCTGTTTCACTTGAATTCCAAGGAAAAAGTCCATTTTTCCATGGAACTCATCTCAAACTTCTGCTTCATTATGCTTTCAAAGTCCTTGCACATTTGGTCGTTTGAAGAACCAAATATGATGTCATCAACGTAGACTTGTACAAGAAAAATGTCTTCTCCACTCTTTCTGATGAAAAGAGTCTTGTCAATGGTACCTCTAGTGTATCCATTCTTCAGGAGAAACTGAGACAAGGTCTCATACCACAGCCTAGGTGCTTGGTGCAGCCCATATAGAGCTTTATCCAGTTTGCACACGTAGTTGGGGTGCTGTGGGTCTTCAAATCCTGGAGGTTGACATACATAGATTTCCCTATCTATATCCCCATATAGAAAAGCACACTTGACATCAAGTTGGTAGACTGTGAAGTTCTTGGATGCAGCATAAGCAAGGAAGATCCTAACTGCCTCAAGTCTTGCAACAGGTGCAAAGACATCAGTATAATCGATTCCTTCCTCTGGGTGTATCCTTGAACTACTAGTCTTGCCTTGTTCTTGATAATCAAGCCTCTATCATCTTTCTTGTTCCTGAACACCCATTTAGTGCCTATGGGTACTTAACCAGATGGTAGTGGGCATAGATTCCAGACCTTTTGTCTTCTGAATTGAAGCAACTCCTCCTGCATCGATTCAACCCAACTACTATCCTTTAAGGCATCTTCTACCTTCTTTGGTTCCATCTGAGACAAGAAGCATGAATACAAGCAGACATTCCCATGATGAGTTTGTCCTCTTGTTCTCACACCCTCAGAGACATTCCCTATGATGTTCTCAGTTGGATGAGTGTTGTGAATCCTAAGACGAGGAATCACTTCCAGTTGCAGAGATAAGTCTAGGTTAGACAAATTCTGATCAAGAACTGGATCACTATGTCCAACTGCTGTTTCAAAGTCATTCAATGAGGACTGATTAAATGATTGAGAAACATCATCAATGGTTGGTTGGAGTAGGATTAACAGTTGCCTGTTCCTTCAGAATACTACTTCCCTCAACCTGGTGTTGTAATGGATCACCTGAAGAACTTTGAGGTTGATCAAGTGATTCACTTGTTGAAGCTTCATTATTCCTGGAGATAGTTACACTATCAGATCTGTGAATGGTTGAAGCTTGTTGCCTTTCAGCTCTTGGAGAATTTGGAAGAGGTCTGGGAAGCTCAAACAGTTGACTTGCATCAGCATCAGCATCAACATTCTCTTGAGCACCTGTTCCAGCTGAAACATTCTCACAAGATGGATTAGAATAGTTTGGAAACAATTCTAAATCAAAGATATATTCAGGTCCATTCCCCCTAACACAAGGAGTGTGCTCATTAACAACTAAATTGGATGATTCCTCAAATTGTTGATTCTTGATATTCTATACTCTATAGGCTTTAGAGCTAGAAGAGTATCCAATAAAGATAGCATCATCCGACTTCTCAGCAAACTTTGCTAAGTTGTCCTTGTGTTAAGTATGGTACACCTGCAGCCAAAGGACCTTAGAAAGCCAATGAACGGTGGCCTCTTGTTCCATACTCATAAGGGGTTTTTCCATGGGGCTTAACTACAAGAACCTGTTCTGCACATAACATGCAGTGTTGACTGCCTCTGCCCAGAATGTTAGAGGCAGCTTTGAATCAGCTAACATGGTCCGAGCAGCCTCAATAAGTGTCCTGTTCCTCCTCTCAGCAACACCGTTTTGTTGAGGAGTTCTGGGAGCACTGTATTGTCTGGCAATCCCTTTTGAGTCACAGAATGAGTCAAGAACGAAGTTCTTAAACTCAGTCCCTTGATCTCTTCTAATGATCTTAACCTTGTGATCAATTTGATTTTCTATTTTAATAATAAAAGATTTAAAGTTTCAGCAGTTTCATCTTTACTTCTTAAAAAAATACCCATGTAAATCTTGTAAAATCATCAACTATCACAAGGCAGTATGATTCCTTCCAAGGATCATTATACTTGTGGGTCCAAAGAGATCCATGTGCAATAAGTATAATGAAGTAGTAATAGAGTTAACACATTTGGATTTATGAGATGATCTGTGTTGTTTTCCCTTTCAGGCATGCAACACAGTTATCTTTGCAGAAAAATTCCTTTTTAGGCAAACCATGTACCAAGTTATTTTTAGCCATTTATTCATTGTTTTAAAATTCACATGACACATGCGTTTATGCCATAGTGTTGACTCATCACTATCAGCTTTGGAAAGAAAGCATGATACTTCACCCATAGGAGAGGCATTGTTCATATCCAGCTTGTACATATCCCCTTTCCTGGGAGATCTAAGAAGCACCAATTCTGGAGGAATTGTCATCCCTGGTTTGAGGATAATGCACTCATGTTCTGTGAAGAGCATCTGATGCTTCTGGTCACAGAATTGAGAAACACTTAACAGATTGTGTTCAAGCTGTTTAACAAAGTGAACTTTGTCATGTTTATTCTGCCACTGGATATACTTCCTCTGCCAGAAATATATCCTCCGGCCTCACCTCCAAATTGGACAGGCCCTCCATCAAAGTTCTGGAATTGTTGAAGGAGAGATCTGTTCCCTGTCATGTGCCTGGAACATCCACTATCTACAATCCAGACATTGTTGTTCTTGTCAAATGGACGTCCCTGCACATAAGATGAGATGGTTAGTTTTGTTTGGAAGCCCAAGCCTTGCTGGTCTTGGGCTCTTCCAACGATAGTGACATAATTGAACCAAAAGATATGCATTGGGTTCAATAGAGGTCATTGTTAAAGAAGAGGTTTGGGCTGCAGCATCTTCCTTGATCTTCCAATCCATCCCTTGGTTGATCTTTGAGGATGAGCTTGTTGAAGCTTGTGTAGCATGGCCTTCTTCCGAAGCTTCTTTCTTTTCGGAAGAAGCCTTCACCACCTTTTCTTCCGAAGTAGTCTTCTTCTGAGATGGTTTCAAGGGAGCCTTCTTGTTCTTCCGAACCTTAGAAGATTTGGCTTCCGAAGCCATTTTCCCTTCGGAAGAAGTAGTTTCTTCCGAAAGAACTTGGCTTCCGAGACCATCTTTCCCTTTTCATCATTTGGACCTTTTGAAGTGATCCAACTGAGAAACCTTCTCTGACTCCTTCTTTTCTAACATTATTTGCATAATGTGTGCTTGCTGGATTGTAGTAACAATCTTTAGCCATGTGGTTGTGCAGACCACACATTATGCAGGCAATGTTAGTCTTCTGGGAACTTGCAGGTTGCTGTTTCTTGGGTTTGTTCTTTTCATCAGCAACTTTCCTTTCAACTTCTGATCCTTCAGTAGGACAGGAGTGCTGGTATTACACTCCTTTCCTGAGCAGAAGTACCCACCACTTGAAATCCGGCAGAAATGAAGACACCCTTTGCTTTGGGTCGATCTTAAGCTTGGACTCTGCAGCCTTCTTGGCAGTCCTTCTAGCAGCTTTAGCTCTGCTTCTTCTTGCCTTGGTGGTTAGGATTTGGTATTCACAGGTGGAGATGAGTGTATCCTCCTGTTTCTCCCCTGTGATGGCCACTATTTTTGCCTCATCCTTAGTTCCAATGGAGAAGGGTCAGCAGTTGGAACCTCTTGCTCTTCAGTACCACATCTAGGTAGTCTAATAGACTCATAAGAGTGTGGTGGAGCTATTTCATTGGTTCCCACCCTTCTTTGTTTTGATAAAATATTTTGGAATGAGAGGTTGATGCAAGAATAGTTTGGAAGCTTTGCTCAGCAATAGCTTGCTTCCTGGCCTGAGCCTCAGCTGTGACCACTGGGCTTGAACCTCAGATAGTTTGGATATCAGATCTTTAATTTGAGTCTTATAATTAGTCTTTCATGTTTTAAAAGAGACACAGTTTTCTCTAACTCCTCAATTTTCTTTTGATAGTCAGATTCAGCTCTCTTAAAATCAGATTTTAGCACATTTAAAGACTCAACCTCAGATCTGATTTCCGAAATGTAATCCTTATAAAGTTTAACTTTAGAAATACAGACAGCAGTACAAAGATGTTCATATACCTGATCATCATCTGTTTCAGCCATGAGTGCTTGAGAAGGAGTCACATCCTGTACCATGAAGCTCCAGTCAACTTCTTGAGCCATAGCAGCTGTTTCAGTTGACTTCTCTTCATGCTTTGAAGCAGTGGGATGTGTGGAGGCCTGTGGGGTTCCCGGGTTGTTCTTGGGAGCCTTGCATTCCCTAGCAAAGTGACCAAGTTGGTTGCAGTTGTAACACTTTGCTTTGCTTTTGTTAAACCCAAACCTGCTGTTGACTGTGTTTTGAGGGAATTGCCTTCCAGTTCTCTTGAAGAACTTCTTCGCTCTGTAAGTTAAAAGAGCCATCTGCTGGACAATATCCATATACTCCACATCATCATCTGGACTGAAGCACTCAAGATCATCAAAGCAGTATTGAAAATCACCAGAGTGTCCGCTTCCAGAGACTAAGGCACAACTATCCTGAGAGGAGTTGTGTTGAACCTTTTGAGACTTTGGAGTCTCAGGTAGAGTAATGTAAGGTCCGCTGTGTAGTTGTCAGGGTAACACAGCAACTGATGTTGTGGTTCCGTGATTTCCCTTTCAACCACATGAAGGGCTGAACTCAGTTGGTTATTGGAGTGACCAGAGGAGTTCTGCATGTTAATCTCCATCTGGAATGCACTTAGGATACCATCAACTCTGTCAGAGTAAGAGTCTTAAGGTCCGAAGTTCTCTTGATTACAACACAGTAATGTATCCATAGTTTAGGAAGTGAAGACAGAACTTCCTAACTATGTCTCTATTCTTAAGATCCTTCTTGTTTTCTTGGGTTTCCTTGGATCCTTCATACATCAGCTTCAAAGCTTCCCATAAATCTTTAGCAGTTTTGCACTTCTTGAAGCGTCTGTAGACGGAGTTGGGGAGAGCAGTTTGGAGAGAAGTCATAGCCCTTTGATCTAGCTCTATTCTCTTCCTATCTTCTTCTGAGTAATCATCAACATCTTTTGGAATGATGCGATTACCAGTGGCAGAAGTGGTGCTTGGTATGAAAAGACCATTGACATGGAGTCCCACATCCTTGAATCTTGACACTTGATGAAGCCTTCCATTCTGATACACCATGTGTCAAAGTCTTCAGGGGTGATCAGTGGGGACTTGGTCATGGTACCGGTTTCCATATCAGCCTTGGAGAGAGCAGCCATTTGAGTGAGTGGTTTGTAGTGAGGAGTGAAAAACAGGTTGATTTGGATGGTAAGATCTCACAATCAAGAGCCTGGAGCTCTGATACCAATTGCAGGATCGAATATGGGTGGTTTTCTCTCAACTCACATGAACAACACTCAGCAAGTAGTCTATGAAGAGTTGAGAAGCATATATAAAAGTACCTTGATATTTTACTTCCTGTGTTAATTTCTTACTGCTTGTTACTTGTTATATTGTGATCAACTCTTCATAGACTACTTGCTGAGTGTTGTTCACAGTGAGTTAAGAGAAAAACCACCCATATTCGATCCTGCAGTAACTACTGGCCTATAAATTTACCAGGCAGTATCAGTTGCCGATTTCTTCAAAGCAAGACGACACCAAGCAAGCACCTTTCCGGAGCTCAGCTGCAATCTCCACCGGAGTACCAACACAAAAACACAATTTATCAAAAAACAAAAATCAATTAGAAATTTCACAGTGAACAGAAGAAACTTACCTCCAAGAAGTTGTAGGAGGTTGAAAAACAACTAAAAATCCGGATGGTGTGCGTTTATGTAGGGTTTTGAGGAAGAACCAAATGCAATTTGAATTGACCGCGAAGCCCAAAAAACATACTCTTTTCGTGTTATGTAGGGTTTTGAGGATGGTGATGGGTGAATTGACATATGACCTTCTCGAAAGGGAGGTGATGGTGATGGTACCTTGTGATACTCAGCTATTCCGAAAGAAAGCAAGCAACTCTGATGTACAGAAAGCAACTTTGATACTCGTGAGTGTGGATTATGTTGCGAAAGAAGCAACTCTGATACATGTTTGCCGAAAGCAACTCTGATTGTGATGGTGATGGTACCTTGAACGGGTTCGATATCGTATGGTGGTCAATGGGCTTCTCTGATACTGCTTTTGCCCTCTTATGCTTTAAGACTCTTTTGCGGGTTCGATATCAGCTTGAATTGGGGGTTGAAGAAAGACTCTTTTGCCCTCTTATGCTTTAAGAGTTGAATGGCTTCTCTTATGCTTTAAGAGTTGTACCTTGTGCCTCAAGAGTTGTAAAAGTCTTAAATTTAAGAGTTTTAAGTAAATGACAACTTTGCCCTCAAGAGTTGCTTATTAATATAGTAGTAGATATTCGTGTATATATATACGTATATATGTATATATACGTAAATATTACGTATTATATACGTGAATATATATACTATATATATATGTGTATATATATACGTATATATACTATATACCCATATATCTATATATATACGTATATACGTATATACGTATACATATATATATATATTCGTGTATTGTATATATGTACGTATATATATATATCTATAATCTTATATATATACGTATATATACGTATATATATACATATATAATGTATATATATATCTATATATGTACGTATATATATACGTATATATATATACGTATATATATATATACGTATATTTATATATATATACGTATCTATATATATATATATACGTATATATTTATATATACGTATATATATATATAATATATATGTGTGTGATATGTATACGTATATATACGTGTATATATTATATAGTGTATATATATATATACGTATATATACTGTATATACATATAATCTATATATCGTATATATTACTTATATTTATATATGTATATATATGCGTATATAAACGTAACATATATACTATATACGTATATATATATACGTATATATATACGTATATATATGTAAACCCCGGATATTTTAAGAAGTTATAAAAAGAGAGATAAAAGTGAAAAATACAATTTAACCCAAGTTGAGGGGTTAAATGTATCAAAAGTACAAATAATATAATATATTTGTATAAATGGAGTATGGCTGCCCATACACCTTGCACATCACCTTTTTTCATTCGGTTTTAGAGAGAGATAGAGTAGAGACTTCGGTTTGTAGAGAGAGAAAAAGAAGAGTTCGAATTCAAGGTAAGAATTCTTAGTTTTAAGTTGTTCTTGGTCTGCCTATGCCTCGGTTATTGCTTATGGGTGTGTATGTACGTTTGTGTGTGTGTCTTGGTGGGTTTTAGCTGCTTGAGCTCATAACCACGGGTTGGAAGAAGTCTACCCGAAAGTTTGACAAAGGTGAGTTTCTTGGACCCCCTTTTTACATGTTTAAATGATTTTGGGGCTGAAATACATGTGAGGACGTTTGTACAAAAATGGGTTTTTCACCTGTATGTGTATGTATGATATGTATATGGGTGGGTGCAAGTTTGGGTTTAATTAGTGGTTATGTTCATAATATGATGCTTAGAATGTTAATACTAAGTTTAGATCACGATATAAGATGATTTGGGACTGATTTATGTTAATTTAGTAAGAGTTAGTTGCCCAAACGTCCAAACGTGGCCCATGCCCACGGTTAAATTTACTAAGTGTTTCTAACCGCCCATAAATCCTAAACGTCTGAAAGGACCCAACTGTGTCACACCCCAAAATCCACGTGCGGAGTTTTACCGCGAGGCGTGTGAATAACCAGGATCACAGTCAATAGTTACTCGGTACGACTCTATATGCTACGTCTAATGTAAACCAACCAGAGTTTAAACTTTAAAAAAAGACATGCGGAAGCGTAAAGTAAATAAAACATCCAAAACATGTGAAGTACCATATGGCAAAACAAGTGCCAACCAGTAGTTTAAACCATAAATAAAAGACGGGTAGTTATAAATCTCTAAAAAAATGCATGCTGACTCGTGACGTGCTCCTATCAGCAATCCAGCATAATGACCTGAGAATAGCATACTAAAAAGTCAACACATGGTTGGTGAGTTCAAGAGTTTGCGCATAAACATAACAGTTTATCAATTGTGTATAACACATAACAGTTTATCAATAGCGTATAATTAAGCATGTGCATTGTAATAGCTAGCTAGTCCATTAACAAACGATATTAATACATAGTGATTTCGACATTGAAGCTGACTGTGTTATGTTTGCCTCCCGTCACGACTTCACATATCGTGACGAATAATCATAGGACAAATTGCACCCGGTTGACCTCGAGTCACACAGGTGGGGCTCGTCAGACCTAGTAGTACTACCAAGTTTCCCCGCTATCCAATATTAACAATTCGAAAGTGTGAGGACTTTATCATAATAAACAGCACTAATTAATATCATACACATCTTAAATATATAAAGCGTTGTAAAATTTACCAGTATGCTATCTCCCCCAAATGAGATTTAATAAAACAGAGGGGCATGAACTCACCTGATACGCGTATTAGACAACTAAGGTTTAACTTGACAAGGACGAGTGGAAAGACAACCTTCAAAGGTTACCTAGAACACACAAGTACATAAGTACATGTACACAAAAATCCAAAGAGAAACCTTAAGTGTTCTACAAACAAAGAACTCAAGGTTCTATAAGACCAACATACATGTGACCTAGTTGACCCGTTTGACCCGTTGGTGACATTATGTGTTGTAAGCCATTTAAACACACATAAGCATACAACATACATGTTTAACATTCCAATGAATCACATTTGATGCTACATTCCCAATACATTACTTAAATCATCATACTATGCACATATCACACAAGTTGTATAAATCCTTAGCATCTAGCATACTCTGTGGGTTCATAACATAACTAGTGTTTCATATAGCAGGTTAGATCATGCACAACCTACTTACATGACCTATAGCTATGCTTTAGCATATATGGGTCAAAACAAATAATTTACGAAAAAGTCATTCATACTATTCACAACGCATACAAGATGCCTAATACATGCAACATACATTTGTATGATCCATTCCAGTCCCAAACATGATGTCCTAGTTACTAATCAACATACCAAACCATACATGACCATCAAAGTGCAATAATCACCCAATAACCAAAAAACATTCCATACAACCCAATTAACAGATTCTACCACTTTAGACATTCATGACAATCATTCTAGCATGACCCTAAACCATGAACAAGTCAAATTTCCAATATCCAAAGTTCATGGACCATAAAGTTCCCTTTTGGGAAAGTAATACCCAAAATCCATTATACACCCAATGTATACATGCATTCATCATATATACCATATCAAGTTCATATCATACCTAGACATGATCTACAACACCTAACTAACATGATTCATAAATTTCATACTCAAAAAGTTACTATCTTTAGTAATGTATGGGTTCTAGCATGTAACCTTGAATTACCAATGTTCATAGCAACAATCCAACATCCAATTATCATCATAAACACATCTATAACATCAACACATTAACAATTCAACATTACATACAAGATAAAGTTACTATTATTAGTAACCTATGAACAAATCCTTCAATTCACCAATTTCTTGTAAAATCCATGTTTTCTAGCATTCATACAACCTAATTAACTTCCTAACAACATCAAACAATCATCAATTCCATGTTATAATCATCAATTTCGAATTAGGGTTCATAACCACCAAAGTTCATGATCAATCCACTAAAAACATACAATTCGTGCATAATCAACGTTAAACGACATGTAATCAATCCAACTAACATACTAGCATCAATAAAACATCAAATTTTCAGCCCCATAATACCCAATTCGCAGCATAGGCTTTGGCCCTAACAAAAACACCACCAAACTTGTAAAGTTCTAACCTTTAAACGTGTATTATCTTGCAATTGATGTTCCTAACTTGTTGTAGGGCTTGAAATCGATCACAAACAGCTTCTAATCCTTGCTTCTTGGTCGAAATTCGCAGGGGAGGGGGCTGGGAATGCTGCAGTCGTGATTTGGGTGGGAATGGGGGCCAGGGTTTATTTTTTGTTAAATTATTAATCACATTTACATCTTTAACCCTTTTTACTTGTATTTTATAAAAATTCAGCTTTTAACTTCTTTTAAAAGCATTTTTAACCATCTAACAAATATATAACTAGTAATAACCATTATATATTTTTATCTTTATAAAACATGCCACATACGAATTAACACACGCGTTTCCGCGTTACGCGATAAAATTCTCAGATAGTCTTTAAATCGCGTAAAAACATAAGCATAAAACAATAATCATCTTATCAACTAGATTATTATTAAATTAACATTATTAATTATTTTTAAGTCATCAACGTCAAACGACAACTAGTGTGTGCTTACGACACGTGTATGCAAAACTTATGGAACTAACGGAGTTTGGTAATGGAAAATTACCGGATGTCACATTATCCCCATGTTGAAAGAATTTTCGTCCCGAAATTGCGTTACACGTGAGCGTGTTCCATCACTGATCTACTGCATTGGCACACAGAAATCGAAATCGAGTGAGTTTTGGATGAGTTGTCATATCATCCCCATGTTGAAAGAAATTTCGTCCCGAAATTTAAATCAATACCTTGGTCTGCAGACATCGTCTCGAACAGTTGAGGGTACTTAAGCTTCATTGATCCTCACGTTCCCACGTGAATTCCGGTCCACGTCGCGAGTTCCAACGAACTTTGACTATAGGTATTTTGCTCTGCTAAGTGTTTTCACCTCACGATCCATCACCTCGACGGGTTCTTCGATAAAACGCAATTGTTCATCCACTTGAACATCTTCTAGTGGTACAATTAGTGTCTCGTCAGATAGGCACTTCTTCAGATTTGAAACGTGAAACACGTTGTGCACTCCACTCAGCGAATCAGCAAGGCTAGTCGATAGGCCACCGGACCTATTCTTTCCAGTATCTCAAATGGTCCAACATACCTCGGATTCAGCTTTCCTCGCTTGCCAAACCGAACTACGCCTTTCCACGGTGAGACTTTCAATAACACTTTGTCGCCAATTTGAAATTCGAGAGGTTTCCGCCTCTTGTCAGCATAACTTTTCTGTCTATCCCTTGCTGCAGCCATACGGTTCCGTATCTGCACAATCTTCTCAGTTGTTTTATGAATGAGTTCGGGACCCGTTAGTTGACTATCACCAATTTCAGCCCAGCAAACCGGTGATCGACACTTTCTCCCATACAAAGCCTCGAAAGGTGCTGCCTGTATGCTAGTGTGATAACTGTTATTATAGGAAAATTCCACCAAAGGCAGGTGAACTTCCCAGTTGTTCCCGTGCGGTCACGCGTCCACTCAGCCTATCATAACCATCCCGCATTTGGTAACACCCCTCCAAGGTTTTACCATGATGCTCTCCTAGTTCATCCAGTTGATGTCGCAACGTGTACACCTCGAGTTGTAGTGTACAGACATTGCTAGTAAGTCGTCGGACCCGGTGTTGCTCCGTGTCCAGTGCTGCCACCAATGCAGCAATCACCTGCTCGTTAGACTGCACCGGCCGCGGAGTGTAGGTAGTGGTTGTTCAGTACTGGTCCTAATTCGAGGTCTTGATGTAGGCACGCGTTCCCGGTACATAAGGTGATCCACAAACTCCGGTAGAAATTCCAGTCACGGGGAGGGTCACGTTCAGGTGGCACGAATGGTTGATCCCAGTCGAATTCACCTCGTGGATAGTCCAAACGAGGCCAGTCCAGTCCATCGTCAGGCACCGGTCCAGGAGGTGGGACTCGGGTCGTGTGGGTGATGCTGGTAGTTTACCACGTGCTCTCGAAGACGATGCCATGCTGCAGAGAGTGTGATGTGTATGCCATGAGTATGCAGTAGAAAATCAGGAACAAGTAACTACTAACTGTGTGCGATTATAGTCTAGTGTGTATGCAACCTAGTTCTCTATAACCAATGGCTCTGATACCAATCCGTCACACCCTCAAAATCCACGTGCGGAGTTTTACTGCGAGGCGTGTGAACAAACCAGGATCACAATCAATAGTTACTCGGAACGACTCTATATGCTACGTCTAATGTAAACAAACCAGAGTTTAAACTTTAAAAGACATGCGGAAGCGTAAAGTAAATAAAACAATCCCAAAACATGTGAAAGTACCATATGGCAAAACAAGTACCAACCAGTAGTTTAAACCATAAATAAAAGACGGGTAGTTATAAATCTCTAAAAAAAATGCATGCTGACTCGTGAAGTGCTCCTATCAATCTAGCTTAATGACCTGAGAATAGCATACTAAAAAGTCAACACATAGTTGGTGAGTTCAAGAGTTTCCACATAAACATAACATTTTATCAATTGTGTATAAACATAACAGTTTATCAATAGCGTATAATTAAACATGTGCATTGTAATAGCTAGCTAGTCCATTAACAAACGATATTAATACATAGTGATTTCAACATTGAAGCTGATTGTGTTATGTTTGCCTCCCGTCACGACTTCACCATATCGTGACGAATAATCATAGGACAATTGCACCCGGTTGACCTCGAGTCACACAGGTGGGGCTCGTCAGACCCAGTAGTACTACCCAAGTTTCCCCGCTATCCAATATTAACAATTCGAAAGTGTGAGGACTTTATCATAATAAACAGCACTATATTATATCATACACATCTTAAATATATAAAGCGTTGTAAAATTTACCTGTATGCTATCTCCCCCAAAGAGATTTAATAAAACAGAGGGGCATGAACTCACCTGATACGCGTGTTAGACAACTAAGGTTTAACTTGACAATGACGAGTGGAAAGACAACCTTCAAAGGTTACCTAGAACACACAAGTACATAAGTACATGTACACAGAAATCCAAAGAGAACCTTAAGTGTTCTACAAACAAAGAACTCAAGGTTCTATAAAAACAACATACATGTGACCTAGTTGACCCGTTTGACCCGTTGGTGACATTATGTGTTGTAAGCCATTTAACACACATAAGCATACAACATATATGTTAAACATTCCAATGAATCACTTTGATACTACATTCCCAATACATTACTTAAATCATCATACTATGCACATATCACACAAGTTGTATAAATCCTTAGCATCTAGCATACTCTGTGGGTTCATAACATAACTAGTGTATCATATAGCAGGTTAGATCATGCATAACCTACTTACATGACCTATAGCTATGCTTTAGCATATATGGGTCAAAACAGATAATTTACCAAAAAGTCAATCATACTATTCACAACGCATACAAGATGCCTAATACATGCAACATACATTAGTATGATCCATTCCAGTCCCAAACATGATGTCCTAGTTACTAATCAACATACCAAACCATACATGACCATCAAAGTGCAATAATCACCAATAACCAATAAACATTCCATACAACCCAATTAACAGATTCTACCACTTTAGACATTCATAACAATCATTCTTGCATGACCCTAAAACCATGAACAAGTCAATTTCCAATATCCAAAGTTCATGCACAATAAAGTTTCCCTTTTGGGAAAGTAATACCCAAAATCTATTATACACCCAATGTATACATGCATTCATCAATAATATACCCTATAAAGTTCATATCATACCTAGACATGATCTACAACACCTAACTAACATGATTCATAAATTTCATACTCAAAAGTTACTATCGTTAGTAATGTATGGGTTCTAGCATGTAACCTTGAATTACCAATGTTCATAGCAACAATCCAACATCCAATTATCATCATAAACACATCTATAACATCAACACATTAACAATTCAACATTACATACAAGATAAAGTTACTATTATTAGTAACCTATGAACAAATCCTTCAATTCACCAATTTCTTGTAAAATCCATGTTTTCTAGCATTCATACAACCTAATTAACTTCCTAACAACATCAAACAATCATCAATTCCATGTTATAATCATCAATTTCGAATTAGGGTTCATAACCACCAAAGTTCATGATCAACCCACTAAAAACATACAATTCGTGCATAATCAATGTTAAACGACATGTAATCAATCCAACTAACATACTAGCATCAACAAAACATCAAATTTTCAGCCCCATAATACCCAATTCGCAGCATAGGCTTCGGCCCTAACAAAAACACCACCAAACTTGTAAAGTTCTAACCTTTAAACGTGTATTATCTTGCAATTGATGTTCCTAACTTGTTGTAGGGCTTGAAATCGATCACAAACAGCTTCTAATCCTTGCTTCTTGGTCGAAATTCGCAGGGGAGGGGGCTGGAATGCTGCAGTCGTGATTTGGGTGGGAATGGGGCTAGGTTTATTTTTTGTTAAATTAATTAATCACATTTACATCTTTAACCCTTTTAACTTGTATTTTATAAAAAATTCAGCTTTTAACTTCTTTTAAAAGCATTTTTAACCATCTAACAATATATAAACTAGTAGTAACCATTATATATTTTTATCTTTATAAAACACGCCACATACGAATTAACACACGCGTTTCCGCGTTACGCGATAAAATTCTCAGATAGTCTTTAAATCGCGTAAAAACATAAGCATAAAATAATAATCATCTTATCAACTACATTATTATTAAATTAACATTATTAATTATTTTTAAGTCATCAACGTCAAACGACAACTAGTGTGTGCTTACGACACGTGTATGCAAAACTTAACGGAACTAACGGAGTTTGGTAATGGAAATTACCGGATGTCACAAACTGCCTAGATGTCCATACGTCTAAGTCAAGCCCATGCGCCTGAATAGTACCCAAGCGTCTGAGGCCATGCGCCCAAATAGTGCCCATGGCGCCCAAATAGTGCCCATGCGCCCAAATAGTGCCATGAGCCCAAATAGTGTCCATGCGCCCAATAGTGCGCATGCGCCCAAATAGTGTCCATGCACCCAGAACCTTTCCATGCGCCTAAGTGTTCCCATGGGTCTAGAGGCCAAGTGCCTGCATAGTGCCCATGCGCCGCCTAAAACTTATAAATATTTTTAAGGGGTTTTAACAGGAAGATCGATTTTTCTATAACAAAATGGCTGCATAGTGCCCAGCCAGGGGCGTTATCCCTTGGACCCCACTAGGGGCTGCCACCCCTAGAACCCCGTTGTCAGGGCTGCCGCCCCCGAACCCCGCTATCCCACGGAGGGCGGTTATGTTCTATGATGACTTGTTAGGCATGTGTATGGGAATAGATGGTGCATGATGTTTATGATGATGTGTGATGATCTATGATGATGTTATGCTTATGTATGATGTGTTTTCTTATGCTCCTTATTATGTATAATTCCATGACCTACGTATTATGAGTATGAGATGAACGTGAAGTATTGTTTAACATAAAGCGGAAGTTAATGTTAATGATATAAGAAGCATAAAGAAAGAATGAATGCATGCATTAATGAATGAACGGATGTAAGAAAAGTCTTGCAAGTAATGTATGGAGGTTCACACCCAATGAAGGTGTTAGCTCAATTGTTGCAGGTTAGCTACCCCGGAAGGATGCACACTGGGTCTAATCCTTGTGATTGGCCATACGTATGGGATCTTTGCCGCTTACCCCGGCACTGTGGTCAGGCCACCGGGCACAATGTATGGTAGTCTAATTATGACTTCGGCCCAGTACCCGCTTTATGCATGACAGTGGGTATAGCCCGTGGCATGGCCCGAATGTAAGGAATAACAAATGATACTATGACGTATGATGATGAATGAACGGAAGTTAATGAACGATGATGAAGATATTAATAAGATTATCTATTTGTACGTATGATGTATGAGTACATATGAAAGTAAAGAACGGTTTTGAATGATAAGTGAAGTATTTTATTTATAAAACTAGACTCACTAAACCACACTGACTTTTATGTATTTTGCAGTTGGCAGGTAAGAGTTGCTGAGGATGGCACGGGGCAGCTACTTGGCATTTTTAGGATGACATCCATTAGTATAAAAATGATGTTTTTATGATGTAATGCAATTATGATATTTTGTAACAGTTAACTGTATGTATTATGTTGGGAATTCTAACCTTAGAAAAATTGAAGATTTCAAGTTTGTTGAAGTTGAAGTTTTGAAGACAATAGCAACAAAATATTAGTCTAGGGTTTATTTTATAGTTATTGTAATCTCTAGATTAGTATATATTGTAACATATGTCATCCTTGTAAAGTGTGCTTAATTCACCACATGTTAGGTGAATTAGGTTATCACCAACAACATATATCATCATCCCTGATGGATGATGATTTCAACATTATATCATCATTCTTTTGAATGATGATTTCAACATATATCAATAACATCAAGCATTAATCATCATGGTATGTGTTCTTCATGTTCATCATCATCATTATTTTTTATATTTTAGCAACTATTCATTGTTTTCTTGTTATCATCAACATGAATCCTAAGATCCAAGCTCATGTTCACGTTCATATCGGGAACACACAATGGTATCAGAGCGGGGTTGTGGATTCATATTGATTTTGATGAGATTTCACGTTTTTTGCTAAAATTATTGAAGATTTGAAGAAATAAAACAACAATCATTCAATCATCATTGGTTTGCGGCTGCAAAGCAAGGATCAAAAGCTGGTGATTAGTGGTTGCCGATTAGGGGCTAACAATTAAAACAAGGCTGCCGAAGGCAGCTCTTGCAGCCGTAAAAGAGGCTGCCAAAGGCAGCTTGTGAGCAAGGGATTGCAGCCGCATAAGGGCTGCCGATCAAGGTTCTTGCGACCAAATAAGGCTACGAAATAGGGCTGCCAAATCGAGTTTGAGGCTGCCGAATGTGGCTGCCAATTAGGGTCGCATAGGGGCTGCCGAATGAAGCTTGTATCGAACCAAAGATGCTGCCCGAACTTGAAGGCTGCCGTGAGCAGCTCACTTGGTTAAAGCTGCCGATTTGTGGTTAGGGATGCCTAATTATGGCTGCCCTAATTAGGTTTCTTGAAAAATTAGGTTTGCAACCTAGGGTTGCAAATGGGCTCGGGAATCAATTGGTTTGTTTCTTGGGCTCCATCATTAAAAACATTAGTTGGAATTGGGCTCAAGTGTTGAAGATTGGGCTTATGATCAACAAAACAAGATTGGGCCTCGTATTGGGCTCTCAACAACAAAAATAATAGTGACATCAAGTTAAATATAGTTGTTCTAAAGCTTTGAAGACATCTCTTCCGCATCAACAACAACATTCTTAGCATTGAACAACTATCCAACAAGAACAAGATCAAGCTTCAACTCACATTGGAAATCTACAATTTAGGGGAGTATTGTTGGGAATTCTAACCTTAGAAGAAATTGAAGATTTCAAGTTTGTTGAAGTTGAAGTTTTGAAGAACATAGCAACAAAATATTAGTCTAGGGTTTATTTTATAATTATTGTAATCTCTAGATTAGTATATATTGTAACATATGTCATCCTTGTAAAGTGTGCTTAATTCACCACATGTTAGGGTGAATTAGGGTTTTATCACCACAACATATATCATCATCCCTCATGGATGATGATTTCAACATTATATCATCATTCTTTTGAATGATGATTTCAACAATATATTAATAACATCAAGCATTAATCATCATGGTATGTTTCTTCATGTTCATCATCATCATTATTTTTTATATTTTAGCAAATATTCATTGTTTTCCTTGTTATCATCAACATGAATCGTAAGATCCAAGCTCATGTTCACGTTCATTCGGGAACACACATATTACTTTACAAAGATGTCATTAATATATATGAAATAGTTTTAATTAATTTCCGTTGTGATGTTTAAATAAATGCATGTTTTATGTGCGATGAATGACAAACTGTGAGGTACCTGGAATGGGGCCTTACAATATATATGTATATATGTGTATATATATGTGTGTGTGTGGTGTGTGTATATATATACACGTATTATACCGGGAATCGGACTGTCTTTCTTACTTATACTAAGTTAAGGGAACCAAAGAGCTTTCTCCGATTCTTGCTTACCTAGCCTTCTCAGTTTAGCATTCTACCAAAAAAGATTCTTTCTCAGGGTCAATCTAGTCCTCTTTGAATTGATCTCGTACTCAGAGAAATCTCCAAAGCTCAAGTGGTAGATGATGAAGAATGGGACTACGAAGCTAAGAAAGGCTAGGGGCAGAGCAGCAAGGCATGACGGAGCTAATCACTCTAAAAGAAAGTCCCATGACTTCGGTGTACCACTAGTGCCACAAAGGCTTTTGGTGGTCTTATTGGCGCATACCACGGGGGTCTTCGACTAGGGTGAAGTCGTAACAAGGTACCGTAGTGGAACCTGTGGCTGGATTGAATCCTTATATATACGTATATATACACTATATATACACGTATATATAGACGTATATATACACGTATGTATACACGTATATATACACGTATGTATACACGTATATATACACGTATGTATACACGTATATATACACGTATGTATATACGTATATATACACGTATGTATATACGTATATATATATATATCTATATACGTATATATATATATATATCTATATACGTATATATATATATACATACACGTATAGATATATATATATATATACGTATATATATACGTATATATATACGTATATATATCTATACACGTATATAAATACGTATGTATATATATATGTATATATGTAATATATACGTATATATATACGCATATGTATAATATACATATATATATATATATACACGTGTATATATATACACACACGTATATATACGTATGCATATATATATACATACATAATACTTTGTATATATTTGTATATACGTATGTACCTGTATTCGTATATATATATATAGTATATTCTACGTATATATACGTATATATACGTATATTTACATACTATATATATATACACGTATATATATATATACTATATATATATATATTATATATATATATATATATAATCTATATATACGTTATATATATATTACGTATATTATATACGTATATATATATGTATATATATACGTGTATATATACACGTATATGTATATACGTATATATATACACGTATATGTATATACTGTATATACACACATCTATATATATACGTATATATACACACGTCTATATATATACGTGTATATATACATGTCTATATATATACGTCTATATATATACGTATATATACGTATATATATGTATACGTATATATATATACGTATATATCTATACGTATATATATACACGTCTATACGTGTATATACACGTGTATATACACGTGTATATAGACGTGTATATACACGTGTATATACACGTCTATATACACGTGTATATACACGTGTATATACACGTGTATATACACGTGTATATACACGTGTATATACACGTCTATATACACGTGTATATACACGTCTATATACACGTGTATATACACGTCTATATACACGTGTATATACACGTCTATATACACGTGTATATACACGTCTATATACACGTGTATATACACGTCTATATACACTGTATATACACGTCTATATACACGTGTTATACACCTCTATATACACGTGTATATATATACGTATATATACACGTGTATATATACGTATATATACACGTATATATATACATACGTTTATATACGTATATATATACATACGTGATATATATATCTACATATATACATATATATACGTATATATATACATACGTGTATATATATATAATATACACGTGTGTATATATATACACATATATATACTTATATACTATACATATATACGTATATATATACGTATATATATATATGTATATATCTATAGGATATATACTATATATATACGTATATTTACATATGATATATATATACGTATATATATACATATATATACATACACTATATATATATATACGTATATATATATATTTATATATATATACGTATATATATATTATATATATATATATCTATACGTGTATGTATATATACATATATGTATATATATACTAGTAAGTACCCGCGCGATGCGGCGGTGGCATCGACGATTTTTACAATGCGATATTTGTTTTCTGAATACTTGTGCGGTTTTCAAAGTACAGATAATAAAGAAACACACAATCTTAATTTATGTATCTGATATCTTCACTTCAGTAAGCTTGCTCCCCTTAAATCATCAACTCATGCCCCACAAGCTTATGAACCTGGTTTATGCAAAATTATACAAAGGTTAGTAAAGATTTCACCTTTTTATAAAATTAATTATTTTAATTTGCAATATGAGGTCCCCAAAAACTAACTTACATTACTGCACTTAAAAACCGATAGCGATTATGGGGACTTGATATTGAGGGTCTTCTACACAGGTATTACATTGACCAATTCACCCCATTTATATGAAAGGGGAAAATTTTGGCTGTATATTTAATAACTGATCAAAACCTCGACAATGGGCCAAATGGTTTAAGAGTCGCTTAAAGTATATACCCAATAATCAGATGTTTACCATCCATAAGTTGCCTTTTTTAGTCATTGCATTCTACATAATTTAATATATTTATGAGAAAATTGAGATTTTACCCCATCTTGTAACTTGTCATCAACAGCTACAGCACCTAACAACACCAAATCTTTCTCAATGTTTTCAGATACACTTTTTAGCACTTCCTCTCTTTTAGGTTCAATTATGGCCTTAGCTTTGGAGAATGATGAGCTCCATTCTTCATATTTAGACTCTTCAATCTTTTATAGGCAAACACCATTGTTCTTAATCCATCTTCTGCATAGTTTGCAAGGTGCATAGTTGTAGCATGTTGGTATGTCCTACCACCATCACCTAGCCTATCAATATAATACTGGAAAATAACCAGTTTACATTACAAACATGTGTGTGTTTGAGCTCAATGAATTGAATCTATAATCTCAAATGTATAATCAAAGAGACTTACTTATCAGCACCTTTGCAGAGCAAGAAAATCTGACCAAATTCATCACGTACTATCACTGACATCCTTTCCTAGAGCTACTGAATTCTAATAAATTCAATAGCTTGTATTCCCTGTAATTTGACCATAGAATTAAAAGTGTATCAGTTCAACCCACTTAACTATGAACGGGTCATTTTGGGTTGTTTTAGCTTAAACGGGTCAAATAAAAAAATTTGCTAGGAGGGAAACATGTGAAGTATACAACTTCCTACATCAAATTAATTCAGATTTTGTTATTATAGTACTAATGTTGGTTTTGTTAGCACAGATTATTTACAACTATACAACATGTGAAGTATACAACTTCCTGTTGGAGAACGAATTTATATTATATAAAGCAGTTCTTTAGATCATTTCTTTGAAAAGTAAAATTTAACTCTAGGACTTTCTCAAATAGTAGAGTAGCCTCTTTCATATTATATGTTAAATAGCACTATCAACAAATCCCATGAGCAGTAGCAATTCTTTGACATTAGTAACAGTTAAAAAGCAAGAATTCAAGACATTAAATCAAAGTTGATGATCAACGTACCTGATTTTGGTCATTCCAAGCCAGCCAACCAATCTAATCTTCTTTGCGCAGGCATTGCTATGAATATTTCTCATATACATGAGTTCATTATCTTAATTATGTATGTAACAACATCAACATATCAAATGAACTCCAAACACTAAACACAGTAGGTGATTGAAAAAGAGTTAGGTTCAATATGTTAAGGCCCCTTTGGATCGTTTATGTAGGATCAATCATGGATGAACAATTGATATGGGTTCTGCACAGATTTGTGCAGTGAACCCGGTGGGAAAACAGGGACACAAACGGGATACACAAAACACACACAATACTAATATTCCACACTTGATAATCGTACATGATTAGGGTATTTATACCCTTTGGTTTTGGCAGTTAAACAACCGCTTATCTAACCGACAATTTACAAACATACAATTTTCTTGATTAATTCTAATTCCAACACAATACACCCTTCGGGATCCTTGAACATTTGGGTCCTATCACTTACAGGGTCAGACCCTTATTTGTTTGAAATTGTTATTCTAGTTACTTTATTAAAAGATTCATCATCTATTTTTGCTAACTTTGCTTTTTTGTTCTTGTTAAGTTGGTAATTTTGTGTGGGGGTTTGACTTTTGCAGACTACATCAACAGTAGTTTTATCAAATTTTATGTAACAAAACTGATGTAAATGGGTATTACTTACAGATGCACACAGTCCACTCCTCTTGATCTGGCCATTCGCTGCCTTGAGAGCTTTGTGACATAGTGACTGGGGGCCAAAGTAGATCAGAATGCTATTTATTGAAGAATTTCAAGTGTATTTTAATGAACCTGAACACATTATCAAGTAAATATGCAATTAGAGGCGTACAACAGATCTTGAATGAGTATATCCTCCCATTTAAGGGAGGGTCCAGGGATGTACGCGGTCTTTCCCCCACATTTTATGGGGAGGCCGTTTCCACGGATCGAACCTGAGACCTTCGGTCCCTTAGGAACAGCTTTTAGCGCTGCGCCAAGGCCCGCCCTCTTGTGAGAACATAGTGATTTAAATAAAATTTTGTATATATGTGATTTTATTATAACTAAATCCATACCGATGGCGAACATACTTACCCATTCAAGATGTTGGGTGATGCCAGAGATACTTCCCATCATATATGCCCCTTAACACCTGCAAGATCAACGTATATGTTATCAAGAAACTTTCACACATGAAAGTGAAGTGAAAAAATGGATGGAGCGGGGTAATGGGTCAAATAGACTTTCAAAAAGTCTTATAAACAATTATACAGCAGTTAAATTATTTCATAGATACTTTTTGAATAATATGGGTTAGTAGATTCCAGGCATCAAAGTACACCACGGGCCTCAAACCATTTGACCTGTTTCTATTTCGGCTAAATTTTTTTTAATATACGTGTTGCATAAAATATAACCCGAATTGATCCAATTATAAGTAAATGAGATGAAATTATGGATTAAAAGACAATAATACCTTGGAGACTATTCCTAAAACATGTGTAGAGGCCAGGTTGCACTAAATTTAGCTTTGAACCCTGTAGATCATCAGAAACAATGTGTAGAGAACATGTACTACGTATCAAATTCAATCAACATTAAGTCATGTAAAAGAAAACATGCTAAAATGCTCACCCTTCCTGCAATCCCACCTGAAACCCTTCATCCCATTTTATATTCTTCTTCATCACTTTTGTCAACACCTTCTGTCACTTACTTTTAGATGATTTGGCTGCCTCAATTTGTGATAGGATTCATAATTTCAACTTTGAAACAGCAAAAAAGTAATGCTATTGATGATGAAAAATAATTGCACAAATTTGCTTAAACAATTTGTTAGAAAATTGTACAAAGTGCGCTATGCAGAAGAACATAACCTAATTTGCTCGCATTTCTAATGAAAGTGCACTGATTTCTATAAATACACCCAAAACATGACTTGTCGATTCAATATCACATCAGTTCATATTCTCGTAAGAAATCATATATTAACGTAGAGAAAACAAACATCGGTAGAATTAAAACGAAATCATACCTCATCCTTTTGATGTTCCATGTTAATAAGATTCAATTGCATACCAAAAGAAACGATATAAACCACTCACTGAATTCAATTAAAACACCATTGCATAACCGCCATTGTGATACGTGAGACGTTGAACCATGGTTCGATCGGCGGCTATATGCTGATGGTTTCACTGCGATAAACACGATTTTGAAGAAGATGAATGTTTGTGTGTTATAAAGGGTGCCCTAGTTGAATGTTTTTGAAGAAGATGAATGGTAAGCAAACCCATATTCGAACACACCAGAAATTATAAGCAGAAATTACCTCTCGGTGAAGACGGTAAGCAAACCCAAATTCGAAAGCACAACCTACCAACGAATAGAAATTTAAGTTTTGAATCACCCACCCATCTCACCTTGACTATGCACGGAACCCTTGAGGAAGAAGACAAGATCCATTTCCTTTCTCATGCTATGTGGGTTCTAGGTAAGAAAAAGAGAAGTAATAAGCTTTTCTCCTTTCAGAAGAAGAAGATCGATGGAAGGGCTGAGGGGTGCAGAACCCTTGACATATGCAAGATCGATCTATACTATCCATTTCCTTTCTCATGCTATGTTGGATTGTAACATATGCAAGGTAAGTTGTACATCTCTTAAAATTAAGAGATTTGGGTGAAAAGACTTTTTACCCTTGTCATTTGCTTATTATATGTAGTATAGATACGTATACGTATATATATACGTATATATCTATATATACGTCTATACACACGTATATATACATGTGTATATACACGTATATATACACGTGTATATACACGTCTATATACACGTGTATATACACATCTATATACACGTCTATATACACGTGTATATACACGTCTATATACATATACACGTCTATATATACACGTCTATATACACGTGTATATACACGTCTATATACACGTGTATATACTCGTCTATATACACGTGTATATACACGTCTATATACACGTGTATATACACGTCTATATACACGTGTCTATACACGTGTCTATACACGTGTATATACGTGTCTATACACGTCTATATACACGTGTTATACACGTCTATATACACGTGTGTATACGCGTCTATATACACGTGTATATATATACGTATATATACATGTGTATATATATACGTATATATACACGTATATATACATACGTCCATATATGTATATATATACATACATGTATATATATATATCTACATATATACGTATATATATACGTATATATATTATACATACGTGTATATATATATATAATATACACGTGTGTGTTATATATACACACACGTACATATATACGTATATATACGTATATATATACACGTATATATACGTATATATACGTATATATATATACGTATATATACACGTATATATACACGTATATATACACGTATATATATATACACATATATATATACGTATATATATGTATATATATAACGTGTATATATACGTATATATATACGTATATATATGTATATATGTATATATATATACGTATATATACATATATATATATACACGTATGTGACGCCCTAAACCCGGCAGGCACCGGAGGCGTCACACAGTTGGATTAATATTTTAAACACAAATCAGAGCTTTCTACTTACAGCGGAAGACTTTAAACACTATTATATATTAACCCAACTTTTTAAAACATTTTACATATGATTGTATTTAATTATACATTTCCTTATTTACATTATTAACAAGCCCTAATTCCTATGCCAGCAGTTGCCCCGGATAGCATCCTCATCGGCTCATACTTGCTTTCCTCTATTATTAGAGGACCCCTCTTTACCTAGCACACACAACATACTTAAAACATCAGATAAACTGGTGAGTTCTAATTTTCATTAAAACAATAACAATATCTTTACACATACAAAAGTTCTATTTATATTGGCAATATTATAAATTCAACTTTTATCATTACGTTATCCCCCCGGACCTATTTCACAGAACATCGGTTGCCCACATCTAGCAACTACCAGTTCCCCATACCCAGAAACATCGGTTGCCCACATCTAAAAACTACCAGTTCCCCATACCCAGAAACATCGGTTGCCCACATCTAGCAACTACCAGTTTCCCATACTTAGAAACGTCGGTTGCCCACATCTAGCAACTACCGGTTACTATACCCAGAGACGTCGGTTGCCCACATCCAGCAACTACCAGTCTCCCATACTCAGTAACGTCGGTTGCCCACATCCAGCAACTACCGGTTACTATCTCTCATCTAGTAGGATGCCAAATAATCATCTAGGGTCGTCACCACAAGATGTTCCAAAGCTGAGTGATCGTCATCACTCCTATCAAACTGTACAGTTTCACACCCAGGCATCTTACCCTAACTGGCCTGTTGAGATTTACGTCACATTACCATTTCAAAAACATTTCTTTTATTTATTGCCAATATTATCACATTCATTTACACTCCACACATTCTTCCTTTTAGCACCAGTTTTAGCATATTTTCATTAATCATTACACCCCATCTGACCCATTGTAATCATTACCATCATGTAATGATTAACAATGTTCAGATGACCATCCTTTACACTCTAATTGACCCACTGAAATCATTACCATCACGTAATGATTAACAATGTTCAGGTAATCATTTATTATCCCCATTTCCCCTTAACAACTTCACAAACTGTTAGAGACATATCAACATCACTATCACAATTCTGGTACTAAAACATTCAAGTCATTTATCATTGTATGTGTGCTAGCTCGAACGTTAAAACCAAACATTTGAAAGGGGCTTAGAACTCACCTTATCCAACTTCCTCACCACAATCTACACTACCCACGTACACAAGGTAACTTGTCCTTCCTCTAATCAAGGTATATCTATAGCAATAAATCTTGGTTTAGTAACATATTCTCAAACAGGGCCCTCATGCGATTGAACACTTATGCGAATGAGCCATCATACGACTGGACCTTATGCGGATGAACCATGCGACTGAACCTTCAGCCGTACGACTAGCCCTTCATTCGCACGATTGAGTTCTCATTCGTATCCAGTGTTAGCTCGTCTTCATTCGGCCTTCCAATCAGGCAACTGGGTTCCAATCGCACGATTGAACCTCCATTCGCACTTAGTCGCACGACTAGACTCTCATTCGTACGACTGAGGCATGCGACTGAGCCCATTCGCCTGAAAGGAATCAGCAGCTGTGTTCTTGACATTTTTCGATCCAAACTTACTCAAAATTTGAGTTTTAACCATCCCAATCATACCATATTCAAAATAGATCCTATACACATCGTTTACAATGGTTTCAGACCATTATTTCATCAAAACTTCGTAAAAACTTGTATTTGAATTCTTGGATTTTAAATTCCGAAATAAACCAGACCACTTTACCGATTTAAACAGGTTATTAGATCAAATTCAATCATACACACAGCTTATAACATCTCCGGATTAATCCGTGATGTTCAAACTTACCAAAACGGGGTTTCGTCTCGTTAATTGGCAAGAACAGGGTGTTTGGGTGTGAAGGGGACAAGAAAATAGAGATGGAAATCTGCCCTTGAACCCCTGCACCGCCCTACTTATCCATAAACTAAACTTAACCGCCTCACCTTCAGTCGTACGATTGAACCATTCGTACGACTGAATCGTGCGACTGAAGCTCGTACGCCTATTATTCGTACGACTGAGTCTCAATCGCACGTAAGGGTGCGACTGAAGTTCATTCGCATATGACTTATGCGACTGAACACTTAAACACTCAAACAAATCAACTTAATTTAGTTAATCATAACTATAATATAATTTACAAGTCCGGATTTAGGAACCGGATGTTACAACTCTCCCCCTCTTAAATAGGTTTCGTCCTCGAAACCAACTATTCAAACAACTGGGGATAATCTCTCTTCATCTCCTCTTCTGATTCCCAAGTGAAATCAGATCCCTTTCTATTCGACCACTGCACTTTAACTAACTCAATAGTTTTATTCCTCAGCCTTTTCACCTTGATGTCTACTATAGCATTAGGTTTCTCAACATAGTTTAACTTATCATCCACTTCTATATCATCTAAGGTACATAAGCATTCTTATCGGCCAAACACTTGCGCAACTGTGACACGTGAAAGGTTGGGTGGATTCCTTGCAACTGATTGGGTAATTCTAGTTTATAAGCCACTTCTCCAATCCGTTCTATAATTCTAAACGGTCCTATAAAACGAGGACTTAACTTTCCCCTCTTTCTGAATCTGATAATTCCCTTCCAAGGAGATACTTTCAACATAACTCTATCTCCTACTTCGAACTCTATATGCCTTCGCCTTTTATCTTCATAAGACTTTTGTCGATCCTGAGCAGCTTTAAACCGAGCTTTGATCTGATCTAGTTTCTCTTTCGTAGCCTGTACAATTTCCAAACTGCCCAACTCTTTCTGCCCAACTTCTCCCCAGCATATCGGACTCCTGCACTTTCTTCCATATAACATCTCATAAGGGGCTCTCCCAATTGTAGAATGATAACTGTTATTGTAGGAGAATTCAACTAATGGCAGATGACTATCCCAGCTACCACCGAAATCTATAACACAAGCTCGTAACATGTCTTCAACTGTTTGGATAGTTCTTTCAGTCAACCCATCAGTTTCTGGGTGGAAAGATGTGCTATGTAATAAACGAGTACCCATATCTTCATAAAACTTTCTCCAAAATCTTGAAGTAAAACGAGTATCTCTATCTGACACAATAGATACTGGTACCCCATGACGAGCAATAATTTCTCGAATAAACAATTCTGTTAACTTCTCGGAGTTATACGTTTCCTTGATTGGTAAGAAATGCCCACTACGTGTCAATCTATCTACTATGACCCAAATGGTATCATAACCTTTAGCTGTACGTGGAAGCTTAGTTATGAAATCCATTGTCAATTCCTCGCACTTCCATTTCGGGATCTCTAAGGGTTGAAGCTTACCATATGGCTTTTGATGCTCAGCTTTGACCTGAAGACACGTCAAACACCTATTCACATACTGCATCACATTAAACTTCATACCGGGCCACCAATATTCTTGTTTTAAATCATTGTACATCTTAGTAGCACCAGGATGTATAGAATATCTGGACTTATGAGCTTCATCTAACACTAAATCCCTCATCTTAATCGGAACCCACATACGACCACACTTTATCTTAACCCCAAAACTATTTTCTTTCGGATCCTTTGTTTGACCCTTCATTCGTTCCCGCTTTACGTTCTCTTCTTTCAATGCTTCTGATTGAGCTTCTCGTAACTGATGCATGAAATCTGGGATTATCACTAACTTGTATGACTTAACTCGAATTGGAGGGTGTTCATTCTTTCTACTTAATGCGTCAGCCACCACATTTGCTTTACCAGGATGGTAAAGTATTTCACAATCATAATCTTTCACCAACTCTAACCATCTTCGCTGGCGCATGTTCAATTCCTTCTGATCAAAGAAATATTTCAAACTCTTATGATCCGTGTAAATCGTACATTTCGTCCCATATAAGTAATGCCTCCATATCTTCAAGGCAAATACCACTGCTGCCAGTTCTAGATCATGTGTCGGATAATTCTTTTCATGTTCTTTCAACTGCCTGGAAGCATAAGCAATCACTCGTCCCCTCTGCATCAATACACAGCCTAAACCTTGATACGAAGCATCTGAATAAATCACCAAATCTTCATTTCCATCTGGCAACAACAGCACTAGTGATTAGGTTAATTTCTGCTTCAGTTCTTGAAATGCATTTTCTTGTTCTGGTCCCCAAACGTATTCTTCATTCTTCCTCGTCAGTTTCGTTAACGGGGATGCAATTTTGGCAAAATCTTGAATAAATCTTCTATAATAACCAGCTAGACCCAAGAAACTGCGAACTTCAGATGGCGTCTTTGGAGGACTCCACTTCCCTACTGTTTCAATCTTAGTAGGTCTACTAAAATACCCTCTGCATTGATCACATGTCCTAAAAACTGTACTTCCCGTAACCAAAACTCACACTTAGAGAATTTTGCATAAAGCTTTTCTTCTCTCAATCTTTCCAATACTTCTCGAAGATGGCAAGCGTGATCTCCCTCATTCTTCGAATAGATCAGTATATCATCAATAAACACAATTCACTACAAAAAAAACTGTCATACAGTGACACACAAAAAGTGTCACAGAATACCCAAAAGTGCCACTAATGGCCCCTATATTTTTGTGTGGCACACAAAAAAAGTGCCACTAGAAGCAGTGCCACTAAAGCCATTTAGTGACACTTTTTTATGTGCCACCCAATGTTGGGAAAATCTTTAGTGGCACTTTTATTTTTGCCATAATATTAATTACAATTATCTATACCAATTTAGTGGCACAATTGTTTTTGCCATAAATTTAAAAAAAGGCTTTTGTGAGCACGAATATTGTGGTAATAAATGTATTTCTAGTTAGAGATAAATGATGGTTTTGAATCATTTCTAAATTACAATTTAAGATAAAATGGAAATGAAAAACACTTAAATTACATGATCATAACATAGATTATGGTTTCAATCCAAAACATGTTCCAATGTTAGCGAACAAATACATAATAAGTTCCAAACGTATTTCAAGTGTTTACAAACAAAATAAATATGATTTTTTCTGTTCGTCAACTCTATTCCAAATAATCCATGAATGTTGTTATCTCTACTACACCAACACTTCATATTTTGTCAACTCTTCATTCATCATCATGACTTCTTGAAGATTTTCATTACTAGATGTAGAACCAACACGAGGGACCTAAAAAATACAAAGTAATGAAAATAGATGTTAATATAAAGTAGTAGGAACGAGCAACTATAAGATATAAGGACCCAATATTATGTGTACATAAAGTAATAAACGAGTCAAACAAGTTAAGTTGTACATGTAGTAATAAACGGGGACTACACCATGTTCAATCAATATAAATCTCCTTTGATTAAATGCTATTGGCCAAAAGAAAAGGGATCCGACTAATCACATGGGAGATTATCATTGTATCAATATAATGATCCCCTTTTTAACAAATGCTAGGCAACCACATTAGATGGATTAATCATTATGCTTAAGGGTGTTTACGATCTGGTTTGGACGATTTTGATCAAATTTTAGGCCGAACCTTTAAATGTAGTTTTGGAAAACGACAAATCGAACCAATCGGTTGAATGAAGCTGCCCGAACCAGCCGTTTTGGTTATTAAAGGTTCTATTTAGACTGTTTGATGGTTCAAATTGTTTTTTTTTATTTTTCTAAAATCATTAGTTTATATTAAAAAATAAAGAAATAAATGTAGTTCATGGTGTACATAACTATATATTCCAAAATGGAAAAAGAAAAATAGTAAACACTAAATGATTGTTTGCATTTACATGATCAGTTTCAAATTTTAAACCAGACCGAACTATTAAACAGTGAAACCATAAAAGCCAATATGTGAACGGAGCATAAAAAACTCAAACATGCCAACTTGCTTTGGTTTGATCGGTTTCAATGACTTTTAAACACCCCTAATTCAAGTCCTATTTAGTCATTCAATTCTTGTGTTAAATTTCATATAAATTCTAAATCCAATTCTTTCTAATTCTTTCTCATTGTTTCTTTACACTCAGTTTTACAAAGAATTGTCAAATATGTGTGTCAAAGTTTCAACTTATTCTAAGTAGATTATTCAATCAATCAGGCTGCTAAGTAATACCAAACAGAATATAATAAAGCACATGAGAAAGAGAAAATAGTGTGATCAGAATCTTATAGTTTATAACTGGTCAGCAGACAGTTGAATCCAGCACCAAAATTTTAGGTTGGCGGAGGATAGGAGCTTTGAACATCTGAAAAAAGGATGAAACCAGCACAAACAAGAAGCAAAACAGTTCTGGACCAGTTTACAATTGTATAAACAGCAAGAATAATAGCGCCAACAGGGTCGATCCACCAATAGAATCTATTACCAAGAACAGCAGCAACTAATCCAACCACATTTGTTACCACATCAAAGTAATGATCCTGTTAGCAATGCACATTTGTATCAGATGAAAATTCTCATCCATCGTAAAAGTTTGATTAACTTGTCCTAATTCCAAATGCACCTTTGCATAGGCACGAACAATCTCGTTCCCTGAACTCCTGTAGTACAGCCATAATCCAAGTTTCACAACTGTTGCAGTCAACATGATTATGTATAACCATAAAAGCTGAAATGCTGACATCTTCTCGGGTGGTTTGCTTTCAATTAACTGTTCTACAGCCTGAATTAAAACCTGAAAGCCTAAAAGAACTCAAACAGTGAACTTTCTTTATCACTAAAATGTAAACTACATTTTGCAGAAATCAAAATGAGAAATATCAATCTTTATCGCAACATAACATACCAAGTGTATCCATAATTGCAGCAAAGATAATGATTCCAACAGGCTGCACCCTGAGTTTACCAATAGGATACTTGTATATGTTGATGCTTTGCATAGAGAGATGAGTGAACCAAAGGATGCCACCAGCCATTAAATCAAGCAATGAATCAAGTGTGGATGCAACAATGGCAATGGATCCAGTTTCTACTGTAGCAAAGATCTTCATAACACAATAAACATTCACATCATAGTTAATTACCACATCATTATCAATATTATCTGTATCTTTTGATTTTCTAAATCAAATGAATTTACAACTTCAATTATGAGGCAAACGTATTATGTACTGATTCTCAACATGGAGATGATAACTACATTGAATCGCTACAACCTGAATCAAAATCACAATTGAAACAACAACGAAAACGGTCATTCTCACATATAATTACCTTAAACGCGAGTAACATAATGTTTGTGTAATTAGAGATCTTCATAGCTCTCTCTTGCTGAATCTGTTCCTCTAGGTCTTCCTCATCGATTCCATCAGACGATACTCCGTTTCACGCCGACGAGGGGCACCACCGTCGTAACACCGCCTACACTATGCACCACCCAACCCACCGCAAACTCAGTAGCCACCAACCTTGTCTCACACCTCCTCAATCGCAGAATGGAACTGGTGGTGGTCTCAGATTTGGAGGTAAAGTGAGCAGAATGAAGGGGAGTTTGAGAAATTAGGGTTAATATGTTAGGGAGAGGGTGATTGAAAATTTAAGCGGGATTGAAAATTTAAGCGGGCGCATACTTTAGATGTTGGAGGAATATGACACGTAAAATGTGTGTCATTTTTTAATAATTTTATAAAACACGACATAATTTTTATGACACGCAAAAATGTGCGTCATATTTCTTCGCGTGTCATCCTCTGCACGTCATCTATTAATAGTTTTGTAGTAGTGAATGCCACTAGTTTGTGTATAGACTACTAGGGCATATACAAATATGTATAGATTACTATGACACTTCTACAAATTAATAATATGTTTTTTTTATTTTGATAGGTTTACAAGTATTAGTGGTACAAAGTTAAATGCCACTAATTGTGTATAGACTACTATGGCATATACAAATGCCATTAAAAATCTAAATTTATGACACAAAAACTATGTGCCACTAAAAGTACATGTAAAAAAATATGCATATGAAAAGTGTCACTAAAATAAAAATTTAGTGGCACAAAAACTAAATGCCACTAAGCATTTATGCCACTATATGTCATTTTATTTGTAGTGAGCTCCCTGTAGCTGATCAAACAAATCATCTATTGGTGGGAGTGGATACTTATTCTTTATTGTCAACTTATTTAATTCTCTGTAATCAATACACATACGCATACTCCCATCTTTCTTCTTTACAAACAATACTGGAGTACCCCACGGGGAAGAACTGGGTCTAATGAAACCTTTTTCCAGCAAGTCTTCAGTCTGTTTCATTAACTCCTTCAATTCCGATGGAGCTAATCTATAAGGTGGCTTAGCAACTGGCTTAGCACCCGGAACCAAATCAATTCTAAACTCAACTTCACGATCTGGAGGAATACCCGGTAGTTCCTCTGGAAACACATCTACAAAATCTCTAACCACAGGAATGTCTTCTATCTTTCTTACAGGCTTTTGTGAATTAATTACATATATCAAATAAGATACACACCCGCGGCTCATTAACTTATCAGCTTTCATCATAGATATTATTTTCACAGTTGACACCTTTCTATCACCATATACATTAATCGGTTTCCCATCCGGTGTTCTTAATTGAATTAACTTCTTATTACATACAATATGGGCTTCATGGTTTGCCAACCAATCCATACCCAAAACTACATCAAATCCTCCTAACACCATAGGGTATAGTTTAACAGACAATCTATATCCTTCTAATTCAATATAACACCATCAATCATACTACTAATCATCACAGATCTATCATTAGCAGTTTCAACTACAAAAGCTACTTCTAATGGTCGAACTTCACATGCAAGCATAGGGCAAAAATCATAGATACAAAACTTCCACTTGTACTAGAATCAAATAACACATTAGTTGGAATTCCATTCACTAGAAACGTACCTGAAAAACTACATCTGGCAATGCTTTAGCCTCACTAGCTGACATAGAATATGCTCGCCCCTTAGCCACACTCGACCCTTCTCCTGACCCTTTCATCGATCTAACCGGTTCAGGCTTTCTAACTACCAACTTTGGACATTCACTTCGAATATGCCCCGTTTCTCCACACTCATAACATTTACGAGGATGTTCACTACATTCATTAGCATAATGTCCCATCTTTCCACATCTAAAACAAGTCCTGCTACCAATCATACATTCACCCTGGTGATGTCTACCACATTTCCGCAATGTGGCAGCTCATTTCTGACATTCCTCGGAAATTGACCCCTTCCAAACCTACTTTTCTTTTGAAAACTTGGATTCTCAAATCTTCTTTGCACTACAGATTCTTCTCACCTCCTTTTACCCTATCAGGAGCAACATTACTACCATAAACTTCTTGATACATATCTGTAGCTAAGTTTACCGTCAACTGGTAACTACTCAGAGCAGATGATCTAACCAACTTCCTAACCTCCTGAGGCAATCCTTGTGTATACCTTAAAATTTTCTTCTCTTCAGGAACCACTAAATGAGGCACCAACCGCGCCATCTCCTCAAACTTAGACGTGTATTCCCTATGAGACATATTACCCGCCTGAAACTGTAGGAAACTCATTTCTATTCGATCTATCTCACCTTTCGGACAAAGCTTATCCGATACTAACTTTCTAAATTCAGGCCATAACATTTTGTCAGTAGCCTCCTTGCCTAACGTCTGGATAATCGTATCCCACCAATATAGAGCCTCACCTACAAACGAGTGGGCTGCAAACTATACCTTCTGATCCTCCATACACTCACTCAACTTGATCACGGCTTCCATTTCCCGAAGCCATTTATAAGTGGCTACCACATCCATAGCCCCGGAAAATCGTGGAGGATTACATTCTTTAAACTGACTATACGTAACTCCCTTTTTCTCGCTAGACCCTTCAGCTTTATCAACATTCCTACTTTCATCAGGTCTAGCTACATTCAAGGCTTTACGAACCTCCTCAGCAATTGCATCACGGAATTTCTGCCTCGTCATACTAAGCACCTCGGTGCTCTCATCAACATTTCTTTCTGAGGTTCCACCTTGCATTCTTTCACTCTCCCTATCAACCATAACCTATTAAAACGAGATCAGGATTATTTGGTACCTAATTGTAAGTATGTAACCAGAATACTATAAGTAAAGTAATTATTAATAATGTTGGCCAAGTACTATTAATTGTTTACTTTACTTTTACTATTCTCGTTATTCCTTCTCATGATAGTCCCATCACCTTTTCTTGTTTTAATAAACTATTCTATCTAGCTATCCCCGCTGGCATATCTATTTTCTAGTTAAAGTCTATTTATTATGACACTAGATCCCTTTAACTACTGCTCTGATACCAACCTGTGACGCCCTAAACCCGACAGGGCACCGGAGGCACGTGACACAGTTGGATTAATATTTTAAACACAAATCAGAGCTTTCTACTTACAGCGGAAGACTTTAAACACTATTATATATTAACCCAACTTTTTAAAACATTTTACATATGATTGTATTTAATTATACATTGCCCTATTTACATTATTAACAAGCCCTAATTCCTATGCCAGTAGTTGCCCCGGGATAGCGTCCTCATCGGCTCATACTTGCTTTCCTCTATTATTAGAGGACCCCTCTTTACCTAGCACACACAACATACTCAAAACATCAGATAAACTGGTGAGTTTTAATTTTCATTAAAACAATAACAATATCTTTACACATACAAAAGTTCAATTTATATTGGCAATATTATAAATTCAACTTTTATCATTACTTTGTCCCCCCGGACCTATTTCACAGAACATCGGTTGCCCACATCTAGCAACTACCAGTTCCCCATACCCAGAAACATCGGTTGCCCACATCTAGCAACTACCAGTTCCCCATACCCAGAAACATTTGTTGCCCACATCTAGCAACTACCAGTTTCCCATACTTAGTAACGTCGGTTGCCCACATCTAGCAACTACCGGTTACTATACCCAGAGACGTCGGTTGCCCACATCCAGCAACTACCAGTCTCCCATACTCAGTAACGTCAGTTGCCCACATCCAGCAACTACCGGTTACTATCTCTCATCCAGTAGGATGCCAAATAATCATCTAGGGTCATCACCATAAGACGTTCCCAAAGCTGAGTGATCTTCATCACTCCTATCAAACTGCACAGTTTCACACCCAGGCATCTCACCCTAACTGGCCTGTTGAGATTTACATCACATTACCATTTCAAAAACATTTCTTTTATTTATTGCCAATATTATCACATTCATTTACACTCCACACATTCTTCCTTTTAGCACCAGTTTTAGCATATTTTCATTAATCATTACACCCCATCTGACCCATTGTAATCATTACCATCACGTAATGATTAACAATGTTCAGATGACCATCCTTTACACTCTACCTGACCCACTGAAATCATTACCATCACGTAATGATTAACAATGTTCAGGTAATCATTTATTACCCCCATTTCCCCTTAACAGCTTTACAAACTGTTAGAGACATATCAACATCACTATCACAATTCTGGTACTAAAACATTCAAGTCATTTATCATTGTATGTGTGCTAGCCCGAACGTTAAAACCAAACATTTGAAAGGGGCTTAGAACTCACCTTATCAACTTCCTCACCACAATCTACACTACCCACGTACACAAGGTAACTAGTCCTTCCTTTAATCAAGGTATATCTATAGCAATAAACCTTGGTTCAGTAAACTTATTCTCAAACAGGGCCCTCATGCGATTGAACACTTATGCGAATGAGCCATCATGCGACTGGACCTTATGCGGATGAACCATGCGACTGAACCTTCAGCCGTACGACTAGCCCTTCATTCGCACGATTGAGTTCTCAGCTCGTCTTCATTCGGCCTTCCAATCAAGCGACTGGGTTCCAATCGCACGATTGAACCTCCATTCGCACTCAGTCGCACGACTAGACTCTCATTCGTACGACTGAGGCATGCGACTGAGCCCATTCGCCTGAAACGAATCAGCAGCTGTGTTCTTGATGTTTTTTGATCAAACTTACTCAAAATTTGAGTTTTAACCATCCCAATCATACCATATTCAAAACAGATCCTATACACATCGTTTACAATGGTTTCAGACCATTATTTCATCAAAACTTCACAAAAACTTGGATTTGAATTCCTGGATTTTAAATTCAGAAATAAACCAGACCACTTTACTGATTTAAACAGGTTATTAGATCAAATTCAATCATACACACAGCTTATAACATCTCCGGATTAATCCGTGATGTTCAAAACTTACCAAAACGGGGTTTCGTCTGGTTAATTGGCAAGAACAGGGTGTTTGGGTGTGAAGGGGACAAGAAAATAGAGATGGAAATCTGCCCTTGAACCCCTGCACCGCCCTACTTATCCATAAATTAAACTTAACCGCCTCACCTTCAGTCGCACGGTTGAACCATTCATATGACTGAATCGTGCGACTGAAGCTCGTACGCCTATTATTCGTATGACTGAGTCTCAATCGCACGTAAGGGGTGCGACTGAAGTTCATTCGCATATGACTTATGCGACTGAACACTTAAACACTCAAACAACTCAACTTAATTTAATTAATCATAACTATAATATAATTTACAAGTCCGGATTTAGAAACGGATGTTACAACGTATATATACATACGTATATATACATATTCATGTATATATACATATATATATACGTATATATACAATATATATATACACGTATATATACGTATATATATATACGTATATATATATACCTATATATATATACGTATATATATATGTATACGTATATATATATACCTATATATATATACGTATATATATACGTATATATATGTACATATATACGTATATATATGTATATATATATCACATATATATATATATATATATATACACGTATATATACGTATATATATACGTATATATATATATATATATATATACATATATATATCTACATATATATATATATGTGGTTGATATATATATATATATGTATATATACGTATATATATACGAATATATATACGTATATATATACATATATATATACATATATATATATATATATATAGGGGGGAGGTTCCACTAAAAAATATTTTGCCTAAGAAGGCTAAGAAGAATGAGGTGGTGACATGTGGCAAACTAGAAAATAGGATTAAAGGGTATTTTGGTCTATTAAAAATTTGTGCTGTTTTATGAAATCCAGCACAACCCTGTGCTGTTTTATTAAATCTAGCATAACCCTGTGCTATTTTACGAAATCCAGCATAACCCTGTGCTGTTTTACGAAATCCAGCACAACCCTGTGCTGTTTTACGAAATCCAGCACAACCTGTGCTGTTTTACGAAATCCAGCACAACCCTGTGCTGTTTTACGAAATCCAGCACAACCCTGTGCTGTTTTACGAAATCCAGCACAACCCTGTGCTGTTTTACGAAATCCAGCACAACCCTGTGCTGTTTTACGAAATCCAGCACAACCCTGTGCTGTTTTACGAAATCCAGCACAACCCTGTGCTGTTTTACGAAATCTAGCACAACCCTGTGCTGTTTTACGAAATCCAGCACACCCTGTGCTGTTTTATGAAATCCAACACAACCCTGTGCTGTTTTATGAAATCCCGCACAACCCTGTGCTGTTTTATGAAATACAGCACAACCCTGTGCTGTTTTATGAAATACAGGACAACCCTGTGCTGTTTTATAAAATACAGTACAAAAACGTTAAAATGCAGCACAATTTCACCTAATTTGTTTTTTTATAAAAAAAATATAGCAATACTATACTCAATTTAACAAGAAAAAAATGCTTGATTTTATGGTGCAATTTTTTTAAAAAAATAATCTAGCATGGAAAAGTTATAAACGTTTAAAAAAATTGGGGGAAACTTAAAAAAGTCAACAAAAGTGGTTACATACCCAAAATACCCTTCCATCTTTTTATTTATAACATTATCATCTTAGATATTGATTAAGAAATAGAAGGCTAAGATCATTTCTTACCCTTTTTAGACAAAATTTATTTTTTAGTAGAACCTCCCCCCGTATAATATATATATACACATATGTGTGTGTGTGTATATATATATATATATATATATATATATATATTTATATATATATATACGTATATATATATATACACGTATATATATATACACGTATATATATACGTATATATATACGTGTATATATATACGTGTATATATACGTATAGATATATACGTATACATATATATATATATGTATTATATATATACGTTTATATATATACGTATATATATACGTGTATATGTATATATATACGTATATATATATATGTGTCACACCCCCGCTGAGAGCGAAAACACGGGGATGCGAGCGAGACGGGATCGTCATAACACATGGTTAACAATAGAGATGCAATATATATGTAATTGATGACATAGCGTGTCATGACGACACCTGGCACAAATGGAGACTTGTGTCGTGTTTAGTCAATATCCACGACAGCATAGCATAAACATAAACATAAACGATTCACATAATCACAATAATTTATTCTGGTATGAAATTTCCATAACCCGGGAACAAGTATCCAAAAGAATGTTAATTGTTTAGTGGACTGCAACAATGTACAAAATAATTGTTCATCATGTATGTTCAGTCTTAAAAATGCATCCTAGGGTCTCCACTAAGGCAGCACTCCTAGATCTTCAGTTCTCGTTGTTACCTGAAAAGATATGCTCAAAATTGTCAACAATAATGTTGGTGAGCTTCGTAGGTTTAAATTGTAAACATGTAATTGATGCTGTATAGTGTTTGTAGTGGAATACCGTGCATACAGTTATAAGCAAGCAAAATCACATACCATGAGTTTATACAACCAAACCTAATGACGTACACACAGTAACTTGTCGAAATATATTCACTCAAGGCCCGTTCCTGGCAGTGTGATGATACTCACGAGTAACCATCCGTCAAGGGGGGGGTGTCAACCCAGTAGTACTACTAATACCTATCCGTCGGTTCCAACACCGGAATTAAATGGTTGTAAGAAGAACCACACAGTAACATCATGTATGCATCAGATATATTCTCACAAAACAGTATCACGTTGATTCCAAGTATGAAAATTGTATGTATGTTTTACAGCATTGAAAACGGGTGAGTATACTTTTCCACCATGTTTGTAAAAGATTGAAACATTGTATAAGCATAAAAAGGGGCCACGAAACTCACTTGTTAAGTGGTAAGTATGTATGATGTAACTTCCCAAACTTGTATGTATGTATGAACGGTCAATCACCTATTAGCAGTTATGTTAAGCATTAATAATGCGTTTGATGTCAACAATATGTTTAGTTGGGGTCGGGTCGTATCAGTTCGGTCGTGGGTAACACTTGCACACAAACACGCGCAATAGATCTAATGTAGATCTAAGTACTAGAATCGTTGCCATTGTCAATGATATTTGTGTAAAAGTGTTATTGTTGTCAGAGAAATACTTGGTAAGCACTTTTGTTATGAATCCTTTGTTGCTAATTGTAAAATTTTAAGTTGATTTGATTTGATATAACATTAACAAGTTTGATAGTGTTAATCTTAAAGATCATCATTAGCAATGGCAACCGTGTCGATGTCACCTTAACATCACACGACCACACACACCGTACACAGAAGAATCCATATACAATGACTCCAATTACACGACATGACTAGACGCACGACTGGACACTCCATTGGACGAATCAACTCTCAATCGTGTGAATCAGCTTCATTCGCACGATTGAACCCCCATTCATGCGACTAAGCATTCAGTCGTACCACACAACACCCAATCGCACGTCTCAACTTCCATTCACACGATTCAGCCTTCATTCATACGAATTAGCTTCATTCGTGCGACTGGACCTTCAGTTGTGTGATACACGCACAGTCGTACACATTCATCCGCAATGACTCAATCGCATGACACACACAATCGCATGGGCTCAGTCGCACGACTCACTCTCATTCGCACGATAGACCCATATCATGGACTTAGTAGCACGACTCACCCAGTCGCATGACTCAGTCGCATGACAGACCCAGTCGCCTGAACAGTTGGTTCGCGACTGCAGAGTGCTGAGCAGCCGGCTGCTCCGTGCATGGGTTTCACACAACAAGGACCTCTAGAAACACATATCTAACATATCTAAGCAAGATGCATACTCAGAAAGGCAACACACGCACCCCACGGCCACTTGTGCTCGGTTGAACCCGAGCACCCGAAACCCTAGAATTCGCAGAAGTAAAACGAGCAAAAACGGATGACCAAGGTCATTACCTGATTGAAACATGTTGTATAGGCTGTAGTAGTAGTCTAAACGGTAAAATCACGAAGAAAACGGGGCGGTTCTAGGTGCAAGGAGGTGGAAGAAATGTGGAGAAGAAGATAAGGAAGAAGAGGAAATTATGAAGACTAGGGCTGGTATGTGGGTATTTATACCCAGCCCTAGTTTGGCAATTTGTCACATTTAGTCCCTGCACTTAGCCCTCGAGTTCCCAAACTTGTTTCGGTTGAAAACGACGTAAATACGCGCGTTATATTAATTATAGGGAAGTATTTAATGTTGTTCGTATCTTGAAAATGATGTTATTAATGATGTTTTATATTATATAACATAATTTAGTTAGTGATGTCGTCGGTGCTATTCATAAGCGTTTTAAGTGATATGGATACAAATAATGATACACCACTGAAAGGAGAAGAAATCAAGTATGATATCCACACGAATGGTTTATAAGGGTGAGGAATGAATGTTCTAAGAATAGTTAACGGAATTCACGTTAAATGACGGACCTTGTGGTGACGGATGTCACACTATCCCCCAGTTGAGAGAATTTCATCCTGAAATTCAACTGGTGTTAGGTCCAAGAGTGCCATCCTCGAATAGATGTGGATATTTGAGTTTCATCTGATCTTATCGTTCCCAAGTGAATTCCGGTCCTTGTTTGGAGTCCCATCTCACGCGAATGATCGGTATCTTGCTACGCCTTAAGCGTTTAACCTTTCGGTCCATGATCTCGATAGGTTCTTCGATGAAATGAAGCTTTTCATCGATCTTGATTTCCTCAATTGGCACACGTAGAGTTTCATCCACCAGGCACTTTTTTGAGGTTTGATACGTGAAATGTGTCGTGTACACCGCTGAGTTCTTGTGGCAACCACAATTGGTAAGCCACTGGACCGATTCTTTCTGTAATCTCGAATGGTCCTACGTATCTTGGGGCTAACTTCCCTTTTTTCCAAATGTACAATCCCTTTCCAGGGAGAGACTTTGAGTAGAACGTGATCCCCAACATTGAATTCTAGAGGCTTCCGACGGTTGTCGGCATAGCTCTTTTGGCGATCTCTTGCTGCTTTTAATCTGTCTTTGATTTGGAAAATCTTGTCAGTTTTTTCTTGAATGATCTCTGGACCTGTTAGCTGGCTTTCACCAATCTCAGTCCAACAAACTGGGGATCTACATTTCCTCCCGTACAATGCATCAAATGGAGCGCATCCAATGCTTGTATGGTAGCTGTTGTTGTAAGAGAACTCAATCAATGGTAGATGAGTGTCCCAGCTACCACCAAAATCAATTACACAAGCTCTGAGCATGTCTTCCAATGTTTGTATTGTTCGTTCACTTTGGCCATCTGTTTGTGGGTGATAGGCGGTACTCATATCTAACCGAGTGCCCATTGCTTTTTGTAGCGTTTTCCAAAATCATGAAGTAAATCGGCTGTCACGGTCGGATATGATTGACACCGGCACTCCGTGCCATGTCACGACCTTCTTTATGTATAATCTCGCCAACTTTTCCATCTTGTAATCCTCTCGGATCGGTAAGAAATGAGCGGACTTCGTCATCCGATCCACTACGACCCATATCGAGTCGTGCCCGCTACTTGTTCTAGGGAGTTTGGTAATGAAATCCATGGCTATGTTCTCCCATTTCCACTCGAGAATTTCAGGTTGCTGTAATAATCCCGATGGTTTTTGATGTTCAGTCTTAACTTTCTAGCATGTCAAGCATCGGCTTACATACATAGCAATGTCTTTCTTCATGCCTGGCCACCAGTATAGATCCTTAAGATCGTGATACGTCTTGTGTACACCAGGATGAATAGATATCGTGTCTTGTGCGCTTTCTCCATGATTAGGGTACGGACTTCTCCCCATTTGGGTACCCATATACGATCCATAAAGTACTGTATACCATCATCCTTGCAAATCATCTGTTTGTCCAACCCTCGGAATTCTTCTCTCGCAAGGTTTTTTTCTTTCAATGCCTCACTTTGTGCAAGTTGGATCTAAGCCTTCATGTTCGTTTGAATAGTCAATCCAATGCTCTAGCACATAGTGGTTTGACGTGTTCTTTATGACTTAGGGCGTTAGCCACCACATTTGCTTTCACCGGATGATACCGGATTTCACAATCGTAGTCACTAAGTAACTCCACCTAACTACTGCTCCCTCTTAGTTGCAGATGCCCATGCTTTGATTCAAAAGCCCTAGCCAGTGATGAATCCCCAGGAAGAGAGCTGAAGCGTATGAGTTCTTTCTGATTCAGGACGTGTTGAAGGCTCTTATGATCTGTGCAGATGATGCATTTGGTTCCATACAGATAGTGTCTCCATATCTTAAGTGCAAATACTACAGCGCCCAACTCCAAATCATGAGTTGTATAGTTCTTTTTGTGCACCTTAATTTGTCGTGAGGCGTAGGCAATCACCTTATCTTTCTGCATTAGCCCACAACCCAATCCTTGATGTGAAGCATTGCATAACACCATAAAATCATCAGTCCCTCTGGGAGGGACAATATCGGTGCGTTGCATAACTTCTCCTTCAATTTGGGATGCTTGTTCTTGTGCATGTCCCCAATCAACTTCTTGTCTTTTTGAGTCAACAAAGTTAACGGCTGAGCAATCTTCAAAAAATATCAATGAAGCGACGATAGTTTTCCGGCCAATCCTAAGAATTGCCGTATCTTTGAAGGTGTCTGGGGTGCATCCCATTCTTCACTGCTTCAATCTTGCCGGGTTCTACATGAATCCCATTTTCGTTACCACATGCCCCAAATTTCACTTCTCGAAGCCAAATTCGCACTTCGAGAGTTTAGCGAAAAGTTCTCTTCTTGTAATAGGCTCAGTATTGCCCGTAGATGTTCCTCGTGGTTCTCTTTCTTTCGGGAGTAGATAAGTATATCGTCTATGAACACAATCATGAACTTATCCAAGTAAGGTTTGCACACTCGATTCATCAGGTCCATGAACACGCTGGTGCATTAGTCAGTCCGAACGGCATGACTAAGAACTCGTAGTGCCCATAATGAGTCCTGAATGATGTTTTCGGTATGTCATCCTCGAAACCCTTAGTTGATGATATCCAGAACAAATATCAATCTTGGAGAAATATGAAGCCCCGTGCAACTGATCGAATAAATCATCAATTCTGGGAAGAGGATATCGATTCTTCACAGTCAACTTGTTCAACTCGCGATAATCGATGCATATACGGAATGATCCGTCTTTCTTTTTGACAAATAAGACCGGTGCTCCCCATGGTGAATGGCTCGGTCGAATAAAAACTTCTCTAGGAGCTCTTGTAATTGGCTAGATAACTCTTGCATTTCGATGGTGCTAACCGATACGGTGCTTTTGCTACCGGCGTAGCTCCAGGAACCAACTCTATATGAAACTCCACCTGTCGTTGGGGAGGCAAACCCGACACGTCATCAGGGAATACATCCGGATAATCTCGTACTACAGGAATATCTACCAACTTGTTGCCTTCTTCTTCTTTTCCACTACATAGGCTAAAAACGCGTAACACGCTTTCGTAAACATCTACGTGTCTACATGCAATAGATAAGTTTTAGAGTTCTTCCCTGTCGTTCTCCTTGAATCTTGAGTACCTCCCCATTTGGCATGGGGATTCGTACTACTTTCTCCCAACAAACAATCTCGGCTCCGTGTTTCGACAACCAATCCATCCCTACAATCACATCGAACTCCCAGCTCAAAAGGTATTAAGTCTATGTCGAAGGCATGGTTTTCTAATATCATAGAGCACTTTCTAATAATCTCATCGGCCTGTACAACTCTACCGTTGGCCATTTCTACGGAGAAGCTAGTCTCTCCTCTACTAGGGTTCAAGGAAAGCATGTGTGCAAAATCAGAGGATATGAAACTATTGCCTGCTCCAGTATCAAACATATGGATGCGAAGTGTGATTGAGCAGTACGTACCCGTACCACATTCGGGGCCTGACGAGCATCGTTAGTTCCAATGACAAATGTACGTCCTCGAGCGACATTCCCTTGATTAGCCGGACCTTGATTCCCAGCTATGGCCATCACTTGCTGCTGTTATCCCTTGTTGATCCGGTGCCCTATTCAGTTTGGTGCACATGTTCCGGTAGTGACCCAGATTTCCACATTCGTAACAGACTCTGGCATTCCTGGCAGGGTTAACCGCATTTGATGAATGCAACCAGATTCGGCGCAACTCTACAATCTTTTGCTAGGTGACCCTGGCGCCTACATTCACACACACCCGCACTGCATATCTGGGGATGACGATATAGTCACCTATCACATTTGGTTTGCGGCCTGACATATTCTCTCTTACCCTGCTTCATGGCCACATAATTCCTGACTATCTTGGCCCTTATTTATCCAGACTTCCCCGCACTCGATCGCTTGTTTCTTCTCCGTCCCTCCTCCTTCCTCTTCTGCTCCCCTACCCAACACCCCTGTTCTTACCATCTCATCTGTTAGAGCGCCAGCCATCATAATTGTGAATTTAACAAACTTTAATGATTTTGACTAACTCCTTTTGTAAATATTGTTAAGAAATTTTTTAGTATGAATTCAGATAGTTATCACTATTGAAACCGACCCTTCAAAGGTCCATACCATAGCAGCCCTAAGAAATAGTACCTGAACCAGAACCTCAGTAGATAGAGTGTTTCCCTAACTGAACGAAAAAATAAAGCAAAGTTTTATGTTAGACGTGCACCAGTGCAAAGGGGAGGATATACAATTGTGACTCCTAGGAAAAGGTAAACGTGGAAACAGTTTAGAGCTATACCAACTGAGGAGATAGAAACACAATCTCTTGTTCTCCCATAGATAAGATAAGTTATTAAACCAGAGTTGGATCAAGTGAAAACAGCCCTACAGACTCTTAAGAAACTTAAGAAGATACAGCTGAAATCTGGAAAATCCCAAAGGAATTAAAAGCTCAAGACACCCAAGCAAAGTCTTTTTTACCAGGATATGGAAATGGCTCATAAAAACTAATAGTTTTAGTTTAACTCTTTAGAATAAAAAGAAATAGATCTTAACTGATATCTGTATTTTTGTGTGTAACATGTTTATTTGATTTATTTAAATAATTTTGTGTTAAGATATTATTTATGATACTGACATTGAATTCACTATAGTGAATCATGCCGCCAAAAAAAACACTCAACCTGTCCGGGAACAGCTCGAGTGGGCGACCCAGAACCATACTCGGGGAAGAAACACCCTGAACCCTGATACAACTGAGAATGATAGGATATCTCAGATAGTAGCCTAACAACTAGAAGCTACTTTACCTACCCTAATTATCAACTTCAACAACCTAAATTTGGAACTACCTCAAACCCCCAGCAGGGCCTGAAAACATAAACATGGAAGAACACAGGAAGAAGAATCCTAAATGGAATGTCAAAAGGATGTTCCTACAAAACTTTTTTTGTCCTGCAGACCCGGGAATTTGATGGCAAAGGTGGAGCAGTACAAGGTTTGAGATGGCTAGATGACATAGATGGAGTTTTGGAAATCAACACTATGCTGAAAATCTCAAACACTATTTGCTTCACATTCCTTAAAAGGAGAAGCACAATACTGGTGGAAAATGGAAATACATACTAAAGGTAGAAATGTTATGAATAAGCTAAGTTTGGAAATATTTAGAAACCTAGTGATAAAAAATACTGCCCATACAATGAAATAGAAAATTGGAGGCAGAATTCCTAGCACTAGAAATGAAAGGATCTGCACCCGGGAGTACACAGATAGTATAATGAACTATCCAGGTTAGTGCTACACCTGATACCCCGGAATCCAAAAAGAATAGGAAGGTATATTTGGGGATTAGTGCCATAAATAGAGGATTAGTAAAATCTGCTAGAACCAAAACCTTCCAGGAAGCATAATGCTGTCAGGAAGTCTGACAGATGAAATGATCAAGAATGGATCATTAGGCACCAACAGTAGGAGAAAAGAGGAAATGGACTGAAATCCATTCTGGAAAGAGATTTGGTGAAAGTTCCCAGAAAAGAGTAAACTGACCTCCCACCAAGAAACTTTTTAGGAACAACTCAGGGGAAGAAAGTAGAAAAACCACCAGAATGTAATATCTGTCGGAGACATCATACAGGAAACTGTATGATAGTGGTTTGTTATAACTGTAGAGGAAGGGGCATGTTTCCCGAGACTGCAAAAACCCTACCAGCACCAAAACCGTCTGCTTTCAATGTGAAGTGAAAATCATTTCTGAACGAATGTCCACAACGAAAGGGTAAGGCTCCAGTTAACCAAACCCACCGTCGTGAAGAGCTTTTGTGATCCAAGCTGACGAAGCTCGGAAGGAAACCAGAAGTAGTTACGGGTACGTTCCTTATCAATAACCAGTACGCTAAAGTATTATTGATACAGGAGCAACCTGTAGTTTTATCTTACATACTTTTAGACCATCAATTTGTCTAACACCTGAAAGATTACGTGACATTTATGTGATAGAATTAGCTGATGGTAAGATAATTGAAGCTGATGAAATCATTCCTAATTGCATCTTAAATTTAGATGAGTACTGTTTTGATATAAATCTGATACCTATTCAGTTAGGATGTTTGATATCGTAGTAGGAATGGATTGGTTAAGTGCAAATCATATTGAATCATTTGTGATAAGAAAATGATTAAGATTCCTTTGATTAAGGAAAATAAACCCTCTGCATTTATGGTGATAGACCATGTAATACTGTGAAACTAATTACTTGTGAAAGGCACGAAAATACCTCAACAGAATTGTTTAGCATTCTTGGCTCATATTTTGATACACAACTTGATAAGGAAAATTTAGAAAGTGCTCCTGTTATAATGAATGCTGATGTTTTCCTGATGAACTTCCTGGACTACCCCCTCCCTCGTCAGGTAGAATTTAAAATAGAATTGATACCAGGAATAGCCCCTATTGCTAAAGCACCCTACCGTTTAGCACCGACTGAGATGAAAGAACTTATGACTCAGTTACAAGAATTACTGGATAAAGGATTCATACTCCTAGTGTATCACCTTGGCGAGCACCAGTTCTATTTGTTAAAAAGAAGGATGGAACCTTTAGAATGTGTATTGACTATAGGGAACTTAATAGGTTTACTATAAAGAATAGGTATCCACTCCCTAGAATTGATGATCTATTTGACCAACTACAAGGATCTAGTTATTTCTCAAATAGACTTAAGATCATGTATCATCAATCAAGAGTACAAGAAGATGACATTTCTAAGCTGGTTTTAGAACTAGATATGGACATTATGAATTCCTTGTGATGCTATTTGGATAACCAACGCTCCAGTAGTATTTATGGATCTAATGAATAAGGTGTGTAAACCTTACTTAGATAAATTTGTTATAGTCTTCATTGATGACATTCTAATTTATTCTAAGAGTAAGGAAGACCATGAACAACACCTCAGTTAACCTTGGGATTGTTACAAAAGAAAATTTATATGCAAAATTTTCAAAATGTGAATTTTGAAAAGAGAAGTACAATTCCTTGGGCATATAGTTTAACCAAGATGGAATTAAGGTTGATCCAGCAAAAATAGAAGCAGTTAAGAAATGGGAAATTCCAAAACCCCAACTGAAATACGAAAATTCTTTGGTTTAGCGGGATACTATAGAAGATTTATAGAAAAGTTTCTCAAGAATAGCTCAACCGTTGACAGAACTGACTCAAAAAGATAAAAGTATGTGTGGGGAGAAAAACAAAATGAAGCCTTTGAACTTCTTAAGAATAAATTATGTAGTGCACCTGTGTTAGCTTTACCAGAAGGAACAGATAACTTCATAATATTTGTGATGCCTTTCGTCAAGGCTATGGATCTTTTAATGCAGAAGGATAAAGTGATTGCATATGCATCTAGACAAGTTAGAGGTAGTGAAAAGAATTACACCACCCATGATCTAGAATTAGGAGCTATAATATTTACACTAAAAGTTGGAGACATTACTTATATGGAACTAGTGTATAATATATACGGACGACAAAAGTTTGCAACACATCTTTGATCAGAAATGTTAAACATGAGGCAAAGAATATGGGTAGAACTATAAGTTCGTGATTGTGATTAAGTAATTCACACGAAAGAGTAAGCAGTTGACAGCTGTTAGTTGAAGTTTAAGTAGAAAGAAAGGACAAAACCTTTACGGGTATGAGCAATGAAAATAGAATTACATTCAGATCTGTTAAGTCAAATCTGGGAAGCTCAACAACAAAGGTATGCTGACACTGAAAGGACAAAGAAAAGAGTTAAAGAAGAAGCAGATGGAATTCTGAAATTCAACAGAAGAATCTGGATACTCGACAACAAACTGATTAGAACAACTGTTCTGCAAGAAGCTCACAAGTCAGATACTCTATGCACCCAGGAATAATAAAATGTACAAGAACTTGAAAAGCCAATATTAGTGGCCAGGTATGAAGAGTTAGTTGGAGAATTTTGGGAACAATGTGATGTTTGCTCTAGAATAAAAGCTGAATATCAGAGACCTTCAGGATACTTACAGCAACCAGAAATCCCAGAATGGAAATAGGATCAAATTACCATGGAATTTATAACTAAGTTACCCAGGACCCGAAATGGATACGACACAATTTGGGTTATAGTAGATAGCTAACTAGTCTGCTCATTTCTTACCTATTCGAGAAGATTACAAGATTGAGAGATTAGCACGGATTTACATAAAAGAAATTGTGTCCTAGACACAGAATACCTATATCCATTATATCAGATATTGATAGTAGATTTACTTCTAGATTCTGCAAACCTTACCAAAAGCTTTAGGGACTCAAATAAACTTAAGTACAGCTTATCATCCACAGATTGATGGACAGAGTGAAAGAACAATACAAACTCTAGAAGATATGTTAAGGGCTTGTGCTATAGACTTTGTTGGAAATTGCGATAGTCATTTGCCTTTAATAGAATTTTCATACACTATATTATCACTCCAGTATTAGGTTAGAACCATTTGAAGCTTTATATGGAAAGAAAATGTAGGTCACCCTTATGTTGGAATGAAATAGGTGTAGACACATTACAGGTCCTAAACTAATCCATGAAACCACAGACAAGATCACTGAAATTAAAAACAGGTGTGAAAACAGCTCGTGATCGACAGAAAAGCTATGCAGATAAGCGAAGGAAACCATTAGAATTTCAAATTGGAGACAGAGTCTACCTGAAAGTATCACCTTCTAAAGGTATCTTTCGATTTGGGAAATCCAGTAAACTGAACCCTAGGTACAGTTGGACCATTTAAATCATTGATAGATTGGTCCTGTACATATAAATTGGACTACCTCATGATTAAGTGAAGTACACAACACTTTTCATGTGTCCAACCTCAAGAAGTGCTTACCATGAAACCCTAAAAGTACCATTCAAGAAATACAGGTAGATAGACAACTGCATTTGTAGAAGAACCAATGGCCATTGTGGGAAAAGAAATAAAGAAGCTAAGAAGAAGTAAAATTCCCATAGTGAAGATTAAGTGGAATGCAAAGAGGGGACCAAATACACTTGGGAAGGGAAGATGAAATCAAGAAGAAATATCCCCACCTGTTCTGAGGTAATAATTAATTAAGTTTTTCTAAAAGCACACCCCACAGAATTTCAGGACGAAATTCTTTTAACGGGGGAGAATGTAACAACCCTAAAATTAATTTTTATCTTACGAGCCATAGTAATATTATTTTTAGTATGAGATTACATATGCATGTTTGTATACATACAAAGTAATTGCTAAAGTGTATATAATCAAGTTATTTACCTAAAAATATGTATATACCTTATATAAATATATATAATTTGTGTTCTTAATATAATATATATGACTATGAATGTACATATGCATGTTACATGCATGCCTATACATTAATAATTTACTTACGTATGGAAGTATATGTGTAACCGAAACTCACACATATGTATGTATATCTACAAGTTTTGACGTATGCATGTTTACATGCATACCTATGTATTGATAATTTACGTGTGCATGTATATTATATACCCAAAACTCACACCCACATGTATATATATACAAATTTTTACGTGTGTATGATTTCATATATAAAAGATTTTAACATATATGTATGTACATATATGTGTGAATTCTATTCACATACAAACATGAATATATGATCACTTACATGTGCATATGATATATTTATAAGTACCTATATATGTATATACATATTAAGTAAATCAAATCAAAACAAAACACAACTCAACTAAAACAAAATAAAACCTAAAACTAAAAACCCAAACCACCACCCTAATACCCTCGGCCACCCATCGAAACCATCAAGCCAAACCACCAACCCAAACTACTCTTGGTACACATCACCAAACCATGGCCACCTTATGTAACACCATCACCCGAACAACCCTCCCCTCAGTTTTCCATACATCCACACCACTCTACACCTAAAAGTCAAGCCCTACAAAATCCTATCACACCTCCCTACATTCCTTTCACACCTAAACTCACCATCACTTGCACCTCACCATATATCTCTACTTGCAATACACCTCTCGGTACACATAACCAAACCGCCACCTCAACACCTCCAGTCCATTGAACCCGTGAGCATGGAGGCTTGCTCTAGTCAACACCTTGTGAAAACTCATCATTAAGAGAATATGGCAAATCCCAAGAGCATCCATCGGTTACCTCCCTTTCACACTATGATAACCATGCAAACCGCCACCTATCAAAGCTAGACAATGACTCATCCTAGACTAGATAATAGGTTTCATTATTATGGTGGTATAGGCGGTCAATTAAGGGACAATATATACCCCCAAGCATCCGCAACCTTGCAAAACAAACAACCAAGCTTGGCTCTCTCTTTCTCGATCATATCCCACACACTCAACCACCACCATCTTCAGCTACTTTCTACACCCCTCTCCCTCGGTTATAAAGCTAGACATCACCACCCTTCTGTTCCTAAACCCCTCCCGCTCTCGGTTACAATACAACAACCACAAACAACATCAACAACAACAACCCGACAACCACAACACTAACACCCACAAACCACGCACCACCAGCACTTACCAACACCATCCACAATCCTCACCACCTTGTTCTCGGATTTAAGAAGCTGAAACACCATCAAGATCATCAAAAGGTGATAAAAAGGTTTTGTTACACATAGTTACAAAACATATATACATACATATTGATATGTATGTATATAAGAGGTTTAACCATCAAAACCAATTTTGGAAGTTTTAATCCATGAATCATGAGTAATGAGTTGCCAAACCTCATAAACTTATGATTAAAAATACATATATCTTGAATTTACAAGTTAATATTGTAATTTTAAGAAAAATCAAATAAAAGAAATTGTGGGAATAAACATTGAAAAATTCTTGTTTTATACTGAAATATTAAATGGAAACTTTGATAAAGTTTTGATAAGTAAAATAATTTATATAAATTATTTTATATGGAAAATAAAAGAAAATATCAAAAATAGAAATAAAATTTAGGAAAGTTCTGATAAACTTACAAAATGATTCTTTTCAGGTATAAAAGTCTCTGGAATTATTTGAGAATTTTATTCCTTGTTATAATAAAGATATGAATTTTATATGTTTGCAGTAGATAAATCTCAATAAATACATAATGTTACATAATAAATTATGATAAAATCATGGATAAAATAAAAAAGCAATTACTACAGAATATATTATTTTCATAATTTTTAGAGGGTATAATTATTTTTTCTAAATATTGTAATTATTATGAAAATTTTAGAAACTGATATGTATGAATTGAACTTTGAGATAATTATATGATACTTCATTTATATATGGAACCGTTTATAAAACTTTGGGAATTTATAAATAATAGAAGCTATTTTCACCATTTATGGGGATGCTATAAAATCTACAGAAAATAATCTGTTAAGATCTGGATGCTATAAAAATTATGTCATGTTACTAACTTTTTGGGAGAAATTGTATGAATTTTTGATAATTTATTGAACAACAGTATGTATTTGATGAATTTTGGGAATATTGTGGGATTTATATAAAATAATCTGTTGGGAATTGATATTTTGAAATTATGGAAAGCTAAAAACCATCCAAATTATGTTCTACAAAAATTTGGTGATTTTGGACATCAGTAGCTATTTTTGTGATTTTGAGAATTTTGGAATAAATCACAACTATTATGGATTAAAGAATTTTTAGAGGCCCGAAGGTGTCTATTAATATTTTACAGTCAATGAAAACTAGAAAAATATTTAAAAGTATTGTCTGACACTGTGAACTATCTTGTTAGGTTCAAGTGGGAAGACACGGTGAGTTCATAGCCCATTTTCAACCGTTTGATATTCAGTAAAGTTTTGGGGGAAAAAGTATACTGTGAGTTGATGTAATCCTCTAATAGTAATAAAAGCATGTCCGTGTTATGTTTCTGTTATAACTATGTTTATTACTGTAACCAACGCACTCTGATAAAAGCTAGTCACATTCCACCCGTATCGTTCAAGCTTCCGCCGGGATGTGACATGTTGGTATCAGAGCCATTGGTTATAGAGAATTAGTTATTTTGGGTAAATAACTAGACTATAAGCATAAGCTCAAAACACACTTCATGATTTTATGTGAATTATGTGAGCTATGCGAAAATTTCAGGATTTTGTGATATAGAGTTTAACAAAACTTTAATGATTATTGACTAACTCTTTTTGTGAAATATTGTTAAGAAATTTTGTAGTATGAATTCAGATAGTTATCACTATAAAACCGACCCTTTAGAAGGTCCATACCATAGCAGCCCTAAAGAAATAGTACCTGAACTAGAACCTCAGCAGGATAGGAGTGTTTCCCCAACTGGAATCGAAAATAAAGCAAAGTTTTATGTTAGACGTGCACCAGTGCAAAAGGGAGGATATACAATTGTGACTCCTAGGAAAAAGGTAAAACGTGGAAACAGGTTTAGAGCTATACCAACTGAGTAGATAGAAACACAATCTCCTGATTCTCCCATAGATGAAGATAAAGTTATTAAACCAGAGTTGGATCAAGTGAAAACAGCCCGACAGACTCTTAAGAAACTTAAGAAGATACAGCTGGGAATCTGGAAATCCAAAAGGAAATTAAAAAGCTCAAGACACCCAAGCAAAGTCTTTTTACCAGGATATGGAAATGGCACAGTAAAAACTAATAGTTTTAGTTTAACTCTTTAGAATAAAAAGAAATAAGAGCTTAACTGATATATGTATTTTTGTGTTAACATGTTTATTTGATTTATGTTAAATAATTTTGTGTTAAGATATTTATTTATGATACTGACATTGAAATTCACTATAGTGAATCATGCCGCCAAGAAGAAACACTCAACCTGTCCGGAGAAGCTCGAGTGGGGCGACCAAGAACCAGACTCGAGGAAGAAACACCCGTGAACCCTGATACAACTGAGAATGATAGGATATCTCAGATAGTAACCCAACAACTAGAAACTACTTTACCTACCCTAATAATCAACTTCAACAAAACCTAAATTTTGGAACTACCTCAAACCCTCCAGCAGGGCCTGAAATCATAAACATGGAAGAACAACAGGAAGAAGAAATCCTAAATGGAATGTCAAAAGGATGTTCCTACAAAACTTTTATGTCCTGCGGACCCCGGGAATTTGATGGCAAAGGTGGAGCAGTACAAGCTTTGAGATGGCTAGATGACATAGAAGGAGTTCTGGAAATCAGCAACTGTGCTGAAAATCTTAAAACATTATTTGCTTCACATTCCTTAAAAGGAGAAGCACAATCCTGTTAGAAAATAGAAGTACATACGAGAGGTAGAAATGTTATGAATAAGCTAAGTTGGGAAGAATTTAGAAACCTAGTGATAGAAAAATACTGCCCATACAATGAAATAGAAATATTGGAGGCAGAATTCCTAGCACTAGAAATGAAAGGATCTGCACACCGGGAGTACACTAATAGGTATAATGAACTATCCAGGTCAGTGCCACACCTGATAACCTTGGAATCCAAAAGAATAGGATGGTATATTTGGGGATTAGTGCCATAAATAAGAGGATTAGTAAAATCTGCTAGAATCAAAAACTTCCAGGAAGCAGTAATCCTGTCAGGAAGTCTGACATATGAAATGATCAAGAATGGATCATTAGGCCACCAACATGTAGGAGAAAAGAGGAAATGGACTGAAAACCATTCTGGGAAGAGATTTGGTGAAAGTTCCCAGAAAAGAGTAAACTGACCTCCACCAAGAAACTTTTTAGGAACAACTCAGGGAAAGAATGTAGAAAAACCACCACAATGTAATATCTGTCAGAGATATCATACAGGAAACTGTATGACAGTGGTCTGTTATAACTGTAAGAGGAAGGGGCATGTTTCCCGAGACTGCAAAAACCCTACCAGCACCAAAACCGTCTGCTTTCAATGTGGAAGTGAAAATCATTTCTGGAACGAATGTCCACAACAAAAGGGTAAGGCTCCAGTTAACCAAAACCACCGTCGTGGAAGAGCTTTTGTGATCCAAGCTGACGAAGCTCGGAAGGAACCAGAAGTAGTTACGGGTACGTTCCTTATCAATAAACAGTACGCTAAAGTATTATTTGATACAGGAGCAACCTGTAGTTTTATCTCACATACTTTTAGACCATCAATTTGTCTAACACCTGAAAAATTATGTGACATTTATATGGTAGAATTAGCTGATGGTAAGATAATTGAAGCTGATGAAATCATTCCTAATTGCATCTTAAATTTAAATGAGTACTGTTTTGATATAAATCTGATACCTATTCAGTTAGGAGGATTTCATATCGTAGTAGGAATGGAATGGTTAAGTGCAAATCATGTTAAAATCATTTATGATAAGAAAATGATTAAGATTCCATTGATTAAGGAAAATAAAACCCTCTGCATTTATGGTGATAGACCATGTAATACTGTGAAACTAATTACTTGTGAAAAAGCACAAAAGTACATCAATAAGAATTGTTAGCATTCTTGGCTCCTATTGTTGATACACAACTTGATAAGGAAAATTTAGAGAGTGTTCCTGTTATAAATGAATATGCTAATGTGTTTCTTGATGAACTACCTGGACTACCACCTCCTCGTCAGGTAGAATTTAAAATAGAATTGATACAAGGAACAACACCTATTGCTAAAGCACCCTACCGTTTAGCACCGACTGATATGAAAGAACTTATGACTCAGTTACAGGAGTTATTGGATAAAGGATTCATACCTCCTAATGTATCACCTTGGGGTGCACCAGTTCTATTTGTTAAAAAGAATGATGGAACCTTCAGAATGTGTATTGACTATAGGGAACTTAATAAGGTTACTATAAAGAATAGGTATCCACTCCCTATAATTGATGCTCTATTTGACCAACTACAAGGATCTAGTTATTTCTCAAAAATAGACTTAAGATCATGATATCATCAATTAGGAGTACAAGAAGATGACATTTCTATGACTGCTTTTAGAACTAGATATGGCCATTATGAATTCCTTGTGATGCCATTTGGATTAACCAACGCTCCAGCAGTATTTATGGATCTAATGAATAGGGTGTGTAAACCTTACTTAGATAAATTTTTATAGTCTTCATTGATGACATTCTAATTTATTCTAAGAGTAAGGAAGACCACGAACAACACCTCAGGTTAACCTTGGGATTGTTACAAAAAGAAAAGTTATATGCAAAATTTTCAAAATTTAAATTTTGGAAAAGAGAAGTACAATTCCTTGGGCATATAGTTAACCAAGATGGAATTCAGGTTGATCCAGCAAAAATAGAAGCAGTTAAGAAATGGGAAATTCCAAAAACCCCAACTGAAATACGACAATTCTTAGGTTTAGCGGGATACTATAGAAGGTTTATAGAAAACTTCTCAAGAATAGCTAAACCGTTGATAGAACTGACTCAAAAAGATAAAAAGTATGTGTGGGGAGAAAAATAAAATGAAGCCTTTGAACTTCTTAAGAATAAATTATGTAGTGCACCTGTGTTAGCTTTACCAGAAGGAACAGATAACTTCATAGTATATTGTGATGCCTTTCGTCAAGGCTATAGATGTGTTTTAATGCAGAAGGATAAAGTGATTGGATATGCATCTAGACAACTTAGAGGTAGTGAAAAGAATTACACCACCCATGATCTAGAATTAGGAGCTGTAATATTTGCACTAAAAAGTTGGAGACATTACTTATATGGAACTAAGTGTATAATATATACAGACCACAAAAGTTTGCAACACATCTTTGATCAGAAAATGTTAAACATGAGGCAAAGAAGATGGGTAGAACTATTAAGTGATTATGATTGTGAAGTTAAGTATCACCCAGGAAAGGCCAATGTAGTAGCTGATGCTTTAAGTAGAAAAGAAAGGACAAAACCTTTACGGGTACGAGCAATGAAAATAGAATTACGTTCAGATCTATTAAGTCAAATCTGGGAAGCTCAACAACAAGGTATGCTGACACTGAAAGGACAAAGAAAACACTTAAAAGAAGAAGCAGATGGAATTCTAAAATTCAACAGAAGAATCTGGATACCCGACAACAAACTGATTAGAACAACTGTTCTGCAAGAAGCTCACAAGTCAAGATACTCTGTGCACCCAGGAAATAATAAAATGTACAAGGACTTGAAAAGCCAATATTGGTGGCCAGTTATGAAGAGGTCAGTTGGAGAATTTGTGGAACAATGTGATGTTTGCTCAAGAATAAAGGCTGAATATCAGAGACCTTCAGGATACTTACAGCAACCAGAAATCCCAGAATGGAAATGGGATCAAATTACAATGGATTTTATAACTAAGTTACCAAGGACCAGAAATGGATACGACACAATTTGGGTTATAGTAGATAGGCTAACTAAGTCTGCTTATTTCTTACCTATTCGAGAAGATTACAAGATTGAGAGATTAACACGGATTTACTTAAAAGAAATTGTGTTTAGACACGGAATACCTATATCCATTATATCAGATAGAGATAGTAGATTTACTTCTAGATTCTGGAAAACCTTACAAAAAGCTTTAGGGACTCAAATAAACTTAAGTACAGCTTATCATCCACAGACTGATGGATAGAGTGAAAGAACAATACAAACTCTAGAAGATATGTTAAGGGCTTGTGCTATAGACTTTGGTGGAAATTGGGATAGTCATTTGCCTTTAATAGAATTTTCATACAATAATAGTTATCACTCTAGTATTGGGTTAGCACCATTTGAAGCTTTATATGGAAGAAAATGTAGGTCACCCTTATGTTGGAATGAAATAGGTGATAGACAACTTACAGGTCCTGAACAAATCCAAGAAACCACAGACAAGATCACTGAAATTAAAAACAGGTTGAAAACAGCTCGTGATCGACAGAAAAGCTATGCAGATAAGCGAAGGAAACCATTAGAATTTCAAATTGGAGACAGAGTGTATCTGAAAGTATCACCTTCTAAAGGTATCTTTCGATTTGGGAAATCCAGTAAACTGAACCCTAGGTACGTAAGACCATTTAGAATCATTGATAGAATTGGTCCTATAGCATATAAATTGGAACTACCTCAGGAATTAAGTGAAGTACACAACACTTTTCATGTGTCCAACCTCAAGAAATGCTTAACCAATGTGTAATACCCCGAAAAGTCAAAACGAGTCGTAAAGGATTAGGGGCTTATTAATGGGTATTTACTAGAAAAAGGAAAAAGCGTTATGGGCTAAGTTGGGTTTATGGACAAGAGCTTGAGTAGTTGAGGCCCATAATCAGCCCTTAACTCCAAAAATCAGCCACCATCTTCTTCATTCCAACCCTAACTCCAAAAATCCGTATAGAGAAAGTAGAGAGAGAAAGTGCAAGAAACTCAAGTTTTGGAGCTTCTAAGGTCAAGGGATTGAAGATCTGGGTGTTTGGGCAACAAATCTCAAGAAAGGAGCAGCAAAACAAGGTAAGAATCAACCCCTAAACCCTTCTGTAGATCAAACCTGGATTCTAGGGTTTTGGGTTTTGAAAAGTTGCAAAGAATCGTATAAAGGTCACGTTTTTTACGTATAAAGAAACTCATGGATGATAAACTAAGAGGTTGGACGTAAAAAGTTGTGATTTGGGTGAAAAACGACTGGTTTGTGATTTTTATGCGATCTGCGAAACTGTATATGCATTCAACGAATTTGCATAATCATCCAGCGAAACAATGAGCATTTCCAGCGAAATTACAGTTCGCTGGGGCGAAACTACAGTTTCGTTCGGGTGAAACTGTGGACCCATAGACATTACGAAACTAGGAAATTCCAACGAAAGTTGGCGCTCAAGGCAGCGAATCTGTCTAGCGAAACTGGCAGAAGTACTGCCCAGCGAAACTGGCAGCGAAACTGCCAGCGAAACTGGCAGCGAAACTGCCAGCGAAACTGTGGGCGAAATTATGAAGAAAATGACGTTTTTGTGCATTAACTTTCATGCAGCTATAGTATTCGGACTATAGCTAAGTAACTTAGGATTGAAGTTATTTTGCTACGTTCAGGTGAGTTCTAGCCCGGCCCCAGCCAGGGGCGTTGCCCCTTGGACCCCACTAGGGGCTGCTGCCCCTAGGACTCCGCTATCAGGGGCTACCGCCCCGAACCCCCGCTGTCCCGCGGAGGGTCGGTTACGTGTTATGATGACTAGTACTTGGTATGTTGTGTACTTAATAAGTTACGTATTATATATTAAGTGAAAGATAATATTAATGAGAAGTGAAACTTAATGAATGTTACCCCCGGGCCCATATGATGATGAAAGTCTTGCAAGCACTATGATAGACTTCACTTATGTGAGTCTGATGTATGATGATGGATCCGTATTCATGAGCAGGCTATGTGCCTTGCAGTGTGGATCAACTGTCGGGGGTTAGCAGGTAGGTGCTGATGCTGAGGATGGTACGGTGGAGCTACTTGGGGAGATGTGGATGGCATTCCTGGTTATGAAACCTCTATTGAAATTTATGATCAAGAATTATGTTTTGGTTTACAATTAAAAAGGACATGTATTTGAGCATGATATGGTTTTTAAGTATTAAATGAATGTTTTAATTATTTCCGCTGCGATGTTTTGCTATCAAACTGATTTTTATGCTATGGTTAACCAACTGTGAGGCTTCCCGGGAACGGGGCCTTACACAATGAAACCCTAAAAGTACCAGTTCAAGAAATATAGGTAGATAGACAACTGCATTTTGTAGAAGAACCAATAGCCATTGTGTGAAAAGAATAAAGAAGCTAAGAAATATAGGTAGATAGACAACTGCATTTTGTAGAAGAACCAATAGCCATTATGGGAAAAGAAATAAAGAAGCTAAGAAGAAGTAAAATTCCCATAGTGAATATTAAGTGGAATGCAAAGAGGGGACCAGAATACACTTGGGAAAGTGAAGATGAAATCAAGAAGAAATATCCCCACCTGTTCTGAGGTAATAATTAATTAAGTTTTTCTAAAAGCACACTCCACAGAATTTCAGGACGAAATTCTTTTAACGGGGGAGAATGTAACAACCCTAAAATTAATTTTTATCTTACGAGCCATAGTAATATTATTTTAGTATGAGATTACATATGCATGTTTGTATACATACAAAGTAATTGCTAAAGTGTATATAATCAGGTTATTTACCTAAAAATATGTATATACCTTATATAAATATATATAATTTGTGTTCTTAATATATATATGTTTGGGTATATATGACTATGAAAGTACATATGCATGTTACATGCATGCCTATACATTAATAATTTACTTACGTATGGAAGTATATGTGTACCCGAAACTCACACATATGAATGTATATCTACAAGTTTTGACGTATGCATGTTTGCATGCATACCTATGTATTGATAATTTACGTGTGCATGTATATTATATACCCAAAACTCACACCCACATGTATATATATACAAAATTTTACGTGTGTATGATTTCATATATAAAAGATTTTAACATATATGTATGTACATATATGTGTGAATTCTATTCACATACAAACATGAATATATGATCACTTACATATGCATATGATATATTTATAAGTACCTATATATGTATATACATATTAAGTAAACCAAAATCAAAACAAAACACAACTCAACTAAAACAAAAATAAAACCTAAAACTAAAAACCCAAATCACCACCCTAATACCCTCGGCCACCCTTCGAAACCATCAACCCAACCACCAACCCAAACCACCAACCCAAACCACTCTTGGTACACATCACCAAACCATGACCACCTTATGCAACACCACCACCCGAAACCACCCTCCCCTCAGTTTTCCATACATCCACACCATTCTACACCTAGCTTTCAAAAGTCAAGCCCTACAAATCCTATCACACCTCCCTAAACATTCCTTTCACACCTAAACTCACCATCACTTGCCACCTATCACCATAATTCTCTACTTTGCAATACACCTCTCAGTACACATAACCAAACCGCCACCTCAACACCTCCAATCCATTGAACCCGTGAGCATGGAGGCTTGCTTTAGTCAAAACCTTGTGAAAACTTCATCATTAAGAGAATATGGCAAATCCCAAGAGCATCCATCGGTTACCTCCCTTTCACACTATGATAACCATGCACACCGCCACCTATCAAGGCTAGACAATGACTCATCCTAGACTAGATAATAGGTTTCATGATTATGGTGGTATAGGCGGTCAATTAAGGGACAATATATACCCCCATGCATCCGCAACCTTGCAAAACAAACAACCAAGCTTGGCTCTATCTTTCTCGATCATATCCCACACACTCGACCACCACCATCTTCAGCTACTTTCTACACCCTCTCCCTCAGTTATAAAGCTATATATCACCACCCTTCCATCCTTAAACCCCTCCCAATCTCGGTTACAATACAACAACCACAAACAACAGCAACACAACAACCCGACAACCACAACACCACCCCACAAACCACGCACCACCAGCACTTACCAACACCATCCATGATCCTCACCACCTTGTTCTCGGATTCAAGAAGATGAAACACCATCAAGATCATCAAAAGGTGAAAAGGTTTGTTACACATATGTTACAAAACATATATATACGTATTGATATGTATGTATATAAGAGGGTTTACCACAAAAACCAATTTTTGGAAGTTTTAATTCATGAATCATGAGTAATGAGTTGCCAAAACTCAGAAACTTATGATTAAAAATGCATATATCTTGAATTTACAAGTTAATATTGTAATTTTTAAGAAAAATCAAATAAAAGCAATTGTTGGAATAAACATTGAAAAATTCTTGTTTTTATACTGAAATATTAAACCGGAAACTTTGATAAAGTTTTAATAAGTAAAATAATTTATATAAATTATTTTATAATGGAAAATAAAAGAAAATATCAAAAATAGAAATAAAATTCGCAAAAATTCTAAGTATTTTTGCTAAATATTGCAATTATTGTGAAAATTTCAGAAACTGATATTTTATGAATTGAACTTTGAGATAATTATATGATACTTGGTTTATATAGGAACCGTCTATAAAATTTTGTGAATTTATAAATAAAAGAAGCTATTTTTCACCATTTATGGGGATGTTATAAAATTTACAGAAAATAATCTGTTAAGACTTGGATGCTATAAAATTATGCCATGTTACTGACTTCTTGTGCGAAATTCTATGAATTTTTGATAATTTATTGAACAACAGTAGTATTTTGATGAATTTTAGGAATATTGTGGGATTTATATAAAATAATCTGTTGGGAATTTGATATTGTGAAAATTATGGAAAGCTACAAACTGTCCAAATTATGTTCTATAAAAATTTGGTGATTTTTGGACATCAGTAGCTATTTTTGTGATTTTTGAGAATTTGGAATAAATCACAACTATTATGGATTAAAGAACTTTTAGAGGCCCGAAGGTGTCTCTATTAATCTTTTACAGTCAATGAAAACCAGAAAAATATTTAAAAGTATTGTCTGACACTGTGAACTATCTTGTTAGGTTCAAGTGGGAAGACACGGTGAGTTCATAGCCCCATTTTCAACCGTTTGATATTCAGTAAAGTTTGGGGGAAAAAAGTATACTATTGAGTTGATGTATTATTTTGAAAATATTTTTGTTTGCTTACTGTCATTTGCGACATAACCATTAGTTCGAATGAGGAACCGGTCGATAATATTAGTAGCGCCTACTTGGGAGAATATTTGCACTAACCGGATGAGGGTTACTGCTATTTTCCTGCACCTTACCGAATGAGGGTTATGATGTAATATTATCTTATTTTATGATTATTTCGTGAAGGTATGATTATGTTGTGAGCAGGTTTGGTTGTAATTGATACATCAACAAAATATTTGTCTGGATTAAACCTATGTTCTCACCAACATTTCTGTTGACTGGTTTAAGTGTACTTTTTCAGGAAATGAGTAATACATTTGATTGCAGTTTCAAGGTTCATAATGGCTGGGGTGAAGTCATGGGAAGAGTCTGCGTAACGCTGACCGTCAACGTCGTTGACGGAAGCGTGTACGTAGACGCGCATTTTCATAGATTTTAGACATGCTGTAATCTAGTTGTAACTAATTACATCTAATTTTGGTATTTTATGTAAAAAGATGTAATTCCTCTAATAGTAATAAAAGCATGTCCGTGTTATGTTTCTGTTATAACTGTGTTTATTTACTGTAACCAATGCACTCTGATAAAAGCTAGCCACATTCCACCTGTATCGTTCACGCTTCCGCCAGGATGTGACACTAGTTCGTGGAATCGATGAGTATAAGCGGCATGCCAGCCCCCACCATAGCATGATTTCAGAATTCATGCTCCAGTTTTTGCATTTCGTTGAGTGGGCAGTACTCCTCAGTAATCAATGCTTTGAATTCATCCCATGACATCTGCATCGCAGACTTTCTTCCTCTTGCTTGAACCTGGGTGTTCCACCAGGTTAATGCCTTGCCCTGCAGTGAACATGTGGCATACTTGATTCTTTGACTGTCAAGGCACTCACTGATGTCAATCACTGCCTCCATCTTTTCAAGCCACCTAGTTAGGACTATCGCCCACCTTTCCCATCAAATTCTCGGGGTTTGCAGGCCACAAATTCCTTGTAAGAACATCCCCGTTTTGTATTATCAATCCCAGTTTCGTTACCAGTTGTTCCCCCAATCCCAGTATCCTCCCCTGTTCCTTGGTTATGCTGATCATTAGTATCATGATCCCCGTGAAGATTATGATTCAGAAGAGTGTCCCTCACTTGAGTCACTATAGTTGGAATCAGTATGGCTAGCTGCTGAGCAATCATAGCAGCTATATCAGGGTTTTCAGTTCCCTGATTGTTACCAGCGGGAGCACCACCTGTTCTTGGTGGTCTACCCCTACCTCTGCCTTGTGGGGTCTCACCTTCATGATTTGTACTACGTGTGACTCTTCGAGGCAACATCTTCTAATCATAAAAGGAGTAAGCATGTAAACTTTAGTAAATATGTAAACCTTAGTCACTTGAAGATACATGTATGATTCCACTCATCAAGTTCCAACAATCCATGCTTCAGTCAATCAGGACCATCACGTAGCTCGGTTTAAGCACATTCTTAGTATACCGGTGATGCTTATATATATGGTTCCCCCAGCGTTCCCACCACATCCACGATATACCTAGAATGATGCCTAGACCGGTTACTTGACATCCGATTTTCCTTAGCATCATCCCAATGAATAACATAATGTATGTGTAGAGAGTATCATCACTCCTCTACATTTCTTGAAGTCCACTTTCATTCTAAGCATTCAATCGGTTCCTTAGCTACTGAAATGCTAAGTGGAGGAATGTTTCGTGGGGAATAAAATTAATGTCATGATTGGAAATACATGAAGGCTCTAAGTAGGACATGACTTAAGTAATAGTAGGTGTTGGTAATGTTCTGTTACCCTTAACAAGGTCTTACTAGAATTATGATCCTAGCACCCTAGGGTATAGAATAGAAGACTTGTAATACTCGTGATCGTTATCTCATGGTAAGATTAGCCAGACTTCACATGCACTGCAAATTGCAATTACGTGTGCACCCGTAATGGTAATTTGCCTTGCATGGTCACCCTTAGCTTCACCTACCTCGAGTTAACATCATAGTATTGACAACATTCATCAAGCACGATTCATGTAATGTCCTCATGCCCATGATCCATTAGTATTCCAATAGTAGTACGTGATAGCAAATAAACTCCAAGCACATAAGCACAATTAGTTTAACCATAGTTGTCTATCCTTCATACTTTCAGGATCTCAGGCACACTATCTTAGGGTCAGATTTAGTATTTGAGATCGATGCTACGCGTGATCTGTGAAGTTTCCCTTCAGTTTGGGTATTCCGACCCAATGATATATGTAGTGCGCATACGAACGTAAGATTCTAGTATAAAGGCATCCCGTGTAGAAAGAATAAGAGTAATGGTGTCTTCCTCAGGATGATCAGATAGCAAAACTATATGTATAGAACACGTATGGAGGAACATACATTTAATATCAAATGCAAGCCAGTCCTAGCATGCATTCTACATGAAGGTTCCTAGGTTATAGTCTAGGTCAAGTGAATTGCCTAATTCTCTATAACCAATGGCTCCGATACCAGTCTGTCACACGGGGATGTGAGCGAGACGGGATCGTCATAACACATGGTTAACAATAGAGATGCAATATATATGTAATTATGACATAGCGTGTCATGACGACACCCGGTACAAATGGAGACTTGTGTCGTGTTTAGTCATTATCCACGATAGCATAGCCATAAGCATAAACAGAAACTTGTAATTGATTCACATAAACGATTCACATAATCACAATAATTGTATTGTTTTATGAAATTCCCACAACCCGGGAACAAGTATCCAAAAGAATGTTAATTGTTTAGTGGACTACAACAATGTACAAAATGATTGTTCTTCATGTATGTTCAGTCTCAAAAATGCATCCTGGGTCTCCACTAAGGCAGCACTCTTATATCTTCAGTTCTCATTGTTACCTGAAAAGATATGCTCAAAATTGTCAACAATAAGGTTGGTGAGCTTCGCAGGTTTAAATCGTAAACATGTAATTGATGCTGTATAGTGTTTGTAGTGGAATACCGTGCATACAGTTATAAGCAAGCAAAATCACAAACCATGAGTTTATACAACCAAACCTAATGACGTACACACAACAACTTGTCGGAATATATTCACCCAAGGCCCGTTCCTGGCAGTGTGATGGTACTCACGAGTAACCATCTGACAAGGGTGGGGGTGTCAACCCAGTAGTACTACTAATACCTATCCGTCGGTTCCAACACCGAAATTAAATGGTTGTAAGAGGAACCACACAGTAACATCATGTATGCATCAGATATATAATCACAAAACAATATCACGTTGATTCCAAGTATGAAATTGTATGTATGTTGTACATATTGAAAACGGGTGAGCATACTTTTCCCCCATGTTTGTAAAAGATTGAAACATTGTATAAGCTTAAAAAGGGGCCACCAAACTCACTTGTTAAGTGGTAAGTATGTATGATGTAACTTCCCAAACTTGTATGTATGTATGAACGGTCAATCACCTATTGACAGTTATGTTAAGCATTAATAATGCGTCTGATGTCAACAATATTGTTTAGTTGGGTTGGGTCATATCGGTTCGGTCATGGGTAACACTTGCACACAAACACGCGCAATATATCTTATGTAGATCCAAGTACTAGAAGTGTTGCCATTGTCGATGATATTTGTGTAAAAGTGTTATTGTTGTCAGAGAAATACTTGGTAAGCACTTGTGTTATGAATCGTTTGTTGCTAATTGTAAAATGTTAAGTTGATTTGATTTGATGTAACATTAATAAGTTTGATAGTGTTAATCTTAAAGATCGTCATTAGCAATGGCAACCTTGTCGATGTCACCTTAACATCACACGACCACACACACCGCACACAGGAAGAATCCACACAAAATGACTCCAATTGCACGACATGACTAGACGCACGACTGGACACTCCATTTGCACGAATCAACTATCAAGCGTGCGAATCAGCTTCATTCGCACGATTGAACCCCCATTCGTGCGACTAAGCATTTAGTCGTACCACACCACAGCCAATCGCACGTCTCAACTTCCATTCGCACGATTCCGCCTTCATTCGTACGAATTAGCTTCATTCGTACGACTGGACTTCCATTCTTGTGACTGGACCTTCAGTCGTACGATACACGCACAGTCGCACACATTCATCCGCATTGAATCAATCGCACGACACACACAATGGCATGGGCTCAGTCGCACGACTCACTCTCAGTCGCACGACAGACCCAATCGCATGGATTTAGTCGCACGACTCAGTCGCATGACAGACCCAGTCGCCTGAACAGTAGGTTCACGACTGCAGAGTGTTGAGTAGCCTTCGACTGCTCCATGCACGGGTTTCACACATCAAGGACCTCCAGAAACACATATCTAACATATCTAAGCAAGATGCACACTCAGAAAGGCAACACACGCACTCCCACGACCTCTTGTGCTCGGGTTGAACCCTAGAATTCGCAGAAGTAAAACGAACAAAAACGGACGACCAAGGTCGTCTACCTGCTTGAAACGTGTTGTCTAGGCTGTAGTAGTAGTCTAAACGGTGAAATCACGAAGAAAACGGGGCGGTTCTAGGTGCAAGGAGGTGGAAGAAATGTGGAGAAGAAGATAAGGAAGAAGAAGAAATTATGAAGACTAGGGCTGGTATGTGGGTATTTATACCCAGCCCTAGTTTGGCAATTTGTCATATTTAGTCCCAGCACTTAGCCCCCGAGTTCCCAAACTTGTTTCGGTTGAAAATGACGTAAATAAGCACGTTATATTAATTATAGGGAAGTATTTAATGTTGTTCGTATCTTGAAAATGACGTTATTAATGATATTTATATTATATAACATAATTTAGTTAGTGATGTCGTCGGTGCTATTCATAAGCGTTTTAAGTGATATGGATACAAATAATGATACACCACTGAAAAAGAGAATAAATCAAGTATGATATCCACACGAATGGTTTATAAGGGTGAGGAATGAATGTTCTAAGAATAGTTAATGGAATTCACGTTAAATGACGGACCTTGTGGTGACGGATGTCACAGTATTCCCCAATTGAGAGAATTTCGTCCCGAAATTCAACTAGTGTTAGGTCCAAGAGTGTCATCCTCTAATAGATGTGGATATTTGAGTTTCATCTGACCTACTCGTTCCCGCGTGAATTCCGGTCCTCGTTTGGAGTCCCATCTCACGCGAACGATCGGTATCTTGCTGCGCCTTAAGCGTTTGACCTTTCGGTCCATGATCTCGATAGGTTCTTCGATGAAATAAAGCTTTTCATCGATCTTGATTTCCTCAATTGGCACATGTAGAGTTTCATCCACCAGGCACTTTTTGAGGTTTGATACGTGAAATGTGTCGTGTACACCGCTGAGTTCTTGTGGCAACCCCAATCGGTAAGCCACCGGACTGATTCTTTCTATAATCTCGAATGGTCCTACGTATGTTGGGGCTAACTTCCCTTTCTTTCCAAATCATATAATCCCTTCCAGGGAGAGACTTTGAGTAGAACGTGATCCCCAACATTGAATTCTAGAGGCTTCCGATGGTTGTCGGCATAGCTCTTTTGGCGATCTCTTGCTGCTTTTAATCTGTCTTTGATTTGGAAAATCTTGTCAGTTGTTTCTTGAATGATCTCTGGACCTGTTAGCTGGCTTTCACCAATCTCAACCAACAAACTGGGGATCTACATTTCCTCCCGTACAGTGCTTCAAATGGAGCGCATCCAATGCTTGTATGGTAGCTGTTGTTGTAAGAGAACTCAATCAATGGTAGATGAGTGTCCCATCTACCACCAAAATCGATTACACAAGCTCTGAGTATGTCTTCCAATGTTTGCATTGTTCGTTCACTTTGGCCATCTGTTTATGGGTGATAGGCGGTACTCATATCTAACCGAGTGCCCATCGCTTTTTGTAGCGTTTGCCAAAATCGTGAAGTAAATCGGCTGTCACGGTCAGATATGATTGACACCGGCACTCCGTGCCGTGTCACGACCTCCTTTATGTACAATCTCACCAACTTTTCCATCTTGTAGTCTTGTAAGTGATATGGATACAGATAATGATACACCATTGAAAAAGAGAATAAATCAAGTATGATATCCACACGAATGGTTTATAAGGGTGAGGAATGAATGTTCTAAGAATAGTTAACGGAATTCACGTTAAATGACGGACCTTGTGGTAACGGATGTCACAATATACGTATATATATACGTATATATATATATGTAGATATATATATATACATATATATACGTGTGTATATATATACGTATATATCGTATATATATATACGTATATATGTATATATATATACATATATATATATATGTATATATATATACACGTATATATATACGTATGTATACATCTATTTGCGGGCGTCTGGACTTACACTTAGTCATTTACACTTAGGCGCATGGGCCTTTTGGGCGCCTGGGCACTATTCAGGCGCTTGGGCTTGACACTTAGTCATTCTGGGGAATTTTCCAGACGTTTGGTTACTATTCAGGCGCATGGGCCTGACTTAGGCGCATGGACACGTAGGCGGTTGGGCACTATTTAGGCATTAGGGTTTCTGCGCGGTTGGGCACACTTAGGCAATTTGACCGTTAGGCGCATGGGTCACTGTTTAGGCGCATGGGCAACCAACTTTGACCTATTTAACATAAATCAGTCCCCAAAGCATCATGTATCATAATCTAAGCTTAGTACTAACATTTTAAGATTTTAAAACGAACATAACCATAATCAATCCCAAATTTCCACCCAAAACATACACATTCATACACACACATACGGGTAGAAAACCATTTTTAAGAAAACATGTTACATGCATTTCCAGCCCCAAATCAGTTAAAAACATGTTAAAAAGGGATTCTAGAAACTCACCTTTTCTGCTTTCAAGTTCAAACTCTTCAACTTAAGATTTTCCAAAGGATTCGAACGTCTAGATGTGTCTAAACACACAACCCGAACACATATTCACATATAAGCATGCAACCGAGGCTAAATCTAGCCAAGAACAACTTAAATACACAAATTCTTACCTTCAACTTGGTTTCTTCTTGTTCTTCTTCAAAAATCCGAGCTCTGCTCTTTCTCTCTAGAATCCGATTGCAAAAGGTGATGTGCGGAGAGAGTGGGCGGCCAAGCTCACTTTTGTACCAACTTTTGACACTTTTTTGTCATTTTAACACTTTTAACCCCTCTACTTGGGTTAAATGACATTTTCTCCTTTTTATTCGCGTTTATTCTTTCTTTCTCGTCTATAAAGATATCCGAGTGTTACAAGTCCACCCCCCTTATATAGGTTTCGTCCCCAAAACCTGTAATTCCTCAAACAGATGTGGGTAATGCTGCCTCATATCTTCTTCAGTCTCCCATGTAGACTCGGATCCCTTCCTGTGCTTCCACTGAACACGCACAAGAGGAACCACTTTATTCCTTAACCTTTTCTATTTACGATCAATGATCGCCACTGGTTGCTCCACATAATTGAGCTGTTCATCTACTTCGATATCTTCCAGTGGTACAACCATATTCTCGTCTGCCAAACACTTCCGCAAATGAGATACATGGAATGACGGGTGAATCCCACTTAGCTCATCTGGTAGTTCCAACCTATAGGCCACCTATCCTACTCGACCAATGATTCGGAAAGGCCCTATGTACCTCGGGCTTAGCTTGCCCTGCTTTGTAAACCGAATAATACCTTTCCAAGGTGAGACTTTCAACACAACCCTATCACACACCTCGAACTCAATTGGTCTATGCCGTTTATCGGCATACGACTTTTGCCTATCATTGGCTACCTTCATGAAGGCTTTAATCTTTTCTAGTTTCTCAGTCGTAGCCTCGATCACCTCAATGCTTCCTAACTCTTTCTGAGCAATGTCACCCCAACAAACGGGCATCCTACATCTCATACCGTATAGCATCTCGTATGGCGGCATGCCAATGCTGGCATGATAACTGTTGTTGTACGAGAATTCTGCTAATGGCAAATGGTCATCCCAACTTCCTCCAAAATCGATCACGCACGCTCGAAGTATGTCCTTGAGTGTCTGGATCGTCCTCTTAGACTGACCGTCCGTCTGAGGATGATAAGCCGTGCTGATGTGTAGCCTCGTTCCCATCGCATCGTGAAATTTCTTCCACAACTTAGATGTAAACCGAGTGTCCTGTCACACCCCCGTTGAGAGCGGAAACATGGGGATGTAACGAGACGAGTTCGTCATAACACATTTTTAATAATAGAGATGCAATATATGTAATTGATGATAAGGCGTGTCATGACGACACCCAACACAAAGGAGACTTGTGTCGTGTTTAGTCATTATTCATGACAACATAGCCATAAGCATAAACTTGTAATTGATTCACATAACCAAAATATTAACATTGTAACATTATTCATGACAACAACCCGGGAACAAGTATCAAAGGTTTGAAGATTGTTTAATAGACTACAACAATGATTCAAAATGAATGTTTGTCAAGTATGTTTAGTCTAAAAAATGCATCCTAGGGTCTCCACTAAGGCAACACACCTAGATCTTCAATTAGCATTGTCACCTGAAAAGATATGCTCAAACGGCCAACAAAATTGTTGGTGAGCTCGCAGATTTAAATAGTAAATAAGTAATTGATGCTGTATAGTAATTGTTGTGGAATACCGTGCATACAGTTATAAGTATGCAAAATCACATATCCATGAGCTTTACAACCAAACCTAATGACGTATACACAGCAACTTGTCGGTATATATTCACCAAAAGGCCCGTTCCTGGCCACCGTTGGTACTAACTAGTATACCAACATGCATGGGTGGGGGTGTCAACCCAGTAATACTACCAATATCTATCCGTCGGTTCCAACACCGGACTTAAATGGTTGTAAGAAAGAACCACACAGCAACTCATGTATGTATCAGATAATTACCCATAAACAATATCATGTTGATTCCAAGTATGTAAATTGTATGTAAGTTGTACAGCATAGAAAACGGGTGAGCATACTTTTCCCCATGTTTGTAAACATTGAAATATTGTATAAGCATAAAAAGGGGCCATGAAACTCACTTGTTAGGTGGTAAGTATGAATGATCAAAGTTTCCAAACGTTGGTAAACGGTCAAACACCTATTGAAATTATTGTTAAGCATTAACGATACGCATAAAGTAAATAATAACGTTCGATCGGTTCGGGTTGCATTGGTTCGGTCGCGTGTAACGCACACAAACAAACACACGAATTAGATCTTTTGGAGATCCAAGTACTAGAAACTGTTGCCATTGCCGATGATATTTGTGTAAAAGTTTCATTGTTATTAAAGAAGTACCTAGTAAATATTAGCATTGCAAATCGATTGTTGATAATTGTAAAATGTTATGTTGATTTGATTTGGAATAACATTAATAGGTTTGATAGTGTTAATTTTAAAGATCGTCATTAGCAACAGTACCTGTGTCGATGTCACCTTAACATCACATGATAAACACGCACCACACACAAGAAGAAACTCACACACAACAACTCCAATCACTCAACAGGACCAGACGCACGGCTAAACACTCTATCCGCACGAATCAGAATCAGCTTCATTCGTACGAATGAACCTTCATTCGTGCGACTCAGCCTTCAGTTGTACCACAACAGCACCCAATAGCACGACTAAACATCCATTCGCATGATTCAACCATCATTCGTACGAATTAGCTTCATTGTATGAATAAACCTTCATTAGTGCGAATAGGCATTCAGTCGTACGATATACGCACGATCGCACCATTCATCCTTATGGACTCAATCGCACGACACACACATCGCATGAACCAATCGCACGACACACACAGTCGCATGGACTCAATCGCACGACACACATAGTCGCATGGACTCAATCGCACGACACACACAGTCGCACGACAGAATCAGTCGTGAAAACAGCAGATTCGCGACTGCAGAAAGTGCAGAGCAGCATCCGGCTGCTCCCTGCACGAGTTTCATGCCACAAGGACTTCCAGAAACACTTATCTAACATATCTAAACAAGATGCACACGCAGAAAGGCAACACCACGCACCCACAAAACCTCATGTGCTCGGGTTGAACCCGAGCACCCGAAACCCTAAATCGCTGCAGTAAAACAAGCAAGAAAAGGACAACCAAGGTCGTTTACCTACTAGAAATGAGTAGTCTCAGCTGTAGCCGAGGTTTAACCGGTGAAAATGCAAGAAACGGGGCGGTTCGGTGCAAGGAGGAGGAGAAATGGAAGAAGAAGAAGATGAAGAAGAAGATGAGGAAATGAAGGCTAGGGCTGATAAGGGGCTTTATATACCCAACCCTAGTTTGGCAAAATGTCACATTTGGTCCCTGCAGTTAGCCCCCGAGTTCCCAAATTTGTTTCGGTTGAAAATGACGTAAATAGGCTAGTTTATGTTAATGATAGGGATGTATTTAATGATATTTGTATCTTAAAATGATGTTACTAATGACATTAATATTATATAACATAATATATCTAATGATGACGGTGGTGATATTTGTAAACGTTTTAGGTGATAACGATGCAAACAATGATAACACAAGCGTAAAAGATAACCAAGCAAGTATGATATCCGCACGTATGGTTTATAAAGATGAGGAATGAATAATTAAAGAAAGATGACAGAAACTCGTCAATTGACGGACCTTTGGTGATAGATGTCACATGTCCCGATTAGATACAATAGACACTCACCATGATGAGCTACAATCTCTTTGTAAATAGATCCGCGAGTCTCTCAGAGTAATACGTCTCTCAGATCGGTAGGAAGTGAGATCTCTTTGTCAAACATCAACTATCACCCATATGGCATCGTACCCTCTCGGGGTACGCGATAACTTCGTAATAAAGTCCATGGTGATATGCTCCCACTTCCACTTGGGTATATCCAAGGGTTGGATTTTCCGTAGGGCTTCTGGTGTTCTGCCTTCACTTGTAAACAAGTAAGACACTTACTCACATATTCTGCTACGTCACGCTTCATACCCGCCATTAATAATTCTTCTTCATATCATGGTACATCTTTGTGGCACCGGCATGAATGGAATATCGAGTCTTATGAGCCTCATCCATGATCTTTCCACGTAGATCCCCGTAACGAGGAATCCACATTCGTTCAAATCGGGTTCTAACACCAAGAGTGTTCTCACCCATTCCGTGACTAGACCTTTCTTCCTTTTAGAGTTAAGGTGTTCCTCTTTCAAAGTCTCGTCTTGAAACTCCTTACCTGCGTCATCACATCGGAGGTCATAATCAACCAGTAAGCTTCACCCGAATCGACTCTGGTCTTTCCTTTTAGCTAAGGGCATCTGCCACCACGTTGGCCCCACCTGGATGGTAGTGGATCTCACAATCATAATCCTTTATGAGCTCCAACCATCACCTTCGCCTCATATTGTGACATCCGTCACCAAAACGTCCATCATTTAACGTGGATTCCATTAACTTTTCTTTGAACGTTCATTCCTCACCTTTATAAACTATTTGTGTGGATATTATACTTGCTATATCATCTTTTACACTTGTGTTCTCATCGTTAGCGTTGTATCCTTAAAACCTTTACAATTGTCCTTATCGTTATCGTTAAATACACCATTTTTATATATTATTATTGTCATTAATAAAACCATTTTTAAGTTACAAATATCATTATTTGCACTTTTCATCGTTAATATAACTAGCCAATTAAGGTCGTTTTTAACCGAAACAAACTTGGGAACTCGGGGGCTAAGTGCAGGGACCAAATGTGACATTTTGCCAAACTAGGGCTAGGTATATAAACCCTATTTCCAGCCCTAGCCTCCATTATTTCATCTTCTTATTCATCATCTTCTTCTTCCACTTTTCTCCCCTCCTTGCACCAAAACCGCCCCTTTCTTCGCGTTTTCACCGGCAAGGCCTCGGCCACAGCTGAGTCTATTCCATTCTTGCAGGTAGACGAACTTGGTCATCCCTTTTCTAGCTTGTTTTTCTGCTATCCTTGAAGGGTTTTCGGTGCTCGGGGCCAACCTGAGCACATGAGGTCGTGTGGGTGCGTGTGATGTCTTTTTGTGCGTTCTTCTGGTTGGTGTGTGCGTGAAATGTGTTTCTAGAAGTGCTTGTGGTGTAAATCTTGTGCGACTGGGTCTGCCGTCGCGATTCTGCTGTTCTGGCGACTGGGTCTGCCGTGCGACTGGGTGTGTCATGCGACTGGGTGTGTCGTGCGACTGAGTCGTGTGACTATGTCTATCATACGACTGAGTCATGCGATTGTGTGTGCGGGCTATTGAGTATCCGAATGAGTGTATTCATGTGATTGAGTCTATGCGGATGAATGTGTGCGATTGTGCGTGTATCATACGACTGAATGCTGAGTCGTGCGAATGAAGATTGATTCGTACGTATGGATGTTGAGTCGTGCGATTGAGTGTTGTGTGGTACTATTGATGGCCGAATCAGGAATGGAGGTCCATTCGTACGAATTTAGCTGATTCGTACGAATGAAGGTTGATTCATGCGGATGGTGTGATTGAGTCGTGCGTCTGGTCCAGTCGTGCGACTGGAGTTGTTGTGTGTGAGTTCCTTCTTGTTTGTGGTGTGTGTATGTCCTGTGATGTTAAGGTGACATCGACACGGTTACCATTGCTAATGACAATATCTAAGTTAACATTATCAAACTAACTAATGTTATCACAAATCAAATCAACTTTAACATTTTACAATTATCAATAACCGATTTGTAACCAACGATATTTACCAAGTATTTCTCTAATAACAATGACACTTTTACACTAATATCATCGGCAATAGGCGACGATTCCAAGTACTTGGATCTATATAATATCTAATACTTATGTTTGCTTGTGTGTGTTCCGCGTGACCGAACCGATACAACCCGAACCGACCGAACGTTACTATTTTCATTAAACGTATCATTATGCTTAACGATAATTGTTAATAGGTGTTTGACCTTTTATTGCATACAACATTTGGAACTTGATCATCCATACTTACCACCAAACAAGTGAGTTTCGTGGTCCCTTTTATACTTATTCAATGCTTCAATTATTTTCAAACATCCACATTTTTATGCTGTACAACTTACATTCTTGGAATCAACGTGTTACTGTTTTGCGAGTGCTTATCTGATGGATACATGAGTCGCTGTGTGGTACTTTCTTTACAACCATTTAATTCCGGTGTTGGAACCGACGGATAGGTATTGGTAGTACTACTGGGTTGACACCCCCACCCTCGTTTGTTGGTATACTAGTTGGTACCAATAGTGGCCAGGAACGGGTCCTTGGGTGAATATATTCCGACAAGATTTTGTGTGTACGTTGTTAGGTTTGGTTGTAAAGCTCATGGTTATGTGATTTTGCTTACTTATAACTATATACACGGTATTCCGCAAATTACTATGCAACATCAATTTACTTACTATTTAAACCTGCGAGCTCACCAGCAATTTTGTTGACCATTTTGAGCATATCTTTTCAGGTGACAATGCTAATTGAAGATCTAGGTGTGCTGCCTTAGTGGAGATCCTAGGATGCATTTTGAGACTATACAATACTTGACAAGCATTCTTTTGAAACATTGTAGTCTGATTACATACAATTATTCTTTTGGATACTTGTTCCCGGGTTGTGGGAATTACATTACAATGTTAATATTTTTTGGTTATGTGAATCAATTACAAGTTTTTACTTATGGCTATGTTTTCATGAATATTGACTAAACACGACACAAGTCTCCTTTGTGTCGGGTGTCGTCATGACACGCTTTATCATCAATTACATATATTTCATCTATTATTAACAATGTGTTATGACGATCCTATCTCGTTACATCCCCGTGTTTCCGCTCTCAGCGAGGGTGTGACAGACTGGTATCAGAGCCATTGGTTATAGAGAATTAGGCAAATCACTTGACCTAAACTATAACCTAGGAACCTTCATGTAGAATGCATGCTAGGATTGGCCTACATCTGATATTACATGTACGTTCCTCTATACTTGCTTTTTATCTCTATGTCTTGTTATCTGACCATCCTGAGAAAGGCATTATTACTCTTACTCTTTCCTCACAGGATGCCTTCTACCGGAACCTTCCATCCCTATGCGCGCCGCATTATACTATTAGGTTGGGATACCCAACCTGAAGGGATCTTCACAGATCACGCGAAGCGTTGATCCCGGGTATTGAGTCCGACCCCGAGATAGTTATGCCTGAGGTCCCGAGAGAAGAAGGGACATGCAACTTTTGTTAGACCAATTGAGATTATGTACTTGGAATCTATTTTTATGGCGGACTACTAGTGGAATACTATTGTTCATGCACATGAGAACATTACATGACCCGTGCATGATGAATGGTGGTAATACTGTGATGTTAGCTTGGGTAGGTGAAGCTAAGGGTGACCATGCAAGGCAAATTACCATTATGGGTGCACACGTAATTGCAATTTGCATTGCATGTGAAGCCTGGCTAATCTTACCATGAGGTAACGATCATGGTAGTACAAGTCTTCCCTTCTATACCTTAGGACACTAGAATCATAATTCTAGTAAGACCTTGCTAATGATGATAAACATTCACAACCTCTACTATTACTTATGTCCTGTTCTACTTGGAGCATTCATGAGATTTCAATAATGATATTAGTCATATTCCCTATGAAACATTACTATGTCTAGCATTTCAGTAACTATGGAACTGACTAAATGCTTAGAATGAATGTGGACTCAAAAGAAATATAGAAGAGTGATGATACTCCCTACACATACATTACGCTGTTCATTTGGATGATGTTAAGGAAAATCAGATGTCATGTAACCGTAAAAGCATTTTCTCGGTATATCGTGGATGTGGTGGGAACGCCGCGGGGAACCCTATATATAAGCGTCATCGATATACCAAGAATGTGCTTGAACTGGGCTACATGATGATCTTGATGGACTGGAACATGAAATGTTGGAACTTGATGAGTGGAGTTATGTGTGTATCTTTAAGTGACTAAAGTTTACATGTTTACTCCTTTTATGATTAGAAAATGCCGCCTCGAAGAGTCACCCGTAGTACAAATCGCGAAGGTAAGACCCCACGGGGCAGAGGTATAGGTAGGCCACCAAGAACAGATGGTGGTCCCGCGGCAACAATCAGGAACTGAAAACCCCGATATAGCCGCCATGATCGCTCAGCAGCTAGCCGCACTGATTCCTATGATAGTGACCCAAGTGAGGGACACTCTTCAGAATCATAATCTCCACGCGGATAATGATACTAACAATGAGCATAACCAAGGAACAGGGGAAGATACTGAGAATGGTGGAACAGCTGGTAATGAAACTGGGATTGTTAATACTAGGCTGGGATGTTCTTACAAGGAGTTTGTAGCCTGTAAACCGAAGGAATTTGATGGGAAGGGTGGAGCGATAGCTCTAACAAGGTGGCTTGAGAAGATGGAGGCAGTGATCAATATCAGCGAGTGCCTCGATAGCCAGAAAATTAAGTATGCCACATGCTCACTACAGGGCAAAGCACTAACTTGGTGGAACACACAGATTCAAGCGAGGGGAAGAGATCAGCGATGAGATGACTTGGGATGAGTTTAAAGCGTTAATCACCGAAGAATACTGTCCGTTAATGAGATGCAGAAGTTGGAGCAGGAGTTCTGGAATCATGCTATGGTAGGAGCTGGGCACGCAGCATACACTGATCGTTTTCATGAGTTGGCAAGACTGGTTCCACATCTGGTAACTCCGGAATCCAAGAGGATTGAAAGGTACATCTGGGGACTTGTGCCTCAAATCCGGGCAATGGTAACAGCAGCAGCCCCTCCTACTATTCAGAGTGCAATTCTGAAGGCTGGTACATTAACAGATGAGATGGTGAGAACTGGGGTTCTGGGGAAAGGAGCTGAGAAGAGGAAGGACGTTGGAGAAGCGAGCAGGTCGAGTACCGGGATGTTTGACAAAGAGCCAAGAAACCAGAAATTTTGGGGCTGTGACGCAAGGCAAGAGGAATATGTCGGGCCGCACCCCAAATGTGATAAGTGTAACTTTCATCATCCCCCAGCGATGTAGTGTCGGGTGTGTGTGAACTGTAGACGCCCGGGCATCTGACGAAAGACTGTAGAGTAGCGCCGAATCTGGTTGCACCGGTCAACGTGGTTAACCCCGTAGGGAATGCTAGGGTTTTCTATGAGTGTGGAAGCCCGGGTCACTACCGAAACATGTGCCCCAGTCTGAATCGGGCGCTGGGTCAGTAAGGAACAACCAACCATAAGTGATGGCCATAGCTGGTAATCAAGGCCAAGGAAATCAAGGAAATCCTGCCAGAGGACGTGCGTTCGTCATCGGAGCAAATGACGCCCGTCAGGACCCGAATGTCGTTACGGGTACGTACTTGCTCAATCACCACTTGGCATCTATATTGTTTGATACTGGTGCAGACAATAGTTTTATATCCTCTGGATTTACTCGCACACTTGACTTGAACCCTAGTAGGCTAGAAACTTGCTACTCCGTAGAAATGGCCAACGGTAGAATTGTACAGGCTGACGAGATTATTAGAAAGTGCTCGATGATATTGGAAAACCATGCCTTCGATATAGACTTAATACCTTTTAAGCTGGGAAGGTTCGATGTGATTGTGGGAATGGATTGGTTGTCGAAACATGGAGCTGAGATTGTCTGCCGAGAAAAAGTGGTACGAATCCCCATGTCAGACAGGAAATACTCAGGATTCAAGGTGAACGATCTGGGAGAACCCTAAAGCTTATCTCTTGCATGAAGACACGTCGATGTTTACGAAAGCAGTGTTACATGTTTCTGGCTCATGTAGTGGGAAAGAAAGAAGAGGACAATAAGTTGGTAGATATTCCCGTAGTACGAGACTACCCGGATGTATTCCCTGACGACTTGTCCGGTTTGCCTCCTCCACGACCGGTGGAATTTCGTATAGAGTTGGTTCCTGGAGCTACACAGGAAGCAAAAGCACCGTATCGGTTGGCACCATCAGAAATGCAAGAGTTATCTAGTCAATTACAGGAACTACTGGAGAAGGGTTTGATTCGGCCGAGTCACTCACCATGGGAGCACCGGTATTATTTGTCAAAAAGAAAGATGGGTCGTTCTGTATGTGCGTCGATTATCGCGAGCTGAACAAATTGACCGTGAAGAACCGATATCCTCTTCCCAGAATTGGCGATTTGTTCGATCAGCTGCAAGGAGCCTCGTATTCTCCAAGATCGACCTTCGATCGGGATACCATCAACTAAGGTTTTCGAGGATGACATACCGAAAACCAGCGTTTAGGACTCGTTATGGGCACTATGAGTTCTTAGTCATGCCGTTCGGACTAACTAATGCACCACTGTGTTCATGGATCTGATGAATCGAGTGTGCAAACTTACTTGGATAAGTTCATGATCGTATTCATAGACGATATACTTATCTACTCCCGATCAAAAACGGACCATGAGGAACACCTTCGGGCAATAATGAGTCTATTACAAGAGAGAAACTTTTTGCTAAATTCTAGAAGTGCGAGTTTGGCTTCGAGAAGTGAAATTTTTTGGACATGTGGTGAACGAAAATGGGATCCACGTAGATCCTAGAAAGATTGAAGCGGTGAAGAAATGGGATGTACCCCAGACACCTTCAGAAATACGGCAATTCTTAGGATTGGCCGGATACTATCGACACTTCATCGTGAATTTTTCAAAGATCGCTCAGCCATTAACATTGCTGACTCAGAAAGACAAAAGTTTGATTGGGGACATGCACAAGAGCAAGCGTTCCAAACACTGAAAGTAAAGTTGTGCAATGCACCGATATTGTCCCTCCCAGACGAAACTGATGATTTTGTGGTGTACTGCGATGCTTCACATCAAGGATTGGATGTGTGCTAATGCAGAAGGATAAGGTGATCGCCTACGCCTCACGACAACTTAAGGTGCATGAGAAGAACTATACGACTCATGACCTGGAGTTGGGCGCTGTGGTATTTGCACTTAAATATGGAGGCATTACTTGTATGGAACCAAATGCATCATTTACACAGATCATAAGAGCCTCCAACATATCCTGGATCAGAAGGAACTTAACATGCGTCAGCGACGTTGGGTAGAGCTACTTAGAGACTACGATTGTGAAATCCGGTATCATCCGGGAAAGCGAACGTGGTGGCTGATGCTTTAAGCCGCAAAGAACGCGTGAAACCACTACGTGCTCAAGCATTAGGATTGACTATTCAAAAAAACTGAAAGCCCATATCCTAATTGCACAAAGTGAGGCGTTGAAAGAAGAAAACATTATGGAAGAAGAATTTCGAGGGTTGGATAAACAGATGATTTACAAGGAAGATGCCTTACAGTATTTCATGAATCGTATATGGGTACCCAAATGGGAGATGTCCGTACCCTACTCATGGATGAAGCGCACAAGACACGATATTCTGTTCATCTGGTGCAGACAAGATGTACCACGATCTCAAAGATTTATATTGGTGGCCAGCATGAAGAAAGACATTGCTATGTATGTAAGCCGATGCTTGACGTGCTCGAAAGTTAAAGCTGAACATCAGAAACCATCAGAATTACTGCAGCAACCGAAATTCCTGAATGGAAATGGGAAACATAGCCATGGATTTTATTACTAAACTTCCTAGAATGAGTAGTGGGCACGACTCGATATGGGTCGTGGTGGATCGGATGACAAAGTCAGCTCATTTCTTACCGATCCCAGAGGATTACAAGATGGATAAGTTGGCGAGATTGTACATAAAGGAGGTCGTGACAAGGCACGAGTGCCGTGTCAATCATATCCGACTGTGACAGCCGATTTACTTCACGATCTTGGCATACACTGAAGAAAGCGATGGGCACTCGATTAGATATGAGTACCGCCTATCACCCACATATAGATGGTCAAAGTGAGCGTGCAATACAAACATTGGAAGACATGGTCAGGGCTTGTGTAATTGAATTTGGTGGCAGCTGGGACACACATTTACCACTAATTGAGTTCTCATACAACAACAGCTACCATAAGCATTGGATGCGCTTATTTGAAGCATTGTATGGGAGGAAATGTAGATCTCTAGTTTGTTGGACAGAGATTGGTGAAAGCCAGTTGATAGGCCCAGAGATCATCCAGGAAACAACAAACAAGATCTTCCAGATCAAAGATAGACTAAAAGCAGCCAGAGACCGCCAAAAGAGCTACGCCAACAACCGTCGGAAGCCTCTGAATTCAACGTGGAATATCGCGTTCTACTTAAGGTCTCTCCCTGGAAAGGGATTGTACGATTTGGAAAGAAAGGGAAGTTAGCCCCGAGATACGTAGGACCGTTTGAAATCACAGAAAGAATTGGTCCAGTGGCATATCGATTAAGGTTGCCACCAGAACTTGGTGGTGTACACGATACGTTTCACGTATCCAACCTCAAGAAGTGATTGGTGGATGAAACTCTTCATGTACCAATTAAGGAAATAAAGATTGATGAAAAGCTTCATTTTGTCAAAGAACCTATCAAGGTCATGGACCGAAAGGTCAAACGATCAAGGCGCAGCAAGATACCGATTGTCCGTGTGAGATGGAACTCTAAATGAGGACCAGAATTCACATGGGAATGGGAAGCCAGATGAAACTCAAGTATCCACATCTATTTGTAGAGGATACTCTTGGATCTAACTCCAACTGAATTTCAGGACGAAATTCTCTTAACTAGGGATACTGTGACATCCGTCACCAAAGGTCTGTCATTTAACGTGGATTCCGTTAACTTTTCTTTGAACATTCATTCCTCATCTTTATAAACTATTCGTGTGGATATTATACTTGCTATATCATCTTATACACTTATGTTCTCATCGGTAGCGTTATATCCTTAAAACCTTTACAATTGTCCTTATCGTTATCATTAAATACACCATTTTTATATTATTATTGTCATTAATAAAACCATTTTTAAGTTACAAATATCATTATTTGCACTTTTTATCGTTAATATAACTAGCCAATTAAGGTCGTTTTTAACCGAAACAAACTTGGGAACTCGGGGGCTAAGTGCAGGGACCAAATGTGACATTTTGCCGAACTAGGGCTGGGTATATAAAGCCTATTTCCAGCCCTAGCCTCCATTATTTCATCTTCTTCTTCACCTTCTTCTTCTTCCACTTTTCTCCTCCTCCTTGCACCAAAACCGCCCCTTTCTTCGCGTTTTCACCGGCAAGGCCTCGGCCATAGCTGAGTCTATTCCATTCTTGCAGGTAGACGACCTTCGTCGTCCCTTTTCTAGCCTTTTTTCTGCTGTCCTTGATGGGTTTCGGGTGCTCGGGGCCAACCCGAGCACATGAGGTCGTGTGGTTGAGTGTGATGTGTTTTTGTGCGTTCTTCTGGTTGGTGTGTGTGTGAAATGTGTTTCTGGAAGTGCTTGTGGTGTAAATATCGTTCACGGAGCTGCACTTCTGCAGTCGCGATTCTGCTGTTCTGGCGACTGGGTCTGCCGTGCGACTGGGTGTGTCGTGCGACTATGTCTATCGTGCGACTGAGTCATGCGATTGTGTGTGTCATGCGATTGAGTCATACAAATGAGTGTATTCATGCGATTGAGTCTATGTGGATGAATGTGTGCGATTGTACATGTATCGCACGACTGAATGCTGAGTCGTACGAATGAAGGTTCATTCGTACGAATGAAGCTGATTCGTGCGAATGAAGTTTGATTCGTACGTATGGATGTTGAGTCGTGCGATTAAGTGTTGTGTGGTACTACTGAAGGCCGAATCGCACGAATGGAGGTCCATTCGTACGAATGTAGCTGATTCGTACGAATGAAGGTTGATTTGTGCGCATGGATTGATTGAGTCGTGCGTCTGGTCCACTCGTGCGACTATAGTTGTTGTGTATGAGTTCCTTCTTGTTTGTGGTGTGTGTATGTCATATGATGTTAAGGTGACATCGACACGGTTACCGTTGCTAATGACAATATTTAAGTTAACATTATCAAACTAACTAATGTTATCACATATCAAATCAACTTTAACGTTTTACAATTATCAATAACCGATTTGTAACCAATGATATTTACCAAGTATTTCTCTAATAACAATGACACTTTTACACTAATATCATCGGCAATAGGCGACGATTTCAAGTACTTGGATCTATATAGATCTAATACTTATGTCTGCTTGTGTGTGTTCCGCGTGACCGAATCGATACAACCCGAACCAACCGAACGTTACTATTTTCGTTAACGTATCATTAATGCTTAACAATAACTGTTAATAGGTGTTTGACCGTTTATTGCATACAACATTTGGAACTTGATCATCCATACTTACCACCGAACAAGTGAGTTTCGTGGCCCCTTTTATACTTATTCAATACTTCAATTATTTACAAACATGGGGGAAAAGTATGCTCACCCATTTTATGTTGTACAACATACATTCTTAGAATCAACGTGTTACTGTTTTGCGAGTGCTTTCTGATGCATACATGACTCGCTGTGTGGTACTTTATTTACAACCATTAATTCTGGTGTCGAAACCGACGGATAGGTATTGGTAGTACTACTCGGTTGGCACCCCCACCCTCGTTTGTTGGTATACTAGTTGGTACCAACAGTGGCCAGGAACGGGCCCTTGGGTGAATATATTCTGACAAGATTCTGTGTGTACGTCATTATGTTTGGTTGTAAAGCTCATGGTTATGTGATTTTGCTAACTTATAACTGTAAACACGGTATTCCACAAACTACTTTGCAGTATCAATTTACTTGCTATTTAAACCTGTGAGCTCACCAACAATTTTGTGGACCATTTTGAGCATATCTTTCAGGTGACAATGCTAATTGAAGATCTAGGTGTGCTGCCTTAGTGGAGATCCTAGGATACATTTTGAGACTATACAATACTTGACAAGCATTCTTTTGAAACATTGTAATCTGATTACATACAATTATTCTTTTGGATACTTGTTCCCGGGTTATGGAAATTACATTACAATGTTAAGTTTTTGGTTATGTGAATCAATTACAAGTTTTTTTCTTATGGCTATGTTGTCGTGAATATTGACTAAACACGACACAAGTCTCCTTTGTGTCGGGTGTCGTTGTGACACGCTTTATCATCAATTACATATATTGCATCTCTATTATTAACGATGGGTTATGACGATCCCGTCTCGTTACATCCCCGTGTTTCCACTCTCAGCTGGGGTGTGACACATATTCCAATCTTTCTGCTTGAAGGAATACTTCAAGCTTTTGTGGTCAGTAAAGATGGTGCACTTCGTCCCGTATAGGTAGTGCCGCCAATCTTCAAGGCAAAGACCATAGTTGCTAGCTCTAAGTCATGAGCAGGGTAATTAACCTCATGAACCTTTAACTGTCGGGATGCGTAGGCTATAACCTTCCCCCTTTGCACCAACGCGCAACCGAACCCCGAGTAAGAAGCATCCGAATAGACTACCAAGTCCTCACTTCCTTCGGGTAATGACAAGACTGGAGCTTGCGTCAACCTCATCTTTAACTCCTCAAAAGCATCCTCCTGTTCTCGGCCCCACATGAACTTCACATCCTTGTGAGTCAGCTTTGTCAAAGGTGAGGCTATCTTGGAAAAGTCTTGGATTAATCTTCGATAATATCCCGCCAACCCCAAGAAGCTACGGATCTCGGAGGGCGTCTTTGGAGACTTCCATCCATCACCGCCTCCACCTTTGCTGGGTCTACCATAATCCCCTCGGGATTAACCAGGTGACCTAAGAATTGCACTTCGCGCAACCAGAACACGCACTTAGAGATCTTAGCATACAGCTTCTCGTTTCTCAATGTTTCCAACACTTCTCGAATACGGCCGGCATGTTCTTCCTCACTTCTCGAATAAATCAGGATATCATCAATAAACCAATCACTGATTTATCTAACTTGGCCGACACCCCGGTTCATCAAATCATAAAAGCAGCTGGCATGTTAGTTAAACCAAAAGACATAACGAGAAACTCGTAGTGTCCATAACGCGTGCGAAAAGTTGTTTTAGGAATGTCTTGCTCCTTCACCTTCATCTAATGGTAACCAGATCGAAGATCTATCCTCAAGAACAAACTAGCACCTTACAGCTGATCAAACAAGTCGTCGATCCTCGGCAATGGATACTGATTATTCACCGTCAACTTGTTCAACTCACGGTAGTCGATACATATCCTCATGCTATCGTCCTTCTTCTTTACGAACAAGACTGGAGCACCCCAAGGAGAGATACTCGATTCTAATGAAACCCTTATCAAGCAACTCTTGCAGTTGCTCCATCAATTCCTTCATCTCTGGGGAGCCAAACGATACGGTGCCTTAGCTACTGGCTAAGCACCGGGTATCAAGTCAATTTGAAATTTGATTTCACGATCCGGTAGCGCACCCGATAAATCCTCTGGGAACACATCGGGAAAGTCAAACACCACCGGGACATCAGACAATTGTGGTGTTGACGTGTCCACATCCTTCACGTAGGCCAAGTAAGCACTACATCCACGCCTCATGCACTTTCCCACCACCGCCATCGAAATCACCTTCGGAATCGTTGTAACTCGATCACCGTATGTCCTCCTCGTAGTGTGCTAACCAATCCATTCTAGGACTACATCAAACCCGCCTAAGGTCATCACAAACAATCTAGCAGGAAACTTATGACCTTCTAGTTCTATATCTAATCATCAATCACGTCAGAAATCCTTGTAGACTTACCTATGGCAGTTTCTACATCAAAGTGCTCATCAATACATCTACAAATAAAAATTAGCACAGAAAGCAGCAGAAATAAAACTCCTACTAGTACCAAAATCAAATAACACAAAAGCAAGTGCTTGGTTTACTAGAAACGTACCTGACACAACATCGGGGTCCGTCCTAGCCTCCTCCCTGGTCATTGTGAATGCTCTGGCGCTTGCCCTTTGCTCCTCGGTTCCGATCTTCTTCCCTACTCCGGAACTCTCTGCCCTTGGCTTCTTGCAGTCCTTGCTCAGGTGGCCTACTTCACCACATTTGAAACACCTCGCTACTCTGCAATCTCTAGAGATGTGGTCGGGCTTACCGCACCTGAAACAAACATTTAGCCCCAACCTACACTCACTAGCGTGCTCCTTTCCACACTTAACCGCACTTCTTCAATCACGAGCCTGTGGCAACCCCCCGTTGATCATCCACCCTAGCTTTCTTGTTATTTGGGGTAAAGCCACCACGCCCGAACCGTTTCCTGTTCCAGTTTCGGTCATCACCACCTGTCTTCTTCCCCTTGTCCACCATCACCTCCCTCTCATCATACAACCTCCCAGCCAAATCAACCACCGACCTAAACGTACTCGGTCGGGCGGCGATCATGTGCCTGCGGATATCCGCCGGCAAGCCCTAAATGTATCTTTTGATCTTCCGTGATAGGGCGTCACCTGATCCGGCACCAGCCTGCCATCTCGTTAAACTTGGTGATGTATTTTTGATGTGTCATGGTTCCCGCCTCCAGCTGCAGGAACTCTCTCTCCACCTTGTCCAACTCCCGATGAGGACATAACTCCTCAATCACCAACTTCTTCAGCTCATTCCACCTTATTCTACCAATCTCCCTACTACCCTTGGCTTGGACAATGTTGTCCCACCCATTATTGAGCCGAGTCCACAAACGAATAAGTAAAACTTTACCATCTGGTCCTCCCGGCACTCGCTGATTTCAAGAACAACCTCCATCTCCCTCACCCATCGGTGAGCAGCAGCAGCAGTACCATTACCATTAAAGGTAGGGGCTTGCATCTTTGGAATGCCCCATAGTTACGGCCTCGTGCTACCTCCGCATAGGCTCTTCTTCCTCCTCTTCCTCATCCATAGGGATAATCGCCTTAGTCTCGGGATGTTCTCTCCCTCCTAAGGGCCTGTTCATATCCCTCTCTCTCCTTCCCTAACAGCATTAATCACTTCGGTCACCATAGATGGCAAGATCGTCTGCATGACCTGATGAACCTCCTCCACCACGGCCTCCTTCATCGAGGCTCTCAAATTAGCACTCTCATCACCACCCTCCCAATGAGGGGTCTCAGGCTCCTCATGGGTCACCTTTTAAACCCTGGGCCTTCCCCTTGTGACCCATGGTCCAGCACCACGTCCACCACGTACTCTGCCTCTTGAAGCCTTAGAAGATCTACCTCCAACCATCCTCTAACACACTATAAGATTCAAACACTAACACGGTTATTCAATGTGAAGTCACTGGATCGGTAAACATCCGAGCATGTTCTTGACGGAGGGATAAAAACCAAAAGACAATCAATAACACTAACATAATCGAATGATTTTATTAATAAAACATAACGATTTTAAGCTCGTTACAACTTAAGAATCAAGACTTTTGGCAAGGGGAGATCGAGCATGATCTCCCCTCTCATCCGGCAGCACCTAGGCGCCAGGCACACTCTCTAAAACCCCTAGGTTTCTACAAAATGAAACTGGTATATATAGGCTTCGGCCCATATTAGATGCGACTGGGCCCATTCGTGCGATTGGACCATGTGTATGGTTCAATCGTACGACTGGACCATGCGTATGGTTCAATCGTACGACTGGACTATTCTTATGGTTCAGTCTTACGAATGCCCCAATCGCATCTCTCAGTCGCACGACTGGTCCATTAGCATGGCTCAGTCATACGACTGAGTCTCATTCGCATATGCTCCTGCGAATGACCCAGTTTCATGTGTTTACAAGGTGTATAACATTAAGCCTAGACTATTCGTCAAGCGACGGACACACTATATATGACTATATATGCTCCAACAAATTCCCCTTGGACTTGCTTGCCTAGTAATACACCTCTTACAATCTTCAGTCAATCTTTGCTCTGGTTTCCAATAGAATCAAACGAACAACCATATTAGCCAACATTACCGATCCGTCAGGTACTACCATATCCCTGAAAATGAATTTAGGCACAATAGCTTCCATTTACTTTGCAGAAGACCATCATAGCAGCAAGATTCCCCATATGACTGATTTTTCCAGATAATGACATGACCAGTTTTCTATTGCTTTAATCTTCACACAGTCTAACCTGTTTAACATTAACAACTGTAGAAACTCCCCTCACGTTCAGCATATCCCATATATATACATTGTGCTCTCATGTGTCTTCATACGATGTATTGGGCAAAAGGTTGAAGGTTCCAATCCACAGCTGACAATATCAAACAAATCAGCATGCACGAAATTCATTATCAGAAACGTGCTCACATCATCACTTTCTGATTGCGTTTTCAATTTCTTTATACATGGATTCCCCCTAAGAATGAGAATCCTCTCTGTGCGGATAAATATAACTTGATTGGCCCATAAGTAGTCAGATGCTCCTGACTACCCCACAAATTCAGCACCGACAGCTGACATCTTCTATTCTCTCTTTCGTGTTCTAACAACATTCACCGATTCTGAAAGTCCAACGAATAATGGGGTATCCATCGAACTTGTTTGACATAAGAAACTCAGGGTTAATGTGTTTTGCTCATCCTCAACTCTTGCATAGACTCTCCAAGAAAATCTTCACTATTGACCCGAACATGAACCGAAAATAACCCGATACTTTTCCTAAAAAAATTTATTTTACCAGACTTTTTCAGATGGCTTCCCGACTGATAAAAATGGTTTAGGGAAAAATTCGTGCAAGAAGCTATTCCAGACTGGGCCCATTCGTGCGATTGGACCATGCGTATGGTTCAATCGTACGACTGGACCGTTCTTATGGTTCAGTCTTACGAATGCCCCAATCGCATCTCTCAGTCGCACGATTGGTCCATTAGCATGGCTCAGTCGTACGACTGAGTCTCATTCATATGCTCCTGCGAATGACCCAGTTTCATGTGTTACAAGGTGTATAACATTAATCCTAGACTATTCGTCAAGCGACGGACACACTATATATGACTATATATGCTCCAACATTCATGTAACAACTCGGATTATGTCAAGTATAGTAAGTCCCTAATTACAGTGGCCAGTTGTGATTAGCCACTTACTTTACTCTTCATACCCCAAGCATTCCCTATCCTGACTATATCAGTATCCAAATCTACTAAGGGCAAACATATCAAATAACTTGCGCACATAATACCGGATAATGTTACAGAAAATACCTCATGGCACGTAGCTACTTCGACTAGCATCCCTTCCCTTTGTCCCATTCTCAGTTTAAGTTTAGGTTTCTTTTGAAAATATTTACCCATTTCACTTAACTTTGGTTCTGATACCAACTTGTAAGTCCCAGTTCCCGGGCACCTCACAGTTGGTCATTCATCGCATATAAAACATACATATGTTCAAAACATCGTAGCGGATATTAGTTAAAACCATTTTATATATTATTGATAGCTTTTGCAAAGTAATACAATACAGTTACTGTTGCAAAATATCATAATGGCATTACATCACAAAAACGTCATGGTTATACTAATGGATGCCATCCCAAAAAAATGCCAAATAGCTGCCCCGTGCCATCCTCAACAACTCTTACCTGCCAACTGGAAAATACATAAAAGACAGCGTTGCTGAGTGAGTTTTAGTTTTGTATATAATATAACATACTTTACTTTCATTAAAACCTGTAAGGCCCCGTTCCCGGGCACCTCACAACTGTCATCATCGCACCTAAAACATATCATTATATAGTCTTTACCAAAATCATGCAGCGGAAACTTTTAAATAACTTTTCAATTTACTATATAAATACTTTTGCCAGTTAATACAACGTTCATCAATTACAAAATATATATTGTTGCATTACATCACAAAAGCATTATACAAAAGAATGCCATCCCAAAAGAGCTGAGTAGCCGCCTCGTGCCATCCTCAGCAACCTCACCTGCCAACTGGAAACACATAAAAAGTCAGCGTTGCTAAGTGAGTTCTAGTTTTATAATAAACATACTTTTCTTTCGTTAAACCGTTCTATACATACATGCGATCACACAACATACGTACACGTAGTTAATATTACTATTATCTCATTATTCGTTCGTTAACTTTCGTTCATTTAACGTACGTCGTTAATTTTCATTTGTTTCTCTCGTTCACATTCATTCATAAATTCTCACTTTCATTCGTACGTTCCTTACTTTCATTCGTACACTCATCTCATTCATCCGCACGTTCGTTACGTTTATCATAAGTTCATTACTTTCGATGACAGTACAATACCCCGAACATTGTGCACTAGTGCTGGTGCGGACCTGTGGTAATTAATGACGACATTGTGCACGAAGCTGATCCAGTCACCTAGGGCAAGTACATGCACCACTTATCTTTCCTCTTTCATTTTGGATCAATGCATGTGCTATACCCCGAACATTGTGCACGAGTGCTGATGCTGGACCTGTGGTAATTAAATCACGAACGTTGTGCACGAAGCTGATCCAGTCATCTAGGGCAAGCGGCAAGGATCCCGTACATATGGTCAATCACAAAGAATGGACCCCAGTGTGCATCCTTCGGGTAGCTAACCCGCACCCGTCGAGCTAACACCTTCATTGGGTGTGCACCTCCTTACATTTGCTTGCAAGCCTTTCTTACATTCATTCGTTCATACATTAATGTATACATTCATTCATCATGTTCCTCTTCATTATCTTTCTCTTTACATTACATAATACTTTCATTCCATTTATTAGTCATAACACGTAAAGTTGTGGAAAGATAAACACGTATCAAAACAAGGAACATCGACATTTACTAGTCATCAGTCATTACCATCATACATGGCAACATCATACTTAACATAATACATCATGCATAAACATGCAACACTATCATCGTAGCAGCACACAAAGCAAACGCAACATAAATGAGCATAAACTGCCTCGAGACATCATTTCTTAGTACTTAAATTCTACTTCCCTAAACAAATGTGGACGAGCAAGAACAAATGTGGACGAAAGTCTTTAGAAAATATTCTAAGTGTCTAAAGAAATGCTGATGACACTGTAGTAAATCTGGATGACACTGTAGAAAATGTGGATGACACTGTAGCAAATGTGGATGATACTGTAGCAAATGCTGATGGAACTGTAGCGAATGCTGATGGAACTGTAGCAAATGCGGATGGAACTGTAGCAAATGCGAAAGAACAAAAGAAAGCGGATGGAACTGTAGCAAATGCGGATGAGCACTGTGGATGAAAGTCTTCGGAAAATATTCTAAGTCTTCGGATGAGCAATGTGGATGACACTGTAGCAAATGTGGATGCAACTGTAGCAAATGCGGATGACATTGTAGCAAATGCGGAAGAACAAAAGAAATACGGATGAACAGATTAACCTGCAACGTAACTTATGCTATTTTCAGCTCCCAATCATCATCCTAACACATCCTTGGCATAGATCTACTATACTACACACTTAGAACAAACTAAACATCATACACATAACATCCACACATTCAACATACGGGTATGAAACCCAAGTTTTATAAAAAGTTCAATTATGCATCTCAGCCCCAAAATCTGTTAAAAACATGTAAAAGAGGGGTTCTAGAACTCACCTTTGCAGCTCTTGAGTATGGCTTCTCCCAAACTCGTTTGCAATTCAGTTCAACCGCCTAGAAACCCACTAAAAACACCACCCGAACAAATACAACACACATTAGCGTACAACCGAGGTAAGACCAGTTAAGAACACTTAAAAACCATGAATTTCTTACCTTGAATTCGACTTTTCAGCTCTTGTTCTTCGAAATCCGAATCTGCACTTTCTCTTTCTAAAAATCTAATGATTTGGGTTGTAAGAAGAGAGAGGGCAGCCATGCCCACTTTACACCCACTTTTCCAACCTTTTGTCCTTTTTGACACTTTTACCCCTCAACTTGGGTAAAATATCTTTTCTTTCTTTTCTTCACTTTATCTTTCTTTCTTTTTTTTAAGTTAAAATAACCGGGTGTTACAAGTCCACCCCCTTAAATAGGTTTCGTCCCCGAAACCTGTTATTCCTCGAACAAACGCGGGTAATGCTGTCTCATTTCTTCTTCAGTCTCCCGCGTAGACTCAGATCCCTTTCTATGCTTCTACTGTACGCGCACAAGTGGGATCACTTTATTCCTCAATCTCTTCTCTTTTCGGTCAATGATTGCCACTGGTTGCTCATATAATTGAGTCGTTCATCTACCTCGATGTCTTCCAGTGGTACAACCATGTCCTCTTCTACCAAACATTTTCTTAGATGAGATACATGGAATGTCGGATGAATTCCACTTAACTCTTCTGGTAACTCCAGTCTATAGGCCACCTCTCCTACTCAAGCAATAATTCGGAAAGGCCCAATGTATCTTGGGCTCAGCTTGCCCTGCTTTCTGAACCGAATGATGCCCTTCCAAGGTGAGACTTTCAACATAACTCTATCACCCACCTGGAACTCAATCGGTCTACGTCGCTTATCAGCATACGACTTCTGTCTGTCTTTAGCTGCCTTCATGAAGGCCTTGATCTTTTCGAGCTTTTCAGTCGTAGCCTCGATCACCTGACACTCCTAACTCTTTATGACCAATATCACCCCAACAAACGGGAGTCCTGCATCTCCTACCGTATAGCATCTCATAAGGTGGCATGCCAATGCTAGCATGATGGCTGTTGTTGTATGATAATTCGGCTAACGGTATGTGGTCATCCCAACTTCCCCCAAAATCAATCACACATGCCCGAAGCATGTCCTCCAATGTCTGAATGGTCCTTTCTGACTGACCATCAGTTTAGGGATGATAAGCCGTGCTAATATGTAGCCTCGTCCCCATGGCATCGTGGAATTTCTTCCAGAATTTGATGATGTAACGAGTGTCACGATCAGAAACAATAGACACCGGCACACCATGACGAGCTACAATCTCCTTAATGAAAGATCCGCCAACCTCTCGGATGAATATGTCTTGCACATTAGTAGGAAGTGAGCACTCTTCGTCAAGCGGTCAACAATCACCCATATAGCATCATACCCTTTCGGAGTACGCGGCAGCTTCGTAATGAAATCCATGGTGATGTGCTCCCACTTCCATCCGATATATCCAAAGGTTGGATCTTCCCATACGGCTTCTGATGCTCAGCCTTCACTTGTAGACAAGTAAGGCAGTTACTCACATACTCCCCACATCACGCTTCATACCCGCCACCAATAATCTTTCTTCTTCATTCATACATCTTTGTAGTACCAAGATGAATGGAGTATCGAGTCTTGTGAGCTTCATCCATGATCTTCACCCGTAGATCCCCAACACGAGGAATCCACATCCTCCCGAATCGGGTCTTAACACCGAGTGTGTTTTCACCCAATTCCGCAACCAGACCTCTCATTCTTTCAAAGTTAAGATGATCTTCTTTCAAAGCCTAATCTTGAAACTCTTTGACATGCTTCATCAAATCAGAGGTCATGATCAGCTGGTACGCCTTCACCCGATCGGCTCGGGCCTTTCCTTTCGGCTAAGGGCATCCACACCACGTTGGCTTTTCCCGGATGATAATGGAACTCGCAATCATAATCCTTTATAAGCTCCAACATCGATTTTGCCTCATATTCAGGTCTTTCTACTTGAAGAAATACTTCAAGCTCTTATGGGTAGTGAAAATGGAGCACTTCGTCCGGTAAAGTAGTGCCTCTAAATCTTTAACGCAAAGACCACGGCTGCTAGCTCAAGTCATGAGTAGGATAGTTAACCTCGTGAACTTTCAAATGTCGGGATGCATAGGCTATAACCTTTTCCCTCTGCATTAACACACCCCCAATCCGGAATAGGAAGCATAAAAATAAACCACCAGATCCTCACTTCCATCGAGTAATGACAGAACAGGAGCTTGAGTCAATCTCGTCTTCAATTCTTCGAACGCCTTCTCTTGAGCTTGACCCCATACAAACTTTACATATTTACGGGTCAACTTGGTTAGTGGAGAAGCAATCTTAGATAAGTCTTGAATGAATCTCCTATAATAACCCGCCAAACCCAAGAAACTACGGATCTCGGATGGCGTCTTTGGAGACTTCCATTGCATCACTGCTTCCACCTTTGCCGGATCCATCATAATGCCCTCCGGATTCACCACGTGACCCAAGAATTGGACTTCGCGCAACAGAATGCGCATTTGGTGAACTTGGCATACAGTTTCTCCCTTCTCAATGTCTCTAACACCTCTCGAATGTGACCGGCATGCTCTATCTCGCTCTTTGAATAAATCAGGATATCATCAATAAACACAATACTGATTTATCCAACATCGGCCGACACACTCGGTTCATCAGTTCCATAAAAGCAGCTGACGCATTGGTCAAACCGAAAGACATAACGGGAAACTCGTAGTGACTGTAGCGCGTGCGAAAAGCTATTTTAGGAATATCCTGCTCTTTCACCTTTAGCTGATGGTAACCCGATCGAAGATCTATCCGTGAGAACCAACTGGTACCTTGAAGCTGATCGAATAAATCATCAATCCTCGATAACGGATACCGATTCTTCACTGTCAGCTTGTTCAGCTCACGGTAGTCTATAAACATCCTCATGCTACCGTCTCTCTTTTCACGAATAGGACCGGAGCAACCCAAGGAGAGATACTCGGTCTAATGAACCCCTTATCTAGCAGCTCTTCCAACTGCTCCATCAACTCTTTCATCTCTGTCAGAGCCAATCATACGGTGCCTTGGTAACAGGTTTGGCACCTGGTATCAGATCAATCTACAACTCAGTCTCTCAGTCAGGTGGCACTCCTGACAAGTCTTCGGGAAACACATCTGGAAAGTCACACACAACCGGTACCTCATTAGTTGTGGTGTGAGCGTATCCACATCCTTCACATATGCCAAGTAGGCACTACATCCACGCCTCATGCACTTTCCCGACACCGCCATTGAGATCACTTTCGGGATCGTCATGACCCAATCCCCATAAACAGTTACTGAACTCTCATCAGGCGCTATCAATCGAATCATATTCTTTCGACACACTATATTCGCCTTGAAGTCCGCCAGCCAATCCATCCCAAGTACCAATTTGAAACCACCTAAGGTCATCACAAATGGTCTAATCGGAAATTTACCACCCTCTAACTCCACATCACAACCCTCTATCAACTCTGAAATCCTGGTAGACATACCTATGGAAGTTTCTACATCAAATGGCGCAACAACACGTTTACTACTAACAGGCAGCTTAGCACAGAAAGCAGCAAAAATAAAACTTCTACTGGCACCCAAATCAAACAACACAGAAGCTAAAGTTTGGTTCACCAGAAATACCGGACACAACATCAGGGTCCGTCCTAGCCTCCTCTTGCATCATCGTGAATGTCCTGGCGCTTCCCTAGGTCCTTCATTCCCCGTCTTCTTCACGCCGGAACCCTCAGCCCTTGGCTTCTTACAGTCTTTACTCATATGACCACTTTCCCCACAGTTGAAGCACCTCGAGCCCCTACAATCTCTAGCCATATGACCAGCCTTCCCACACTTGAAACAAACATTCAACCCCCATCTACACTCGCCACTGTGCCCCTTCCCACATTTGCCACTCTTTCTCGATCCTGTACCGGTGTGGCCACATGGCGATCGTCCACCGTGCCTTCTTGTTACCCGTCGAGGCATCACCCCGACCAAACCTTTTCCCGTTCCAATTCCTATCACCACCACCCTTCCTACTACCTTCAGCCACCACCACTACAGCCCTTTCATCATACAGTCTTCCCACCAAGTCCACCGCCAACCTAAACATGCTCGGTCGGGCAGCGATCATATGTCTTCGAATGTCCACCGGCAAACCTTGAATATACCTCTTGATCTTCACGATAGAGGTGTCACCTGATCCGGCACCAGACGTGCCATCTCGTTGGACTTTGTGGTGTATTGCTGGTGTGTCATCGTTCCCGCCTCCAGCTACAGGAACTCCCTCTCGACCTTATCCATTTCCCGGTTTGGACAAAACTCCTCAATAACCAACTTCTTCAACTCCGACCACCTCATCCTCCTAATAGGCCTGCTACCCTCGGCTTGGACTATATTTCCCACCAGCACAGAGCCGAGTCCACAAAAGAATGGGCAGCAAACTTAACTTTCTGATCTTCCCGGTACTCGCTGATATTCAGAACGGCTTCCATTTCCCTCACCCACCGGTGAGCAGCAGCAGCAGTGCCATTACCTTCAAAAGTTGGCGGCTTGCATCGTTGAAAAGCCCCGTAGTCACAGCCTCGTGCCGCCCCCAACACAGGCTCTTCTTCCTCCTCCTTTTTATTCATCAGAAGGAACCGTTTCAGGCTCCGTTTATTCCCGTCCTCCCGAGGACCGGTTCCTCTCCTTCCCTTCTTCCCGTACAGCCTTTATCACTTCGGTCACCACAAACGGTAAGATTGTCTGCATGACCTGGTGCACCTCTTCCACTACAGCCTCCTTTACCAAGGCTCTCAAATTGGCACTCTCATCTACACCCTCCGGATGAGGGGTCTCGGGTTCTTCAGGAACCACCTTCTCAGCTCTAGGCCTGCTTCTTTTAGGCCGTGATGCAGCAGTAAGCCCACCACCCGAGGCTTTGGATGATCTACCACCGGCCATCCTTTATCACACACTGAAAGATTCAAACACCAACACGGTCATTCAACGGAATAGCTCAGTTTATGTCAAGTATAGTAAGTCCCTAATTATAGTGGCCAGTTGTGATTAGCCACTTACTTTACTCTTCGCACCCCGAGCATTACCTGTCCTGACTATATCAGTATCTAAATCTACCAGCAACACATAAACACATAACTTGCGCACATACTACCGGTTAACTTTAAGAAAATACCTGATGGCACGCAGCTACCCAGATTGGCATCCCATCCCTTTCCGTCCCATTGTCAGTTTAAGTTAGGGTTTATTTTGAAAATTTACCCATTTCACTTAAACTTTGGCTCCGATACCAACTTTTAATGCCCCGTTCCCGGGCACCTCATAGCTGGTCATCATCGCACCTAAAACATATCATTATATAGTCTTTACTAAAATCATGCAGCGGAAACTTTTAAATAACTTTTCAATCTACTATATAAATGCTTTTGCCAGTTAATACAACGTTCATCAATTACAAAATATATATTGTTGTATTACATCACAAAAGCATTATAAAAAAGAATGCCATCCCAAAAGAGCTGAGTAGCCGCCTCGTGCCATCCTCAGCAACCTCATCTGCCAACTGGAAACACATAAAAAGTCAGCGTTGCTGAGTGAGTTCTAGTTTTATAATAAAACGTACTTTTCTTTCGTTAAACCGTTCTTTACATACATGCGATCACACAACATACGTACACGTAGATAATATTATATTATCTTCATTATTCGTTCGTTAACTTTCGTTCAATTAACGTGCATCGTTAACTTTCACGTTCGTTACTTTTGTTCACATTCATTCATAAATTCTCACTTTCATTCGTACGTTCCTTACTTTCATTCGTACACTCATCACATTCGTCCGTACGTTCGTTACGCTCATTCATACGTTCGTTACATTCGATAACATGTACAATACCCCGAACCTTGTGCACTAGTGCTGGTGCTGGACTTGTGGTAATTAATCACGAACATTGTGCACGAAGCTGATCCAGTCACCTAGGGAAAGTACATGCACACTATCTTTCCTCTTTCATTTTGGATCAATGCCATGTGTTATACCCCGAACATTGTGCACGTGTGCTGATGCTGTACCTGTGGTAATTAAATCACGAACATTGTGCACGAAGCTGATCCAGTCATCTAGGGCAAGCAGCACGGATCCCGTACATATGGTCAATCACAAAGATTGGACCCCAGTGTGCATCCTTTGGGGTAGCTAACCCGCACCCCGTTGAGATAACACCTTCATTGGGTGTGCACCTCCTTACATTTGCTTGCAAGCCTTTCTTACATTCATTTGTTCATACATTAATGTATACATTCGTTCATCATGTTCCTCTTTCATTATCTTTCTCTTTATATTACATAATACTTTCATTCCATTTATTAGTCATAACACGTAAAGTTATGGAAAGATAAACACGTATCGAAACAAGGAACATCGACATTTACCAGTCATCAGTCATTACCATCATACATGGCAACATCATACTTAACATACATACATCATGCATAAACATGCAACACTATCATCATAGCAGCACACAAAGCAAACGCAACATAAATGAGCATAAACCGCCCCGAGACATCATTTCTTAGCACTTAAATTCTACTTCCAAAAACAAATGTGGACGAGCAAGAACAAATGTGGACGAAAGTCTTCAGAAAATATTCTAAGTGTCCAAAGAAATGTTGATGACACCGTAGCAAATATGGATGACACTGTAGCAAATGTGGATGACACTGTAGCAAATGTGGATGACACTGTAGCTAATGCGGATGGAACTGTAGCAAATGCGGATGGAACTATAGCAAATGCGGATGGAACTGTAGCATATGCGGAAGAACAAAAGAAATGCGGATGGAACTGTAGCAAATGCGGATGAGCAGTGTGGATGAAATTCTTCAGAAAATATTCTAAGTCCTCGAATGAGCAATGTGGATGACACTGTAGCAAATGCGGATGACACTGTAGCAAATGCGGATGACACTGTAGCAAATGCGGAAGAACAAAAGAAATGCGGATGAACAGATTAACCTGCAACGTAACATATGCTATTTTCAGCTCCCAATCATCATCCTAACACATCCTTGGCATAGATCTACTATACTACACACTTAGAACAAACTAAACATCATACACACAACATCCACACATTCAACATACGGGTATGAAACCCAAGTTTTATAAAAAGTTCAATTATGCATCTCCAGCCCCAAAATCAGTTAAAAACATGTAAAAGAGGGGTTCTAGAACTCACCTTTGCAGCTCTTGAGTATGGCTTCTCCCAAACTCGTTTACAATTGAGTTCAACCACCTAGAAACCCACTAAAAGCACACACCCGAACACACACAACACACATAAGCATACAACCGAGGTAAGACCAGTTAAGAACACTTAAAAACCATGAATTTCTTACCTTGAATTCGACTTTTTAGCTCTTGTTCTTTGAAATCCGAATCTACACTTTCTCTTTCTAAAAATCTGATGATTTGAGGTTGTAAGAAGAGAGTGGGCAGCCATGCCCACTTTACACCCACTTTTCCAACCTTATGTCCTTTTTGACACTTTTTACCACTCAAATTGGGTAAAATATCTTTTCTTTCTTTTTCTTCACTTTATTCTTTCTTTCTTTTTTTTTAAGTTAAAAATAACCGGGTGTTACAATACCCTTCTTTGCTTTCATACGCGATCATGCATCATACATACAAATAGATAATATCGTTATTATCTTTCATCATCATTCATTATCTTTCCTCATCATATTCATACTTTTGTTCCATTTCATTTACATTCTCTTTCGTATACATACTTTCGTTCTCATACTTTCGTAATGTACATTACGTCATTCTTTTACTTTCTTACTTTCTTACCTTCTTTCTTTCTTTGTACGTTACGTCATTCTTTTACTTTCATATAGATCAATGAACAATACCCCGAACATTGTGCATGAAGCTGATGCTGGGCCTGTGGTAATTAAACCACGAACATTGTGCACGAAGCTGACCCAGTCACCTAGGGCAAGTCATCTCTCCCATTCATTCAAACCAAATGGTAATACCCTGAACATTGTGGACGAAGCTGATGCTGGGCCTCTGGTAATTAGACCACGAACATTGTGCACGAAGCTGACCCAGTCACCTAGGGCATACCAAAGGGTCTTGTCAATCTCAATGATTGACCCTGTGTGCATCCTTTGGGGTAGCTAACATGTATCACAATTGAGTTAACGACAACATGGTCGTGCACCTCCTTTCTTATTTGCTTGCAAGCCATTCTTTCGTTCATTGCGTTTTATTTCTCATCTTTGTTATCTTTCACATCGTTACGTTATTCTTTACGTTCTTTCATTCATTTGTCATATTACGTAAAGTAACAACATAATATTTAACGCATTATTAATATAAGATAAATACGTTTGAGTACTATTAAAAGATAACACATTATACATAGCATACATCATTCATATATACAACAACCCTAAACCATCCCATAATATTGCTTAAAATGGGTAATCATAGCCCATAGGTCAAATCAAGGTCAAACCCAAAATTCTGGTTTTCCTAAAAATTTATAAATAATTCTAAGTGTTTGGGCGCATGGGTATTGTTTGGGCGTTTTTCCCCTGCTTATGTGTTTTGCTACTATGCGGGCGTCTAAACTTACACTTAGTCATTAACACTTAGACGCATGGGCCTTTTGGGCGCATGGGCGCTATTCAAGTGCTTGGGCCTGACACTTGGTCATTCTGGACAATTTTCAAGACGTTTGGTTACTATTCAGGCGCATGAACACTTAGGCTATTGGGCACTATTTAGGCGTTTGGGTTTCTGGGCGGTTGGGCACACTTAGGCAATTTGACCGTTGGGCGCATGGGCCACTGTCTAGGCGCATGGGCAACCAACTTTCACCTATTCAACATAAATCAGTCCACAAAGCATCATATATCATAATTTAAGCTTAGTACTAATATTCGAAGCATTTTTAAAATGAACATAACCATAATCAATCCTAAATTTACACCCAAAACATACACATAAACATACATACAGGTAGAAACCCATTTTTAAGAAAACATGTTTACATGCATTTCCAACCCCAAATCAGTTAAAAACATGTTAAAAAGGGGTTCTAGAAACTCACCTTTTCTACTTTCAAGTTCAAACTCTTCAACTTGAGCTTTTCCAAAGGATTCGAACATCTAGATGTGTCTAAAACACATAATCCGAACACATATTCACATATAAGCATCCAACCGAGGCTAAATCTAGCCAAGAACAACTAAAATACACAAATTCTTACCACAAACTTGGTTTCTTCTTGTTCTTCTTCAAAAATCCAAGCTCTACTCTTTCTCTCTCTAGAATCCGATTGCAAAAGGTGATGTGCAGATAGAGTGGGCGGCCATGCCCACTTTTGTACCAACTTTTGATACTTTTTAACATTTTAACACTTTAACCCCTCTATTTGGGTTAAATTATATTTTCTCCTATTTATTCGCGTTTATTCTTTCTTTCTCGTCTATAAAAAAATCTGGGTGTTACAATACGTATGTATATATATACATACGTATATATATACGTATACATACATTTATATACATATATACATACGTATATATACGTATATATATACGTATATATGTATATACATACTTATATATATAGGTATATATACGTATATATATATGTATATGTGACATCTGTCACCAAAGGTCCGTCAATTGACGTGTTTCTGTTATCTTTTCTTTAATTGGTCATTCCTCATTTTTATAAATTATACGTGTGGATATCATACTTGCTTGGTTATCTTTTACAATTGTGTTATCATTGTTTGCATCGTTATCACCTAAAACATTTACAAATATCGCCACCATCATCATTAAATATATTATGTTATATAGTATTAACGTCATTAATAACATCATTTTCAAGATACAAATATCATTAAATACATCCCTATCATTAACATAACTAGCCGATTTACGTCGTTTTCAACCGAAACAAATTTGGGAACTCGGGGGCTAAGTGCAGGGACCAAACATGACATTATGCCAAACTAGGGCTGGGTATATAAACCCCTTACCAGCCCTAGCCTTGACTTCCTCATCTTCTTCTTCATCTTCTTCTTCTTCCATTTTCTTCCTCATCCTTGCACAAAAACCGCCCCGTTTCGTCGCGTTTTCACCGGTTAAACCTCCGCTCCAGCTGAGACTACTCATTTTTAGCAGGTAGACGACTTTGGTTGTCCCTTTCTTGCTCATTTTACTACTATGATTTAGGGTTTCGGGTGCTCGGGTCCAACCCGAGCACATGAGGTTGCGTGGGTGTGTGTGTTGCCTTTTCTGCGTGTGCATCTTGTTTAAATATGTTAGATAAGTGTTTCTGGAAGTCCTTGTGGCATGAAACTCATGCACGGAGCAGCCGGATGCTGCTCTGCACCTGCAGCAGTCGCGACCTGCTATTCTGGCGACTGAGTCTGTCGTGCGATTGAGCCGTGCGACTGAGTGTGTCGTGCGATTGGGTCCATGCGATTGTGTGTGTCGTGCGATTGAGTCATGCGAATGAATATTGTCATACGATTGAGTCCATGCGGATGAATGTGTGCGATTGTACGTGTATCGCACGATTGAAAGCCTAGTCGCATGAATGGAGGTTCATTCGTACGAATGAAGCTAATTCGTACGAATGAAGGGTGAATCGTGCGAATGGATGTTGGGTCGTGTGATTGGATGCTGTGTGGTACGACTGAATGCTGAGTCGCACGAATGAGGGTTCAATCATACGAATGAAGCTGATTCGCACGATTGAAGGTTGATTCGTGCAGATGGAGTGTTGAGTCATGCGTCTGGTCCTGTCATGCGATTGGAGTTGCTGTGTGTGATTTCCTCTTGTGTGCGGTGTGTTTGTCGTGTGATGTTAAGGTGACATCGACACGGTTGCCATTGCTAATGACAATCTTCAAATTAACACTATCAAATTCACTGAAGTTAAACCAAATCGAATTAACTTAATATTTTACAACTAACAACAATCGATTTGTAACACTAATGCTTACTAAGTATTTCTCTAACAACAATGGCACTTTTACACAAATAACATCGACAATGGCAACGTTTCTGGTACATGGATCTACATAAGATCCTTTGCATGTGTTTATGTGTGTGTGTTACCGGGACCGAACCGATACAACCCGACCCGACTAAACATTACTATTAACGTTAGGCACATCATTAATGCTTAACATAACTGTCAATAGGTGTTTGACCGTTCATTTCATACAACGTTTGGGAAGCTTTCATCATACATACTTGCCACTTAACCAGTGAGTTTCGTGGCCCTTTTTTATGCTTATACAATATTTTAACGTTTACAAACATGGGGGAAAAATACTCACCTGTTTTCTATGCTGTACAACTTACATACAATTTACATACTTGGAATCAATGTGATACTATTTTGTGAGTACTTATCTAATACATACATGAGTTGCTGTGTGATTCTTTCTTACAACCATTTAATTCCGGTGTTGAAACTGACGGATAGGTATTGGTAGTACTACTGGGTTGACACCCCCACCCTTATCAGATGGTTACTAGTTGGTACCATCATTTTGCCAAGAACGGGCCTTGGGTGAATATATTCTGACAAGTTGCTATGTGTACGTCATTAGGTTTGGTTGTAAAACTCATGGTTATGTGATTTTGCTTGCTTATAACTGTATGCACGGTATTCCACAAACAATTACTATACAGTATCAATTACTGATTTACTATTTAAACATGTGAATCTCATCAACAATTTTATTGACCGTTTTGAGCATATCTTTTCAGGTGATCATGATAACTGAAGATCTAGGTGTGCTGCCTTAGTGGAGACCCTAGGATGCATTTTGAGACTATACATGCTTGACAAACATACATTTTGGAACTTCGTTGTAGTCTGATTTCAAACACCATACATATTTGACACTTGTTCCCGGGTTGTGGGAATTCATACAATGTCATCTTATTTGGTTGTGTAATCATTGTTCATGTTATACTTATGGCTATGCTGTCATGAATATTGACTAAACACGACACAAGTCTCCATTTGTGTCGGGTGTCGTCATGACACGCTTTATCATCGATTATACATACATTGCATCTCTATTGTTAACAATGTGTTATGACGATCCTGTCTTGCTCGCATCCCTGTGTTTCCGCTCTTAGCGGGGGTGTGACAGACTAGTATCAGAGCCATTGGTTATAGAGAATTAGGCAATTCACTTGACCTAGACTATAACCTAGGAACCTTCATGTGGAATGCATGCTAGGACTGCCTTGCATCTGATATTACATGTATGTTCCTCTATACTTGTTCCTTATCTCTATACATGTTCTATACGTATATGTTTGTTATCTGATCATTCTGAGGAAGGTACTATTACTCTTACTCTTTCCTCACGGGATGCCATTTACTAGAATCTTCCATTCGTATGCGTGTCGCATTATACCATTAGGTCGGGATACCCAACCTGAAGGGATCTTCACAAATCAC